>VMDO01001888.1:0-176354 GCA_007922755.1 Pedetes capensis | reverse complement strand
AAGACAGGATTTCAATTGGGAAGTCTGAAAATGTATTTCACAAAGTGCCCACCTCTTAGACTTAAAGAAATAAAATTCCTTCAAGAAAAGCTGCCCACTAAAAGACCAAAGCCATTATAACTGGCTTCTGTCCTGCAGGTTCACAGAGATGCTGAGTCGCAGCTGGTTTTGCAGGAGTGGAAAAAGGAGAGAAAAGAGATGAGGTAAGCGCCACCTGTTCTGGACACTACGAGTCCACCATCTTGTTTAGGATCTGCTCCGCCCATATGTGCACTGCCATGGCCAGCCCAAGGCATCCCTGGAAACCTCCTTTTTTAGCTCCCAGGGGTGAATGTGACCATATGTATCCAAGATCAGTTCTCTGCTGTTGGTGACACGTGATGTTTCCTGGAGGCCAGCAGTGATCTCCCTTTGCCACCACCCCCCTCCGCCATTGTCCTTTGAAGGCCCTGGGGAAGAGAGTACTTCCCTCATTCCTCCTTGCTACTGCCCCATGTGGGCCATTGGTGGCCTAATTATTGGTAATGCAGACAGCATGTGTGGCTGTGAGGACTCCACTGGAGGTGGGCTCTGAACTCATAATGAATTCTTCTTCTTTTTTTTTTTTTTTTTGTGGTACTGGGGATTGGAACCAGGGCCTTATGCTTGCATGCTCTGCAAGTGCTGGACCACTGAACTGCA
This sequence comes from Pedetes capensis, assembly GCA_007922755.1. Taxonomy (NCBI): domain Eukaryota; kingdom Metazoa; phylum Chordata; class Mammalia; order Rodentia; family Pedetidae; genus Pedetes; species Pedetes capensis. The sequence goes on along the minus strand of VMDO01001888.1, from coordinate 175,673 downwards.
CCCCCAGCCCTTTTTTTTTTTTTTTTTTAATTTTTGAGACAGGGTCTCCCTAAGTTATGCAGACTGCCTCTGGTCTCGAATTTGCTATCCTCCTGCCTCTGCCTCTCAAGCCACTGGGATTACAGGCGTGCGCCACTGAGCCCGGCTACTCATAGTGAATTTTTAGAACTCCTACAACCTTGGTGCGCGTTTGTCACCACAGCTCTTTTAGGAATGTGTACACAGTCATTCATCAGGACGTTTCTTGTTGAAGGAAGCCCACCTGCCAGCAGAAAAGTTTGGTGGTGTGTGTCTTCTGGAATAGTTGTCCACAGGGGGCTGTGGTGACAGTCATATATCCCTAAGAAAGATAACTTTATATATGACATTTTACATAAACATCTCTGCTCCTATGCTTGGCTCTCCCAGTACCCCAGGCACAGCCTCTCTAAGGCTTGGAAGTGCTGCTGCCGCTGGGGCTCTGGCCTCTGAGCAATGGGCAGCCTGGCTTGGGGCGGGTGTTTGTGTCTATGCATGGGATGGGGCAGTGAGTCCATTCCTTGGGTTCTGCAGAAACCAAGGCAGTGCTGGATTCTGTCCTTCCTCCTTCTCCTCAGGCGGTTGAATGTCCAGGGCCTACTCTGACTTGATTTCTGTTAGTATGAAAATGTGGGGTGAGATGAAGGTAAGGGGAAGGCAGGTAGTGGGATTTGACTTCAGGGCCCTTGTCCCTGAAATCCACATCTGGATTTCATGGATCATTCACTTCCAGAAATGTCCAGCTATTAGATAAAGGAACTTCACCTGCCAGAGACTTGTGTTGACTTCGAATCTCAGATATGGTCACATCTCAGTGAGATGTTTCAGCAGAAGTTTGAAAACCATTTATGGTGTTCCGCCACAGAGACCTAAGGGTTCATTTAATTTTCTGCTATTTGGTTGTCCTTGCATCTGCCAACTCCCCAGTGAGAACCGCCAGCTAGTGGCTTTTACCACACAGTTGGGCAAGTGGTGATACTTTTTTGTTCCATTTACACCTGACTCATCAACAGTCGAATGGAATTTATCCATTTTGCTGGAATATTCTGTGTGTAGGAGTCCTAGCCATTAGCTGGGGCGCATGTCTTTTATGTGCATCATAGGAATGTTGATGTGGACACAAATGCACAGAGGTTCAGCTGCAGGGGCCTGGCACCGTGGGTGGGGTGAATGACCTTGCACCACTCTGTGAGCTAGGCAAGGAGGAGGTGGTGAGGCATTTGAAGCTGTGTCATTGTGATGGTTAACATAATGATCCTTAATTCCTCAGACAGCAGAGGACTTTGGGGTTTACAGTGTGCTTTTATTTCTTTACCTTACTCAGTTGTTACAATAACTTTGTAAAAATGAGGTCTTAACCCCCTTCTTTAGGCAGGGAGGTTTAGAGACACACAGAGAACGTTCTGCATCTCTCTGTGTGCCTTCCAAAGCAGCTCCGCCCCCTGTTTTGGTTTGGGAAGTGCCTACTTAGAGGGGTATGCTATTCAGACTGGACCAGTGTTCTTTCAGCTGGCGTAAGGGGGGAGTGTGATTGGAGTCATTTTAAGAGATGAATGGACAGTTTTCTTGATTAGAAGTTAGAGCTGTGCTCAGCTAATCTATTTTTCTTTTCCATAGGTCTTTTTTTCTATGTATTTAAAGAGATTTTGATTTCAGTAGTTGAAAATAAACCTTTAAAAATCATCCTCTCACCCCCGGGCACAGTGGCACACGCCTCTAATCCCAGCAACTTGGGAGACGGAGGCAGGAGGATCACAAGTTTGAGACCAGAGGCAGTCTGTGTAACTTAGAGAGACCCTGTCTCAAAAAAGTAAAAAAAATGGGCTGGGGATGCAGCTCAATGGTCCAGCACTTACAATGCATGCAGGCGCGAGGCCCTGGGTTCAACCCCAAGTAGCGGGGGGAAAAAAAAAATCATCCTTGTTGCATTTTTTTTTTCTTTCCTCTTGCTGGTTCAGAGAAATGACGAAGAGCTTCTTCAACACGCAGTTTGGGAGCTTGTTCCGCACAGACCAGAATCCAACCTACTTCCTGCGGCGCCTGTCACGATTTGCTGACATCTACATGGCCTCTCTGAGCTGCCTCTTGAACTACGACGTCAACCACACCTTCTACCCCAGGAGGACTCCTCTGCAGCATGAGCTCCCCGCCTGGTCCGACGGGCCCTCTGCCCTCAGGGTGCCCCTGCTGCAGGAGGCCCAGGCCAAGTAATTGAATGGCCACCTGTGGAAAAAGCCAGACGCAGCCACGGCCCCGGAGAGGGCAGACTGTGGGGTTGACTCTGTGCGGATCTGAGTGCTGCTCTCTGAAAAGATACAAGTATGCCTTTGATATTTATTTACTACCTTAGGGAGAATTGTCCTGGGGTAGGACAGGAGCTAGCAGCCCACGCTGGGCTTTCCTCCACACACAGGGCTGAAGGTAGGCTTCACAATGAAACTCTGATTCAGCCTTGATGTTTACTGAGGTCCTGGAGTGGATGTCATATCTTCGTGACCACTTGATGCCATCTCTGTGTTCAGCGGGCTGAGTTTGGAAACCGCTCTCAGCTTTACCGTGGAACATTTCCTGGACAGAGCCCTGGGGAGGGCAGGGGCACAGGGACGTGCAGAGAGAGTGTTTGCAGAAAGCAGATGATGTGGTGAGTTCTTCAATGGATCAGCCCTGCAACAAGCAGCAGAGAGGATCCCGAACTGCAGCCAATTCCCAAGTCTTTCCATCTCAGGCTTTGGCAGGTGGTGTGGCGCATTGCTCCAGGAGAACTCAGCCTCCCTGGAAGGACTCGTGTGAGAAAGAACAAGATCCCTTTGTCCTCAGTGTGCGCTTCCTGTGTCCTACCCTAGGCCGGGCAAGGACAACTGGTGAACAAGTGATGGGCGGGTTCTCTCTTTTCCCCAGGGAAGGAGGGCGAGGAGACATGAGCTTTGCTTAAAATTGCTTTTCAGCGGATGGAACAGTCATCGTAAGATAAGGCTGTAAGAAATAAGGGAAGCAGAAGAGGCCAAACCTTTGTATGAGGTCTATGTGCTAGGATGTTGCAACTAACAGGAAGACCTAGCTAACTGAGCTTTCCTTGTTTCTTTTTAAGAGCACAGTAAGGTATATTCTTCCTTTTTCTTCCTTTGGAGGGAAGAATCCTTCATGATGTCTGTATTTATAGTATCTTTCAACGTGAGGTACTTTATGACTTTAATATATTTACTGTCCTGTGTGCCATAGCAATATGTGCTGTTAGTAGACACAATGATGCAAATGGTATTTTCATTGCATGTGCTGCATAAATACTTATGGTCAGATTAGCCTTGTCTAGTATTGCCAGATTTAGTCTAAGCTTTTGCTCTACAGTGGTGTATATCCTCCCAACCCCCTCCCACCCCTTGCATTTTTTTAAAAGATATGGTCTTGCCCAGGATGGCCTTGGACTTACAATCCTCCTGTGTCACCCTTCTGAGCACTGGGATTATAGGCATGAGCTACTCTGCCTGGTGTGGCTATATTCTTGAATCTAAAGAACAGCAGCAGGAACATGAAGGTGGCTTGTGGAGAGTGCTTGCTTATTCAGTATTTTTATTGTAATAAATGGGTTGTAACCAGCTGTTGATGGAATGCTAGCTTGGCGTTCCATAAGCTACCTGCCAAAATGCAGAAGTTAAATAAATCATGTAGCATCCTTTGTATGTGCTACTTGTTATAATGGGATCTTACTTGTGATATTTTGTTGTGTTTAACTCTCACGGCAAAGGTGATTCTTTAGACTCAATTAGGCTTCCATTTTCCTTCTACAGTGTCCATACTTTTGGCTTCCCTGCGCTGCATTGAGTAAAGAGGAATTGTCTTGGGCTGCATCTAAATTATGTAATATATTTAGTACATGTACATAATAAGTAAGGTCATGAAGAAAATAAGTACTCAAAAACACTAGAGAGTAAAAGATTTTTGTGGGGCTGCATTACTAGCTGTCCTGGTCTGCATGTGGGCTACAGGTTGGACAGGCCTTGTCTACATTGTGCTATAAACACAGTATGGTATAATAGTCTGATCATTTTTCAGAATAGGATAAGCATTTTGTTATCTGCTCCTAGGTGTTTTAACCATCAGTGTGTTTTGGAGGCTAGTGTTCAATGCTAACAAGTGATGTGCAAAATTGTTCAGCGTTGGGGTCCTCAAAGGATACCCTGGTGCTCATAAGAGGCTCTTAATTTCTGCTTTGGAGAAGTAGAGAATAGAAACTTAAAAAAGAATTCCTGGTTTTTATCACATCAAATACTCATCCGGTATATGCCAGGTGCCAGTTACAGGGTATCTGTATTTGTTTACATAAGAATGAAGTAGAAAGCGCCAGGTGTGGTGATGCATGTCTGTAATCCCAGCAGCTTGGGAGGCAGAGGCAGGAGGATCACAAGTTCGAGACCAGAGGCAGTCTGTAACTTAGTGAGACCCTGTCTCAAAAGTAAAAAAATGGGCTAGGGTGCAGCTCAGTGGTCCAGCACTTGCAGAGCATGCAAGCGCGAGGCCGTGGGTTCAATCCCCAGTCCCGCAAAAAAAAAAAAAAAAAAAAAGAAGAAGAAGAAGAAGAAGTAGAACTATTTTTAAAATCTGCCTTCTTGAATGTCTAGGTAAGGTGGCCCACACCTTTGGAGAGAAAAACATTTTCTGGGTGTGAAAAATGAGTTTACAGTTTATTCCCGTGTAGGAGGCTTTCAGTCTTGGGGCCACTGAGCTTGGCAGGGCTGAGTCCTGCCACATGGCCGAGGCCTGGCACTGGTGGCACACACTGAGTGTGTGCCTGGTGGACTGCAAGCGTATGCCCATGCCAGACAGCACGTGGCTCAGCATAGTGTCCCCTGAAGAAAGACAGTGGCATTTTCCCACTTTGTCCTTTATCCTTGTCTGGCTCAGGCAAGACAGGTTTTAACCTGTCACCCTTGTGACTCGCAGCTGGGACCTGGCACACTACACCGGGCATCTTGTTCTTTCCGGTTTACTCTTTGGTGCACATGTTGAGGAAACACAGTGGTACAAGGAAAGTGAATCTGTTTTCTACCATTTAAAGAATCAGTTTGTAAAGCAAACAATAAAACTAGTTGGAACATTTTTTAAAAATTACTGTTTTTTCATATTGTTTAGACTTATTTTCTAAGAATTACGTGAACAAAAAAATCACAGTCCAGGGACAGTCCATGCCAGCTGCATGCGACAGCCCAGGAAGACTGTGGTCCCCACAGAGGGTACCAGTGGGGGGGACTCACACTGCTCACTTTTTCCAAAGTTGCTTTTAAAGAAGAAACTTGGCTTTTAAAATATCTTAGGTGTTTGGCTTAAAGCTCCCGCTTTCCTCCTAACGTGTTTTCTCTTGTTCTCTCTTTCTCTCTCTCTCTAATTTTACTCTTCAGCTCCTTTTACTGCTCTCACTATTTATACTGCGTAACGTACACTGCCTGCCACCAATTCGGGGAGATCTCGGGCTAATTACTGGCTGCTCTGAATGTATCAATGCTCTTAATTATTGCAGAGGAGAAGTGAAAGTCATCTTTTGTCCTGCCTAATTTAGCTTGGACTGAACCTAGTGGCTTTTCCTCTCTCCTTCTCTCAATAGGACTTTTCAGCAGTGGAGAATGTGCTAAACATTGGAATTGAATTGCACTTTGCCTAGTGCTCATTTGCTGCCAAAGACCCACTTGGGAGCCCTTGTCTAGAATGCTCTGAGACTAAATTTGGCCAGGGAGCATGTGCTTCCCCTCTTAATATCGATTTCCTTTTGTGCTTTTTTTTTCTTTTGACCTTAGTATTTGGGAGCTGGGTGTAAAGTTCAGCTAACCTTGATACCTCTAGTGTGTTAGGCAAAGGGAAGAGAGAAGAGTGAAGTTCCTCTATCATAAGGGTTGGAGAACTTTTCCCTAAAGGGCCACATAGGTACTATTTTCAGCTTTGCAGTCCATTTGCTCTTATTTCTTCTGTGGGCATTGGCATGGCTGTGTTCCTCTACGACTTGATTTACCAGCACAGGCTGTGGGCTGGATGTGACCCTTGGCTGTGGTTTGCCGGCCCCTGTTTGAATGAGTTGTGTTGGTGACAATGGCAAGATCCCCTCACTGAGAGCATGCATAAGAATAACCTCATAGTTTGGGTGCGTATAGTAGAAAGTTCTGTAGGTAAGTGTGCTCTGTTCCCTGAAGAGCTACTTTCCAGGCACGTTCCCTTGTACGGCCAGTGGTAAAATACCATGTTTCTAATACATGTCAAGATCGCTTCATTGTGCAGACTTGGGCGTCCTTGTTGTACTCATTTGTCATTGTGCTGGTGCTGGGTGCTGGGCTCAGCTGCCCAGGTAACCCTACAGGACTGAAGGACTTACTCCTCCAGCTGCTGCAAGTGCTGCTGGCTGACCATTCACACTGGCAGTATTCTTTGGCAGTGTCCCCTTCTGCAGAGTCCTGGCACCCCAGGTCACACCCCCTTCCTATAACCCTTCGCTGCTTCTTGTGGAGGTACAAGGGCCAGGCTTCCCATGCCATCTCCAGCCAGCCCTATAGAGACCTTCAGTTCCAGACCTGCCCTGGAGGCTAGCGAGGCCTCCTTGTGCCTGCATTGCAGCCCAGCACCTGCCCTGCCAGTCCTGCTCCCTTCCTTTCTCTCCCCTCGGCTCCCTTCCTATTCCCTCCCCTCCCCTTTTCTCTCTTCCTTTCCCTTTCCCTTTCCTTTTTCCTTTCCCTTCCGGTGTTGATCCCAGCAGCGCCCCCCCTGTAAACGTTCCTGCATGCAGCCTCAGCCACTGAGAACTTGCCCCGCGACAGAGCATCTGTACTTCTCTGTTGTGCAGGTTGAACTCCGACGTAGGAGACTGTTTCCTGATTGTGTAGTGGAATGACAAATTAGGTAGACGTACTATTTATTCTGAATGTAAATTTGTTATTTATTCTAAATGTTGATTTTATGTACTAAGTGATATTGAACTTACGTCCAAATAAAAGTTTGAATTGTTCATCCGGTTTCTGGTTAAGTCATCTGTTTCATGTACTTAGGTCAGTGGCAAAGCCATATTAAAGTTTTAGTGAATCCACAGTGTCACTTCTAAATACTTGATGTTATTTCTATTAAAAGAAATAAAGGAAGTCTTGGATTTAAAAACAATTCAAGGGCTGGATTTATAGCTGAGTGGTAGAGCACTTGGTTAGCATGTATGAAGCCTTGGGTTTGATCATCAGCACCGGAAACCAAACAGACATACACTCTAATGGACGCCCCCCCAAAAAAATAAATAAATAAAGGATATCCCTGCCAGAAGGGGTAAAATTTGTTTCTGGAGCTTGAAGGCTGTAGGTAAGTAACCTCCAGCAGGTGGCCAGTGATCTCAACGCTCTCCCACAGGGAGAACAAGGAGACGTGGTGGTTCATGTGCTCATTTGTGGTCAGTTACCATGAAAGCTGGGATGTTTTAAGGAAAGGACTTATGGAATTGGGGGTAAGTGCTGCGTGGTCAATTCATTACTGGGTTTTGGAGAAATTTATATTTTGATGACCTTGATTTTATACTTAAAAAATGTGCGTATGTGTGTGGGTTACTCCTTACCTCTCATGGTGCTGATACCTTAACCTCTTTCAAGTCTCCCATGGTTATCTTGTTTTCCCCCTTTAGATCTCTTGCTTTTTATGTTCCTATGTTGGTGGATGTTGGGGGACTCACTGTGAGTCCCATATTCTTCGGTTTTGGGTGATTTCCTGGAAATGTGACCTGGCCCTCATCAAGGCAGGTTGACTCAGAGAAAGTGATGAATTCCTGTGTGTCTGAATCGGTTTTCTTCCCTTTCCTGGAGTTTGGGGAGGGTGTACAAGACATTCTGCGTCTTCCAGAACTTTGGTTTTTGCTCAGCAAAAGCCCTGTTGATGTTGAATGAAGTTACTTGAGTTGTAAGGGCAACAGGGAGGAGAAGCTGAGCTCGGCTCATCTCAGCCTTTTGCTCTGTCCCCAGCAGGGATTCTCCATCAGGGCCAGCACTGTGCCCTGTGGACAACTAGGAACTATGTGGGTGGGTGGGTTGGAGGGTGCTTGGTTGTCATAGTGATGGCTGTTGGAAACTGATTGAAAACATGGTGAGGTTGTGAGAGATCTTCCACTGAAGGACAAGGAGAATTAACCAAAATATCATACCATATTGAAGTCTAGAGCCCAAATCCATAGGTGTGAGCTTTGGGGGCACTGGGCCAGGGTCTGTGGAAGCAGAAAGGAGCCCTGGGCCTGGGGAGATGGGACCTCAGTTCTTTTACCCACATCCCATTGAGTAGTGTCACTTGTGGCTGCTCCTGATTTCTCTGTGCCTCAACTTCTCCTCTGTAAAAGTTTTTGGCTGGATTGGTGACTTTTAAGCTTTTTTTTTTTTCCCTTCCATTCCTGGACCTTTCTTCTACTGCCTAATCATCTCAAAAAGGAAATGAGTATAATGTTGTCAAGGTTCATCTGTATTGTTGCATGAAGCAGTATTTCATTTTCTTTTAGGGATGCATAATATTCCATTGTGTGGATATACCAACATTTGGTCATTCATTCATCAGATGATAGACATTTGTCTTATTTTCACTTGGGGCTATTATGAATAATATTGCTATGAACATGAATATATAAAATTTTGTGTGGACATATTTTTATTTCTCTTGGGTATATACATAGGAGTGGAATTTCTGAGTCATGTGGTAATCCTACGCTTGACTTTCTGAGGAACTGTCAAACTATTTTTGGCAGTGGCTGCACCATTTTACATTCTCACCAGCAAAGGTTCCAGTTTTTTGCACGTCCTTACCACCACTTGCTATTTTCTGACCCTTTGATTATGGACATCTTTGTGGGTGTGAAAGTGCCATCTTACATGGTTATGTCTTCTTAAAGTGAACACGCAAACAGGAAAACAAGACTCAATCAGGAGAGAATTTATAAGGCAGACGTTGACTAATAGGAAAGGCCCTAATTAGCCCTGACAAGTAGACTGCTTTCAGTTTGACCCCTCCTATGGCATACAGTGTTTTTATGTCCCCAAAGGCTAGATTGTTTCATTGACTCTGTTTCTGTTACATAAACATTTATTGAGCACATTTCCTGCACTAGGAGTTGGGCTTGGTAGGGGGATACAAAGATGGGTGAGGTGAGTCCTTGCTTTGGATACTCTAATAGGGAAATAAGACAAGTTACTCATAATGTAGGGCAAAATGGAATAATTGCGATTTGAAATGTACAAAGGACAGTAGAAATGCAGAGGAGGAAGACTTGTGCGGCCCTGGGCGGCCTTGGCAGTATGGTCCCTGAAACATAGAAACAAAATAACTTCCAGATTAACCAAAGAGATGAGGTATGGATGGCTTCTGAGCGCTTCATACTTTAAAATGCCAAGGGTCCCTATCTTCTCCAGGAGCCTCTGGTGCTGAGAATTCACAGTTGATCCTGAGCCAGGTTCCCATGGCCCAGGTGGCAATGGCTGTTGTTGGCTCACATCAGACCCTTACAGTGCCCCCAACGGGTCGCTGCCATCCAGCTGCTGTTCCTCAGATTCCTGGAAGACAGAGGGCATGAAACACTCCAGAGAGGGTGCATCATCCTGCTTTGAACCTAGCTAGGTTGAACTTTCCTCTGGGCTAAGGCCTAAAACGTGATTCCCCTCACGAATACACATGCCGTGGGAGCATCTGTTCCCACTGCTGCCTGAGCTCAGTTGGTAGAATGCTGCTCTGCACTGGCTGAGGGCCTGGGTTCGATCCCCAGTTCCACAAAAATGGGAGAAGGACGTGGCAACCCACTCCCGAAATAATCAGCCATTGAAAATCCTATGAGGATAGTGATGAGTCTGACCCAACTCGATGGTACCTAACAACAGCTGCTTGCATCAGAAGGTGGGGTGATGTGGAAGGTGCTGGGGGCCGTGCCACCTCTGCTGCTTGTGTGGTCCTCACCAAGTCACCTCAACTGCTGTCATTTCCTCAACCCTAATGGGTCACCACAGCTACCTAACACGGATTTGTGAAGATCAGATACCACACTGAGGCAGGCCCAAGCACCCCACAATAGGTGGTGATTAATATGATTATTTTAAAAACTCCCTTTAAGCTGAAAATCTGTCCTGAACCAGGGGTGGCTCTTGGGCTTTGGGGAGGAAGTACTCAGAAGACACAGAGGTGGTCAGCAGGGCCGCCTGCTCTCTTTAGCTTCGGTTGGCACCGAGGCTTTGTTAAGCAGCGTAACATGTTAGCAAAGCTTTCTCATGGGTACACAGTGGTATCAGGATATCTGCACTGGCTGTAAATATTGAGCAGGTGCCCTACTTTTCAGCATAAAAGCACCAAGAACCTAATTATGTCACTGTTGCGGCTGGTGTCCCAGGCTTAGGATTCCTGTTACTGGAACATTTTTGCCACCTCGTCTTTTCAAAAGTTTAGTTGAAACCTGCTTCTAGGATACTCTCTCACCGGTCTAGATGACTCTTTAATGCACAGAGTTGTCAAGAGTCCTTGGAGAGGGAAGACAGTTGGGAAGGCATGGAGTGCATGGAACAGGAGGTATAACATTTTCTCCCTGGTTTTTTAGGGTATTTTTGTTGTTGATTTGAGACAGGATCTCACCGTGCTGGCCTCAAATTCTCAATCCTCCTGCCTGAGCTTCCTGAGTCCTGAGATTACAGGTATGTGCCACCACACCTAGCTTTCCCCTGCTTATTATGTTTATTTTTATGTTTTCATTTTTTTTTTTTTTTTTAAACAGAGTCTTGCTGTATAGACTAGGCTGGACAGGAACTTGCCATGTAGCCCAAGATGGCCTGGAACTCATGTTGCTCCTTCTGCCTCAGCCTCCCAAGGACTGGGGTTACCATGCCTGGCTCCAACTTCCTCCTGCTTTTTCAGTGACGTTGATTTCAACATAGTGATGCTTTCAGAAATAAACTCCTACTAGTTAATGCAAGGGGGACTCCCCCTCCTCCACAAAACCCCCAGAAATGAATGTGAAAACAAAGATCATCTGTTTCTTTGATGTGAGAGGGATTTTGTACTCAGAATTTGTTCCTCTGGGTCAAAAAATAAACCAAAATTTTTACTATCTGGAAGTTTTGAAAAGGTTGTGTCACGATTTGCAGAAGAAATGTCCCGGGTTGTGGCAAACAGGTGACTAGTTCTTTCACAAGGAAAATGCACCTGCCCACATCATGTTCAGCAGTTTTTGGCCAAAAATGGCATGAACTTTGTGCGCCACCCTCCCTATCACCCAGTCTTGCTTTGTGCAACTTTTTTTGTTTCCCCAGGTGAAAAAAGTCCTCAAAGGGAAACATTTTGCCAATGTGGAGGAGATGAAACAAACAAACAAAATCCCCCCAAAAAGCCCCAGAAAAAACAGCAGAAGCACAAAAAGGCATCGAAATCTTCAACTTCAAAACCTGATTTGAGCAATGGGAAAAAAGTCTCAATAGATCTATTGCATCAAATGGGGAGTACTTTGAAGGTGACAGAAGTTTGAATTTGTAAAAATACACAATTTTTTATAAATAGATTCTGGGGTTTTTTGAGTCCTTCTTTGTAAATACAATTTCACAGAACTCACTGTTGAAATTTGAACCACTTTTACATGGGTAAGATTAAGAAATAAAATAAGACTTACAATCTGATTATTTTCTAATCTATTGTAAAAAAAACAAGGGAGACAGGAGAAGAATTGATGCTTTTGAATTACAGTGCTGGAGACGAATATTGAATATACCATGGGCTGCCAAAAGAACCAACAGATCTGTCTTAGAAGAAGTGCAACCAGAGTGCTCCTTGGAAGCAAGGATGGCTAGACTGTCTTACATATTTTGGACATATAGTTAGGAGGGACCAATCCCTGGAGAAGGACATCACGTTTGGGAGAGTGGCAGGTCAACGAAAAAAAGGAAGACCTCAACTAGATGGATTGACAGTATCTGCAACAATGGGCTTAAATATAAATAAGGTCATGTGCCTGGCATAGAATCGGGGAGTGTTTCTCGTTCTGTTGTACATAGGGTTGCTATGAGTTGGACCCAACTTGATGGCACCTAACAACAACAAAATTGCAAGGATATTAAATCTGCTAGTACAGGCACTAACAGCTACAGATATTGATGTTTGGTTTACTTCAGAAAAAAAAAATCTGTTGTACTACACAAGCTTAAAAACAAGGTAAGAAAACATTTTTGTAATGTTTTGGTGTCAACTTAAAATATTCAATAACTATAACATTTTGGGTGGGGAAATTAGATATGATGTAAACACTAAATAATTACAGAAGCTACCTGGCTTCTGTTAATGAAAGTTGTAGACCTGCCAAAATTCAAGCATTTCCTTGGGGCTGAGGAATGCTGTCACATCAGTGAGTCTGGTGGCTAAACAAGGAGCCTCAGCACATTGGCTGTTTCCTACTTGTTCTATAAGAGAAAAACGTTAAGTCTTTCTCTTGCTTCTCAGCCCAAAACTGATAATAAACAGCAGGCAGGTTTTCTCCCACACTCAGTGTGAATGAGGTCCCACGCCACAGAGTTCCCTGGGTTGAAGTTAGAGGAGGCCCCATCTAAGCTCAAGCATCACTAACTCTAAAAATAAATAGTTTTTTTTTTTTTTTTGGAAGACCAGAGTAGGCCATTACCCAGGTAAAAGGCATCATAAATAAAAAGGAGTTCCCAAAGCAGGAAGCTGCTCAGACCATAGGCAGGAAAACCAAAGTTGAAAGATAGCTAAAGGAAAAACGCTTCTGAGGCCTTTTGTCTTGTCTTGTGCCTGCTACCTCATCAATGTTTGCAGCAGAATTCAGTGCAAGACTTCTTTTCCTGTGTCATCCCACCTGGTCATGAGATCGAGGTTGGGCAGCCTCTAGCCTCCCCTCTACTGCTAACCTTTCAAGGCTTCTGCCCTCTCCCTAAGAGCCCAGGAACACTGAGAGCAACCTCCCTGGCTTCAGTCAGCTTGCGAAACTGCCCTTCTGGCTTTCTGCCTGTGGCATGTTCTAGAAGGGGACTTTTCTTGGGGTGTAGCTCTGCAAGGAGATTTGCTGGAAAACATCCTTCCTCAGCAACCCAGGCGAACCTGTTCCTAGATCAAAGCCCAGACTCACCATGAAGGGGTCGTAGGAAGTCTCAGGGGGCGCAGAGATCGAGCTCTCATACATAGGGTTCGAGATGTTCTCAGGTGTCTCCTTGCCGAAAGCTGCAACATCAATGTCCTCTTCTGACTGTCAGAAAGACAAGCGCACAGGCTGAGGGCTAGGACTGTCCCTCAGGCAGGGGCATCGCACTGCGACTGGCAGCTGCAGCAAGGTACCTTCTGCCTCTGAGCCTTTCATGTGAACCGTACTTTGCTGAGATATGTCTGACGTAATAAAACGCACCAATCTTAGTGTTCAGCTCAGTGACATCTTACACATATCTACCAGGTGTGACCACCGTCCCCATCAGCACATAGGGCATTTCCATCCCCTCAGGTAGTGTCCTGTGCCCTGTGCCTGCCAGTATTCTCTCTCATCCAGGGTAACCACTATTGTGATTCCTGTCACCCTGCAGTGGTGTGGCCTGTCTTGGAATGTGGAAGGAGTCAAAGAGCATATATGCTTTAGCTAAATATGATGTTGTTATGTTGAATGTCATCACTAAAACTTATGTTGAAATTTAATCCCCTTTGTGAGGTATCAGTAGAGTTGAAACTTAATTCGACTATGGTATTTGGAGGTGGGACCTTTGGGAGGTAATTAACATAAATGAGGAGTAAGGGTGGGGCCCTAATCCAATAGGTCTGTGGCTTTATAAGAGGAAATCTGAGCAAGGTCTTGACTCTGTCTCACCATGTAATGCCCTGTGCTGAGTGACTCCACAGAATCCCCCCTAGCAAGAAGGCCCTCACCAGATGTGGCTGCCTGATCTTGGACCTCCCAGAACTGCGAGCGTCAGAACTGTGAGCAGAAGAGACCTCTACTCATTATAAGTTGTCTAGTTTGTGGTATTCAATTATAGTAACAGAAAACAGAATAAGATGTTTTCAAGATTTGCCTGAGCTTATAAATATGAGAGCTATCTGTTAGAAGGCACTGAGCTGTTGCTTAGGGACCCTGCACAGCCTTTCCCATGTTTTTTGAGGAGGCAGCAGCAGGAGAGGGTGGGCCAGGGTGGAATACAGAATATGTAAGGGAGGATTCTGTCTTGCTGCCCATCTCAGTTCCCAGGGTGCTTTGGTTTGGGTAAGAGTTCCCCAAAGGCCCATATTTTAAAGGTGTGGATCCCAGCCCATTGCACTGTTGGGATTTAGTAGAGCCTTCAGGAGGTGGGACGCAGAGAGAGGAAGTTTGGTCATTGGGGGTATGCTCCTGAAGGAGATATTGGGATGTGGGCTCCTCCTCTTCCCCTGTGTCTCTCCTTTCTGGCCACAATGAGGTAAGCAGCTTTCACTGCCATGTGCTCCCACCATGATGTGCAGCCTTGCCACAGGCCTGAAGACAGTGTGTCCACATGACGATGGGCTGAAACCTGAAGCCATGAGCCAAAATAAACCTTTCTTCTGGGCATGGTGGCTCACGCCTATAATCCTAGTGACTTAGGAGGCGGAAGCAGGAGGATCACAGGTTGAGGCCAGAGGCAGCCTATGTAACTTAGGGACACCCTGTCTCAACATAAAAAAATAAAAAATGGGCTAGGGGTGTAGCCCAGTGGTAGAGCACTTGCAAAGTATGTGTAAGATCCTGGGATTAACCCCCAAGTACTGCAACAAACAAACAAACAAACAAACAAACATTTATTTCATATGAGTTGATTATCTCAGGGATTTTGTGATAGTACTGAGAAGCTGACTGACACACAGGGGCACTCCATGGTCAGCTTAAGTGGACACAACTGTTCAAATAGAGTGAAATGAGTTTTGCTGGGTGCAGGGTGAGACCTCAGGCTGTGCAGGTCCCTGACTGTGATCCCCAGCCCTCAGGGCCAGTCTTGAAGGCCATGTCTATCATAGTGGTTGTGTGTCTGGAGAACCTTCCCAGGACAGTGAGACTCTTGAGTCTCTGGTGAATTTGTCATAAGCCAAAGCACTGGCATGGAGGCTGGAGGTTTTATTCCACTAGCAGCCCTCTTTCCTAACCAAGCCCTGCCCCGGTTTGGAAGAGCAGCTTGGAGCTGCCACTGTGGTTCCTCCAGGGGTGGAGACCCCACCCAGGAGGAAGGAGCGTGGCGTGGGGTGGCGTGGAGGGGCTGGCTCTATTATGCCATGCACCAGCAGCTGGTTGGTGGAAGTGGCTCGGCCCCTGGAGCTGGGGGTTGGAGAGGACCGTGTTCTTGTGGTAGGGAGTTCTTGTGCTCGCAGGACTAAGTGACCAGGGCAGTGGGTTGCTAGGCAGTGAGGACGTCCCTGCTGACCTGCCTTTTCTGTGCCTGCCTGTTTGCATTTCAGCTTTCTGCTATCAGTGGAGGCAGCACAGGCGCTGGCCAGATGCTGAGCAGATGCTGGTGCCACACTCATGGGCTTCCAGCCTCCAGACCCATGAGCCAAATCTATTTTATTTTTTCAGTTCTAGGGGGTTAAACCCGGGGCCTTACACATGCCAGGCAAGTGCTTTGCCACTGGGCAGCATCCCTAGCCCCTTTTTAAATTTTTTATTTTGAGACAGGGTTTCTCTAAGTCACATAGGCTGCCTCTGGCTTAGAACTTGAGGTCCTCCTGCCTCAGCCTTCCAAGTCACTGGGATTACAGGTGTGCATGATGGTGCACAACTGAGCCTCTATTCTTTATAAATCACCCAGTCTTGGGCATTCTGTGGTCCTCGATGTGTTTGCTTGCTTCTGAGAGAGGGTGTTGCTATGTAGCCTAGGGTGGCCTCAAACTCATGATCCTCCAGCCTCTGCCTCCTGAGCACTGGGAGAACACGCGTGCACCCCTATGCCCAACTGGCTTGCTATTATGGCAATAGAAAACAGATTAAGGCAGCCCCTATCATCATGTTCCCAGGTTTCCTTCTTACCTCAAAATGCTGGAAGCCAATTATTCTCCGGTTTAGCCGGAAGTAAGAGTACGCAGCCAGAGCAATCACTCCGATGACCAGGATGACAGCAAAGAATATTCCTGTTCCCAAACCAGTGTGGGTTGAAGTCTGTACATAGAGAGGAGAAGGGTCAGTCCTTTTTTTTTTTTTTTTTTGGCAGTACTGGGCGTTGAACCCAGGGCCTCACGCTTGCATGCTCTGCAAGTGCTGTACCACTGAGCTTCACCCCCAGTCTGTTTTTTTTTTTTTTCTCTTAGAGACAGGGTCTTGCTAAATTACACAGACTGCCTCTGGTCTCGAACGTGATCCTCCTGCCTCTGCCTCCTGAGTTGCTAGAATTACAGGCGTGTGCCACCACGCTGGCTGGGGTCAGTTCTTAAAACTAGTGACTCCCCCAAAGAGGTGCACTGCTGGAATTCACCCTGTTCTTGCTGGTCCCAGGCATATTGGAGAAATTGAGATAAAAAATGACAAGTTAACATGTACGTAGCTCTTACTCTGCCAGGGGCTGTTGTAAGCCCCTTACATGAACAGTCCATGTAGGTGTTATAGTAACCCAAAGAGATAGGAACAATTATTATTGTTCCCCTTTTTATATGAGTGAACTGAGGCACAGAAAGGTTAAGCACTTGTCCAAGATTACACAGTGCGAGGTACAAGTGGGTTTTGAACCCAGTCTAGCTTTGGAGCATTTATGCCTAACCTCTAAGCTATGGAACTTTCTAGCAGCCAGCAGCTGACCTCTCCCTCGTGCTTCTGGGGAAAGAATACTAACAACGGTTGCAGCTAACTTCTATATAACACGTACTATGTGTCAGGAACTGGCTAAATATTTTATATTTCCCAGCTCACAGTCCTCCCCTAAACCCAGGGAAGGAGGCATTATTACCCATGCCCAATTTTGTAGATGAGAAAATGGGCTCAGAGTTACTACAGAGTGGAGGGACCAAACCAGAGAGGAACCAGAGAGGTTCTTCTCTCCCTTTCCAGTGGTTCCTCTATTGGCTCATCTTTCCCCTTTCATTCAACATGTAGGAATGGTGACAGGTGCTGTGTGGCTAATGCATGGGAACAGGTATGGGACGAACCAGGGGCGGGCATCCTGGAAACCAGGTAAGGTGCCTTGGAGGTAGGTGGCTCCTCTAGTCTTCCCTGGAAGAAGCTGGTGGACAGGGCTTCCAGCAACAGCTTGGGGAATGGCCAGTGGGCTCTTCCCGGCCCCTCAGCAGGAACCCTGGGTACTCACCACTGGGGCAGGGGGTGCTTTTAATGGCCTGGAAATGACATGAATGATCCCGTTGGAGGCAAAGATGTCCCACTGCAGAATGGCTCTTCCATCCACAAACTTGGTCTCCTTCAAGGGCAATGGGTAGAGGGTTGACAGAGATCTGTGACCATCTGGCCTTCTGCCCATGTGGGCAGCCCTGTTCAGCCTCCGCAATGTCCCAGAGCCTAGATTTCAGGCCTCTACATATGCAGCTCACTGTCTGCCCAGCCCAGAACGCACTGGTTGCCTTCATACCGCCACCAAGCTGGATCCTGGGGCTGTAGAGACCTCGGGGGTCATTGGCTTATCCAACAGCACCAGATAAGTGGTAAGCCACCCCATGGCCCTGAACATCACACCACAATGCTAGGAAAGGGGTTTCTAAGGGTTCAAATCCCAGGATGATCCACCAGCTTGCAGTACAGACAGAACGGAAGCCCACATCCTAACTGCTGAGTCTCATTCTGTGTTTCAGCAGATGTCCCTGTGATTCAGATTCATGTTGAAGGATAAGAAGCACTAGTCTGAACTACTGCTTTTCAATAAAAGAAATGATTTATCAGGTAAAGATGAAAAACTACTACTCAGCACTTGGCACATGCCAGGCTCTGTTCTCTGCACATTATAAGATTTGAATCACTGAAGCCTCACTACAGCCCATGATTTAGAGACCATGGGCATTGTGGTCATTAACATCACCACCTATCACTACTATTACTATCATCATCATCACCATCACCATCATCACCCTCATCACCATGATCATCATCGTCACCACCACCATCACCAGCACCATCACCAGCACCAGCACCACCATGACCGATGGGTTCCGGACATGCCACATCAAACATGCCAACTGGACATTTTGATTTTTTTTCAGTTGAAGGCACTCAAGAAACAGCAGATGCAGAGAGGGTGCTCTGACCTCCTCCTTTTAGGCCAGAAATATTCCTAAGGGAAACATACCCACCTTGTACCAGGAAGAGAAAAACCTTCTAACCACCAAAGACTGGGAGTTCATACCAAAATGGATCTACCAAAATAACCCTTATCTTCCGTTAATTTTCACCACATATTTCTTAACTCACAGTCCCACAATTTACTCTTAGTCCAAATCCCTTTGTTTTGTAACTTCTCCATAAATTTGGTTTTTTGGTTTAAAAAAATATATACGCTCTCAGTTTTAACTCCTTTGGGTCTTCATTTTTCTTATGAGGATGCTCTTGTGCACTAAAATATTAAGTAAATTTTGTCTGCTTTTCCCCTGTGAATTTTTCTTATGTCAGTTTAATTCTCAGGCCTCGCCACAGACTCTAAGAGGGTAGAAGGATGGTCTGTCTGTCCTATACTGCCGTTATCAAAATAACCACCACCACCTCTACCACCACTACCACCTTCATCAACATCATCGTGTATACCACCACCATCACTCCCACAGACGAGGAAAAAAGCACAGAGAAGTCAGATAACTGTCTAAGTTCTTACAGCTGTAAAGCAGCAGAACTGGCAATCCTTCATATCAGGGTCATTTGACTTCAAAGCTCACCTGAATACCTGGAACAGGCTGGCAAGCCCACAGAAAACAAAGGTAGGGAATCAAACAGCTTCCAAATGGTTTCATTTCTCATTCCTCATTGCCAGCTTCTGAGGCTGGCCTAATTCCCAAGGGGCAAGGGCCGTCTGTCAATATGGTCCAGTATAGTGTGCCTCAGTGCCATCCCTGTCTGGAGATTCAGAGTTTACTTTCCCATTGCAATTGCCACATCTATTGAGTGCCAGTCTGCAGCCATACTCCTGTGGTATCTGATTCTGTCTGATCTTGGAAGCTAAGCAGGGTCAGGCCTGGTTAATACTTGGATGGGAGACTGCCCGGGAACACCGGGTGCTGTAGGCTTGGGAGAAGGACCCAGCAACCCACTTCCAAAGAACAATCAGCCACTGAAAACCCTCGAATGGCAGAGAAGCACTGATAATAGTGTTTTGTCTGTTGTACGTAGGGTTGCTATGAGTCAGACACCGACTCCACGGCATCTAACAACAATTGAGCCCCAGGAACGT
Source organism: Pedetes capensis (assembly GCA_007922755.1). Classification (NCBI taxonomy): domain Eukaryota; kingdom Metazoa; phylum Chordata; class Mammalia; order Rodentia; family Pedetidae; genus Pedetes; species Pedetes capensis. Next base: position 156,327 of record VMDO01001888.1, on the reverse strand, counting down.
GCATGTCATATCCAGTTCTTCCGATCATCCCAGAACTTTTCATACCTGTTGGGACTGGTTCTGGCTGGACGTGATGAGTAGCTGACTTCCTAGCCTCGTGTGCAGGATGGTTCCGTTGATAAGATCATTGTATAAAAACAGGTTGACACTGGTGAGGTGGTGCTCAATGTCTCGCCCAGATAGGTTCTGAGAGGAAAGAAGAAACATAAGAACTGTCCCAGGAAATGCCACGGTGTTCCCCAGGCATTCGGCTTGTCAGTTTCTGCCAGAGGCTCCCCTATTGCTAGGAGGCGGGATTGAAGGTCATCTTTATTGTCTAACCTGGAGAGCTTCTCTGGCCTGGTAGAGTGAGTACCAATTAGGCAGAGGTTTTCTGATGTGACAGAAAATTCACGTTTGTCTGAAGCACAGGTGCGAGGAACCTGACTCACCTTGTTTTCCCCCAGCCCGCTGTTCTGTGGCACAAAGAGAGTGCCGCGGATGGACAGGTCAGTCAGCTGGTTCACAAACGCCTGGCCTCGGGCTGAGCTGTTGGAGTAGGCCAGCACTTCCTGGGGAGGGGAAGGAAGTCGTCAGACGGGCCAGCCCTGGAGAGGCTGAGGAGAGTCACAGGGCTTCAGGCCTCTGGGTGTATTCCTGACACTAGTCCCGCATCAGGCTGTCCTCTGTGTTGCCTCTCACTGCCCCTCAGCTGAGGTTATGAGGACTTTCCCTTCCTCAGTGATTCCTCTGGTCCTCAGTCACAGGAAAGAGCTTTCTCCACAAGGCAGCCTGAGCAGTCCTTGGAAATGCAAGCCAGATCTTGAATCTCTTGTTTTCAAAACCCTGCAATGGGCCCGACTCCACTCAGAGGAAAAGCCAAAGTCCTCCCCATGGCTCATGACCAGCTGTCCCCTCTCTCGCTCAGTCTGCTCCAGCATGTCGGCTTCCTTGCTGCCCCTTAAACTGACTTCGCACACCTTTGCCTTTTGCCCTTTGCCTGACTGATTTTTTTTTTTTTTTTTTTTTTTTTTTTTTTTTTTTTTTTTTTTTTTTTTTTTTTTGGCTAGAATGTTCTTCAGACATGTCTGCATGGCTAGTTTCCTCTCTTCTGTTTACACTTTGCTTAAATGCTGTCTTCTCATGAAAGCCTTTCCTCCTCACAAGGCAAAATGGGACCTGTGGTATACCCACCCCGTTAGACATTTTCTTTTTCCACAGTATAAGATTTATTATCTTCTAGTGGCATCCAATCCTGTCAGATCTCGGAAGCCAAGCAGGGTGGAGCCTGGTTAATACTTGGATGGGAGACTGCCTGGGAACACCAGGAGCTGTAGGCTTGGGAAGAGAACCTGGCAACTCACTCCCAAAAAACAATCAGCCACTGAATACCCTATGAGTAGCAGAGAAGCACTGACAATAGTGTTTTGTCTGTTGTACATAGGGTCGCTATGAGTCAGACACCGACTAGATGGCACCTAACAACAACAACAAGTATCCCATCTACTTATTTGTTCTGTTTATTGTTTTTCTCTTTTGTTTACCAACATACCTCAAGTACATAGTAAGTGCTCAATAAATGTGCTCAATAAATTGAACAAATTTTAAGAAATTGCACTAAAGAGTTCAACTTGTAGCTGCACAGACAGGGCTCTGGCAGCCCAGAGAAGGTAGGTAATTTGCGGCAGCGTTTTCTTCTGATGCTGTCTTTTCTCTGTAATGCCGTCACAAGCTAGGCAGCACAAACACTGTTTTGGTGTTCATCGTTGGCATATTTATGGCAACCTTGTATTGAAACCAGTTAGATGGATACCTAGAATCTGTGGACAAAGGCTCACCACTTAGTGGTCCTTGGTCTCACGTGTGCACTGACCCTGCCAGCCCTGCACTGGTGGCCAGTCTCCGATGCTCCCAAGGTCACTGTCAGTTCTGCTGAGAACAGTGGCTCAGTCACTGGATGCCCTTGTTCCCCACCATAAAGGATGAAGGCGAGGCCTGCACTGGGAAGGCTGCCCAGTTCTGGGCTATTAGACTGTGTCCCTGTCCTTGCTAAGCCTTGGTCTCTTCAGCTAAAATAATGGGAATAATTGAATTAACCTCATGAAGGATTTATTCCTTCTAAAAAGTATTTATTGAGCATCTGTCATGTGCCAGCTGCTATCTGTGATGTTGGGGATACAAAAGGAGTGAAAGCAGGGAAAATCTTTCCTCTCATGGAACTTACATCCTCTGGTCCAAGTGGAATGGCCTTGTACATGTGGAAAAGGCTCAGCACAGTGCCCAGGACAAGGTAAAAGCTCAAGAAACGCCAGCTATTGTTAGTATTACTAGCTTAGTCCTGTCGCCAACACCAAATCCTTTTTCTAACAGAGCCTTCTCATCATTGGATATAACTTGCAGAATATTGATGTGATTTTCACCACAGTGCAAAATGCAAACTGACTCCATGTTCATTGGCTCACTGGGTGATCACCAGGCAAGCTTAGCTAACTGTGCCCACACTGTCCACAGAGACAAAGGAGAGCCTCATTCCTGCAGATCTGCCGCTTAAACTGCTCTAGATGCAGAGATCCTAACACCAGCTGACATCCATATAGAATTTGCCATGTGCTGACCATACACGTCTAAGTGCTTCACAAATCTCAACTCCTTTAATTATCACAAGGACCCCACAAGGCTGGTGGTATCCTCACGTCCGTTTTACAGATGAGAAGCTGAGGTTCAGAGAGGAAAGTGCCCTACTTAAAGTTACACAAGTGCAGGGCAAAGCCACGCCTCAAATTCAGACAAGGTGTTCCCTTGGCTTCTTCTAGACCTCACTCTTCTAGCGGCTGCTTGGAGGCGACCCTCCCTGCCTGAGGCGGAACCAAGCTGACGTGGCACGTACCGTCAGGAAGTTCGTGAGCGAGGGGAAGGACATCAGGACCTGCAGCAGGTTCCCACTGCATGAGAAGCCGTCTCCCACGTAGCCCATTTTGCAGGTGCAGTTCACATCTGGGGAGCAGAACGCACACGGGGTGCCACACCCAGTGAGGCAGGGGCCATGGGGTGCATGCTCACCTTGGAGATGGCCGGCCAGGCTGAGAACTGCTCAGCTGCTGCACGGCTGTGGCCCGAAGCATGGCCAGGGCGGTTACCTTTCATCCGGTAACAGAAGACGTCCCACATTTCACTCTTGTTGGGTCTGGGGCCATAGTCCACTATCCCGACAGCCCCCGAGCCACATTTCTTGGAGGAATAGGCTGTAGGGTAGGCAACGTGCCCGCTCTCCAGCCAGCCGGCTGAACAGAGGTGATAACTGGCCTGCAGGGACACAGATGTGACCGTGGATCAGCTGCAGTTCCGTATTTGCTGTGGAATCATTTGGTTAATATCTGATTCCTCCTATCAGACGCCCCTCTGCCTTTGCCCATCGCACTCCTGTGCCTGGAACACAGTTGGTGTCACTAAACTTTTGTGGATCGAGTCATTGAATGAAAGACTGGGGACTCTCTAGATTGTTGGTGCCCAAGTCCTTCATACTCACTTCTCTGCTCTCTGATCTTGAAAAAGGATTTGCTAACAGCCTTTTATCCCTGGTGCAAATGTTGATTATGGGCTAACAAAAGTCTATCTGATGCTAGGACTCCAATTCACCCTAATTATCCTCTATCTCACTAGTCTATTCACTGTCATCATTGTCAGCATCACCACTACCAGCAGCACTACCACCGACCATCATCTTTGTCATCGCAATAACTACTGAGAGCTTCTTTGGGGCCAGGATCTTCTGCAAAGGCTTTTCATGTGCTAACAACATTGACCCTCAAGTCAACCCTATCAGATTGGACCTTTTTTCTTTTTGCAGCATTGGGGGTTGAATCCAGGGCCACTCACATACTCTGCAGGTGCTCTGTCACCGAGCTACACTGCTGGCCCCTTTTCTACTTTTTATTTTGAGACGGGGTCTTGCTAAGTTGTACAGGCTGCTGCTGGCCTTGAACTTGCCTCCCAAGTCACTGGGATGAGATGGGACCTTTTAAAATCCTTCTCATGTGATTGAAATAGTTCAGGTAAACACAAGTTAAGCAACTTGTTCAAAGCCATACAACCAGCAAGTAGCATATTCAAATCCAGTCAGTTGATTCCACATCTCTTAATCAACTTGGGAATTGAGTTCCTACTGTGTGGTGTGTTGCCTTTAGTCCTGACACAAACATGCCAAGAAGGACAGAGGTGTCAACGTCAGGATCAAGACCACACAAGAAGCAAGGAGGAGAGCAGAGATTCAGACCCTCTGAGGTAGGTCCTGGCATCAAGGCTTTGTTCCTTGGTAAAGAAATAACAGGTGTAGCTGGGCGTGGTGGCGCACGCCTGTAATCCCAGTGGCTCGGGAGGCGGAGGCAGGAGGATCACTAGTTTGAGACGAGAGGCAGTCTGCATAACTTAGCGAGACCCGATCTCAAAAAAGAAAAAAATGGCCTGGGGGTGCAGCTCAGTGGTCCAGCACTTGCAGCGTATGGAAGCGCAAGGCCCTCGGTTCAACCCCCAGTACCAAAAACAAAACAAAACAACAAAACAAAACAGAACAAAACAACAAAAAAAACAGGTGTGAAGAAAGGTAGAGAGTTTTGGGGGTGATGGGCATTGGAGGAAGGGCCCGAAAATGAGATGACATAGGCAATCACTTCCTCTCCTCTTGGTGACAAATCACTGGCAGGTAACTCCAAAGTGCTGGCCTTTCCATACAGGCAGGGCTTCTGGTTTCAGAGGCTAAGATAGCAGCCCTGACCAGAGGGCCCCAAGTCCTCCCCGCTGGGGTTGGGAGCTGGCAATCCCCACATGTTCCCCTCACAGCCTCCAGCCACAGAACTCTAGGGAACTGCAACTGCTTTGTGGGTTCTGGGAGATCCTTCCTCAGTTTGTGGTTATTGATCTTGGCAGGTTCCAGCTGTGAAGTGTGCACTTCCAGGCTCTGTGTCTGCTTTGACAGTTCGATGTGACGGCTGAGAATGGACTTTTGGAGTCAGGGCTACATGTGAATACTGGATCAACCTCCTCTTAGTTGGGTGACATTGGACATTTTACATAACCTTTCCCAGCCTCAATTTCCCTATCTGTAAAATGGGAACAGAGACACCTACTGCCAGAGATGTAAGGAAGGACGATAATGAAGCACCCTGCACAGTGCCTGACACATTGGTAGATGCCTGATGTTGGGAATGATGGATTTTATTTTGCTTCCTGTACTTGCCTCCAAGAAAGCAGCAGCCTAAGTCTCCTCCCTCCTAAGAGGAGGCGGCTGCACTCCTGCCCCGTAGACTCCGCCTCTGCACAGTGTCTGCTTACTGGGGACCCACCTTCTGGGCATAGGAGAGCTGTTTGTAGGTGGCTATGGTGGCGGCTTCGTTGGCACAGGCCTCTTTGGCTTTGTCAAAGGTCAGCTTGTACTGGCCCAGTGGGGAGCGGAGATGGAACACCCCAACGGTGGTATCTGGAAGAAGAAGGACAGGAAAAATCCAGTCAGCTCAGCTGGTTAGCAGTGCTTCCGGCAAAGCACTTGGAAGGGCTTTCAAAGGAAGAGGCCGGTTGTACCCCAGGGATGTCCTCACAAACCACTTCCCCTTCATGTCATGTGGAAGCACAACATGAAAAATAGTTTTTTCTTTTCTAATTATAAAAATAGGATATGTTCAATGAGATATCACCTTACCCAAATTAGATTGGCTAGCCTCAAAAAGACAAAAAACACAAACACTGGTGTAGACATAGAGAAAGGGGAACTCTTACACACTATTGGTAGGAATGTAAATTAATACAGCCATTATGGAAAACAGGGAGTTCTCTTAAAAAATTAAAAATAGAGCTACCATATGACCCAGAAATCCTACCATCTATCCAAAGGAAATGAAAACAATATGTCAGATATCTGCACTCCTATGTTTATTACAGTGCTATTCACAATATCCAAGATTTGGAATCAGCCTAAGGGCCCATTAACCGATAAATGGATAAAGAAAATGTGATTTTATACACACACACACACACACACACACACACACACACACACACACACACACAGTGGAATACTATTCAGCCATAAAGAGAATGAAATTCTGTTGATTTCATTTTGGAGTTCTGGATGAACCTAGATGACATTATGTTAAGTGAAATAAGCCAGGCACAGAAAGACAAATACTATATATGATCTCACTTATATATGGCATCTAAAGAAGTTGATCTCATAGAAGTAGAGTAGAATGCAGCAGTATATAGACATGGAACTGTTAGAAAATCAAGCTGGATTCAGAAGAGGGCGTGGAACCAGGGAGATCATTGCTGATATCCAATGGATATTAGCTGAAAGCAGAGAATACCAGAAAGTTGTCTATGTTTTCTTGGCAATGCAAAGGCATTTGACTATGTGGCTCATAGTTAATTATGGATAACATTGCAAAGAATAAGAATACCAGAGCACTTAATTGTACTCATGAGGAATCTGTACATGGACCAGGAGGTAGCTGTTTGAACAGAACAAGGAAACACTGCCTGGTTTAAAGTCAAGAAAGGTATGTGTGAGGGCAGTACCCTTTCACTACAGCTCTTCAATCTCTATACTGAGCAAATAATCTGAGGAGCTGGACTTTATGAAGAAGAATACAGCATCAGGGTTGGAGGAAGACTCTTTATAATCTTCATTATGCAGATGACACAACGCTGCTTGCTGAAAGTGAAGAGGATTTGAAACATTTACTGAGGAAGATCAAAGAACACAGCCTTCAGTATGGATTGTGCCTCATCAAGAAAACAAAAATCCTTACAACTGGGTTACTATGAGCAGCTTCATGATAAATGGAGAAAAGATTGAGTTTGTCCAAGATTTTGCTTTACTTGGTTCTACAATCAACACCCGTGGAAGCAGCAGTCAAGAAATCAAGAGATGCATTGGATTAGGAAAAGCTGTTGCAAAAGATCTCTTTAAAATGTTGAAAAGTAAAAATGTCGCATTGAAGACGAATGTGCACCTGACTCATACCATGGTATTTTCAATTGTATCATATGGTTCTGAAAGCTGGACCTTGAATAAGGGAGACAGGAAAAGAACTCATGCTTTTGAATAATGGTGCTGGAGATAAATATTGAATATACCATGGACTGCCAAAAGAATCAACAGATCTGTCCTAGAAGAAGTGCAGCCAGAATGCTCCTTGGAGTCCTGCATCTTATGTATTTTGGACATGTAGTCAGGAGAGACCAATCCCTGGAGAAGGACAGACATCATGTTTGGGAGAGTAGCAGGTCAAAGAAAAAAGGAAGACCTTCACCTAGGTGGATTGACACAGTGGCTTCAACAATGGGCTTAAACATTTAAAAGATCATCTGTCTGGCACGGAATCAGAGAATGTTTCATTCTGTTTTACATAGGGTCGCTATGAATTGGACCTGACTCAATGGCACCTAACAACAACAACAAAGAAGGTGACCTCATAGAAATAGAGTGGAATACTGATTACCAGAGGCTATGTAGGGTGGGATGGGGAGTGGGGGATATGGAAAGAGATTGGTCAGTGGATACAAAGTTAGAGAGGAGAAATAATTTCTGGTATTCTCTTGCACAGTAAATGACTATAATGAACAATACCATATTGAAGATTTCAGAATAGCTAGAAAAGAGGATTTTAGGTGCTCTCACCACAAAGAAATGATAAATTCATGAGGTGGTAGATATGAAAAATACCTTGATTTAGTTATTATACAAATGTATACATGTGTCAAAACACCATGCTGTACTCCCTAAATCTGGATAATTATGTGTCAGTTAAAAAGAAAATGAAAAAGCATAATTTCATTGTAGAAGTTGAGGTAATACAGAAAAGTGCAAAAAGAAATAAATTTAATCTATAATTCTACTTACCAGAAGCATTCGTTGCTCCCTGGCTAATATTTTTGTGTACTTCCTTTCAGAATTTTAATTTTTTTGGTAGCTTTTAATTTTGATATAATTCCACATTCTTCCAGTCTTTTTTCCTATTCATTTATATATTACATATATATTATAAATATGGTAGCATACTGCAGACTCAGTTTATAGAACTTAACATTAAATCATGATTATTTGCCAATATTATGATAATATGATTTCTTCTCTAATTCTTATAATTGAATAATTTTTTTGGTGACTTTTACAACTATGAGAAAAGTATACTGAAGTGAATTTCTTCCAAGGATTCTGTGTATTCTGATTACTGTTATGTGCTGAGACCACACAGTTCTTAGTGGTGCATTTGTGTGGCTGTATATCAATGCATTTGACCATTCTTTATTATTAGATATATGTGTTATTTCTAACTTCTTGATATTAAATAGTGTTGGGTTGAATACGTTTATCTTTATTCATTCTTTAGATTGTTCCCATAAGATTGGTTTCCGGAAATAGAGGCACTGAGTCCTGGTATGATTATTTTAAAGCTCTCTGATACACACATTGCCAAACTGGTTGCTGTCCATGCTGTGCAGTGCGCCCTCCTCTGAATGCAGGGAGTCAGTCACTTCTTCCTGAGTGTTGGATAGCGGGGGCGCTGTCCCTGGCAGCCTGTCTTGCTAAGGTAACCATTCAGCTGCAACCGCAGGCAGTCCAATATGATGCTCACGCAGCATTGCCACCAACATCTCAATGGTATTCATAAGAAAGAAGAAGAGAAAACCCACAGAGATGCTGGATGCCCTTCCACAAGCTGGGTAGATGTCCCCCTGTGTGTGGGCTGTGGGACCAGGCAGGACTGGCTGAGTGACCTGCGTCCTAAATTAAAAACCAAGCACTTCCCGATTTCCCACTCCCTGGGGACATACGACTCCTGCATCAGCTGTCCCAGCTGCTCACTGAACGTTCTAACAGTAACAGCCTATAAAACCTCTCTGCTTAGAAGTCCTCCCATTACCTGGAGCACAGAATGTCCCCAACTGGACTCTCAAATGTCTTGTCTCTTTTCCCTGCCCATGTGCTCAGCCCAGCCCCACCATGGCATTCAGTCTCTGTCCATCACCCAGTCCCTCCCCTGAAGCTCACTCCTCTGCACAGTACCAATCCCAATACTGGGGCCCTGGGCTGGACACTATGCCCTGTCTCTGCCCCGTCACCTCAGCTTTCTCCCCTGACCTGGGTAACCTTCTTCTATCCACGCTGCCTCCAGCACAAATGCCTCCTCAATTCCTTTGTACTTGGCCCAATTCAAGCATCTATCAGGTCTCTACCAGCGTCCAGCCTCTATTCAGTTTCCCTGCAGAATCTCTCCCCTCCTTAGCTAGAGAGCCTCCCTTCTCTGACTATTCTTTCTTTTTTTTTTTTTTTCTTCAAATTATTGTGATAAAATATGTATGACATTAAGTTTACTCTTTTAACCATTTTAAGTGTACAACTCTCAAGTACATTTACAATGTTGAGTAGCCATCACCACTACATGTTTCTAGTACGTTTGCATCATCCCAAACTGAAACTCTCCCCGACACGTCTGTCAGCCTTTCGTGCTGTGGGGACTTGCGTGTTGCTGTGATGCCGAAAGCTACGCCACCGGTATTTCAGATACCAGCATGGCCACCCAGGGTGATCAGGTTTCAGCTGAGCTTCCAGACTAAGACAGACTAGGGAGAAGGACCTGGCAGCCCACTTCTGAAACAATTAGTCCTTAAAAACTCTACCAATAGCAGAGAGGCACTGTCAAATATAGTGCTGAGAAGCGACCTTCCAGGCTGGAAGGCATTCAAGAAATGATTGAGGAAGAGTTGCTTCCTCAAAGTAGAGTTGACCTTACTGACAGGAATGGAGTAAAGCCTCTGGGACCTCCATTTGCTGGTGTGGCACGACTCAAAATGAGAAGAAGCACAGTGCTTGCAACATTGGGCTCAGACATAAAAAGAACGTGTGCCTGGTACAGTGTTGGGTAGTGTTTTGTACTGTTGTACACAGGGTCTCTATGAGTTGGACCTGACTCGAAGGCACCTAACAACAACAAAAACTGAAACTCTGTACCTATTAAACAATAACTTCCTATTCTCCCCTCTCCTGGTAACCTCTATTCTACTTTCTGGCCCTATGAATTTGCCTATTCCAGGGACCTCAGAGAGCTGAGTCGTACAATGTCTGTCTTTTTGTGTCTAGCTTATTTTACTTAACAAAATGTTTTCAGGGTTGATCCATGGTGTAGTGGATCTCAGAGTCTCAAATGCTTTCAAGGCTGAATAACATCCTGTTGTGTGGATGTAGTATATTTTGTTCACCTATTGATAGATACTTTCTATCCTTTAGGTATTGTGAATAATGGTGCTATAAATGTGGGTACCTAGGTGTCAGTTTGAGTTCCTGCTTCCAATTCTTCTCTGACTATTCCTGTTTTCTTCATTTCACTTGCAGGAGCAAGAGATAAATTTCTGTCTTCTGTTTTACTACTATCTTCCTCTCCAGTCTTATTCATTTAAAAAAGTACCTCAACTACATTGGGACTGTTCTTGAAGGAGCTGACGATGTCTTCCATGCCCTTTGTATTTTTTCTGCTTGTACTTCCTCTATCTTACCTCAGAGGTGTGTCTCAGGGTTTGGTACGTGACAGCTGTTAAATAAAGAGTTGTTATTGAAATATGTGAAAACTACTTCACTAAAATGAGCACATTTGAAAAACAAAGCCAGGTCCACTGAGAGATCTCCAATAAGTACGGGACAGGATGGCCCCAACGTGCAGTGCTCTGAGTTGCTGTTGGAATCATGGAAGTCTCTCTGTGCTCTAGCTCAGCACTATATTCGTGGGTCCTTCTTGGCTTTTCTCCACTGAGTTTCAAGATGCCCCATCCCCGGGGCCTTTGCACCTTTATGTGTTTTTCTCCTATCTTGTCTTAGCTTTGTTATACCTGTGAGCTTATGATATGCCAGTCACTTCACCCTGTGAGGCTATAGGCCAATCCATGTGTTACAGTCCAAACAACTGCCAAGAAATTACTTCTTCAAGTAGCAGGGAGGTTGCTGTTACTGAAAAACCTAAGTTGTGCTTGATGGGTTCCATTCCAGCCAATGGTTGTAGGGGTTGCTAAACAACATGGGAAGACCAAGTGCTGGGAAAACCTATGGCAGACAGGCTTTGAGCTCCCTCCTGGCTCTAAGGGTGAAGGTCTAAGGGTGAGCTGACTCTGCCTCCACTGGGGCTGGGCAGTGTGCGGGTTCTTCTGTCTGTTTTATTTGGTTTTGCTTTTCCTTTTCCTCCTTTACAGGCCCCTTCCCCGAGGTGCTTTGGGCCCCGAGCCCCAACCACACTGACCCTGGAAGTGGAGGTCGGCACAGTCAGCGTCCGCGTGGCACTGTCCATTGTCCTGGAGGCAGCGATCGAGGGGCAGCTGCTGGGGCTCACAGTCCTTCCCATCTCCCACGTAGTGACTCTTACACTCGCACTTGTGCCTGCCCTGTGGGGACAGGGTGGGGAAAGATGAAAAGGCTCCCTTTTCCAGGAGCCCGGCAGCCCAAGCGCCCAGGGGCTGCCCATCGAGCACAGAATGGGTTCAGAGGGACCAGAGGACGTGCCTGCCCACGCGGTGACATAGCTGCTGTGTCTCGCTCTTGGACAGGCTCATGACCAAACCCTGGCAGCCTTTCACTCAGCGCAAGTGCTGCTTTCTCAGGGAGCCCCTCCAGGACCGCCTTACACAAAGAAGCTCTCGGGTCCTTTCTACCACCTCCTTCAGATTTCTGCTCTTCCTGGCTCTCTGTGTCCTCTGGAACGGTCCTGTCCATTTACTTCCATATCAAACATGGCCCCTTCCCTCTATGGGTGCCAGAGCTCCTGGAGTGCAGGGACCCTGTCTGTATTCTCCCTGCTCTGTCCCCAGCACCCTCAACAGCCCATAGGAGGTGCTTCATGACCACAGGGTGAATTCAAAGATGGACTTATTTAGTCCCCACAATGCCCGGATGAAGTCTGCTTTGTTATTATCAGGCCCACTGTACACTTTACAAAGACACTAAGTAGCTAGGCCCAGGCCACAGAGCCTATAAGTCTCAGGGCTAAGTCCAAAGGCTGCCTGACTCTAGGCCCCCACCTGTAACCAGTGGTGGGCATCAGCTCTTCCTATGGAGAAACACAGCACTGATTCCACCCTGAAAAGACTTGAATGAGGACTGCTTTTTATCAACTCTTTTTTCTTTTAATAAATTTTAGATTTGGAATAATTTTAGATTTATAGAGTAGTTGCAAAGATAGAATTTCCCTCTACAACCCACTTGATTTCCTCTGATGTTAACATCTTATCTAACCAGAGTACACGGATCAAAACTAAGAAATCCACATTGGCTTATTCCTATGAACTAAGCCATAGACTTTATGTGGGTTTCATCAATTTTTCTACAAATGTCCCTTTTCTGCAGAGGATACCAAACTGCATTCAGCTCACTGAGTTTTAACAAGAAATGGTCTACAGAGGGGACGAAAGAGTAGCAGAGGCTGAAAGGACGCAGAGCCAGGCAGGTGAAGAAGCCAGGCGGAGCCAGGTGCACGGACTGCTCTCCCGAATGTCCCCGGAGAAGCATGACTCACCGGGCCAGTCATCCTGCAGGTGGCATGCTCGTGACACCCCCCGTTGAGGCCATCCGAACAGGGATCTATCTCCATGCAGCTGTGCCCGTCCCCCTCGTAGCCCTTCTGGCAGCTGCAGGAGACTTCCGTGCCATTCTGGGAGCACTTGGCGAACTTCGCACAGCCCCCGTTGTTCTGTTTGCAGAAATCCACAACTGCAAGAGCAGGGAGAGAAGGCTCCGTGTGCCACTGCCTGTGCAGCTGGGGCTTCAGGTCTGGAAGCCCAGTCACCCCTGTGCCAGCGTGCTGGGGGAATAACAGGCCCCCACATGTCCTTGCCTTTGCTCCCCTGCCCTGTGGCCTCTCTGCCAGGCTTTGTCATAACATCCTGTGACACCCTCAGAGACCAGGCCTAGTGACTTCTGTTCACCACTGCCCCTTAGTCACAGAACTCTACACTCACTTTGGTGATAGTTTTCAGAATGAGTTTGGGTTTTTAATGTGGGACAGTGCGTGCGTGCGTGTGTGTGTGTGTGTGTGTGTGTGAAGTTAGTGTAATGTGAGACATCCTGTGAGACAGACATTGCCAACCTCATTCTACAGATGAGCAAACTGGCACTAGAAAGCTTAACTGATGTGACAAAGGTAAAATCATCTAGAATGTGGCAGGGCTGAATTTAAACCCAGGCTGATTTGGCCCCAATATGTTGGGTTGGCTCCTTGGACCTTTGTTTTCAAAAACCTAAACTTCTTTTTCTTTTCTTTTCTTTTTTTCTTTTCTTTTCTGTACTGGGGGTTGAACCCAGGGTGTTGTGCTTGCATGCTTTGCAAGTGCTGTACCACTGAGCTGCACTCTCAGCCCATTTTTTCACTTTTTTGAGATAGGATCTCATTAAATTACGCAGACTGCCTCTGGTCTCGAACTTGCGATCCTCCTGCCTCTGCCTCCTGAGTTTCTGGGATTACAGGCATGCGCCACTGCGCCCGGCGTACAAGCCCTAAAATTCAACCGAAGAACAGGCTAGCTCCAGCCTCAGGAGCAGCCAGAAAGCCATTTGGTTTCTCCTGCCTGCTCTTATGCATGGAGTCATGGCGGCCACGTGAGACCCTGCGAGAATAAACACAGGGGCAGAGAGTCTCCACTTAAAACTGGCAGGGTGGAAAGACAGCCCCAGTCTTTGCCACCATTGCTGAACACTGACCCACTTCTGGAATGTCTTGTAGCAGGGTACAAAACAGCAAGGATAGCAAGGTTTAATATTTGTAAAGAAAGCATATATATCCATGTGAGTTTTTAGTCATGAAAACTGCCAGACATTGCATGTGGCCAAGACTGCTAACTTCCCCCTAATACCTATTCTCTCCTTTTTATGTAGGACACAGATTTTTAGGTGAGCTTTAGTTGTGGATTGCCCACAAAATACTCACTTTCCTGGCTCCCTTGCAGCTATATATAACAGAGGATGAGTGTCAGCCAAAGGCATGGTTGTTGTTGTTAGATGCCGTCGAGTCAGTATCTGACTCATAGTGACCCTCATAGGGTTTTCAGTGGCTGACTGTTTTTCGGGATTGCCTTGGGAGTGGATTGCCAGGTCCTTCTCCCATTTTTGCGGTGCTGGGAATTGAACTGGGGACCTCAGAGACTGCAGTGCAGCGCTCTACCAACTGAGCTAAATCCCAGCCCAAAGGCACGGTAGCAGACCTGATTTTAGAAAGTTGTTTTCTTAAAGGGAAAGAGGTTTGCCCCTCACCCCTCCCTCCTTTATCCTGCTGCCTGGGTCATGCTATGGTGAGAATCATCTTGGACCATTCAAGTGAGCAGTAACAGAGAAGTAATGTAGAAGAGATGTGGGCCCTAGATGACCTTTCAGGGTAAAACTGTGTTAGCCCTGAAGTTCTCCCTTCCAACTGTTATATGAGACTGAACAAACATCTACTTTGTTTACACATTGTTCATGTAAGACTCTGTATGGCTGAGTTTGCATTGTAACTACTACAGATAGGCATTGCAATGTTTACAGTAATGCTCACCAAGTAGTTCTTACAAAGTATGTTTAACTTTGTTCTTAATATTGTAGTGCATTTCCTAAACTTTTTCCTTTTTCTTGTTTTACTTTGTTCTTTCTCTCTCTTGCTCACTCTCTTTCTTTTTATTTTTTTCTTTTTATTTATTTATTTATTTATTTATTTATTTTGAGACAAAGTGTCATTGTGTAGCTCAGGCTGGCTTGGAACTTGCTAGGTAGCCCAGGCTGGTCTTGGACTTGCATCGATCCTCCTGCCTCAGCCTTCCAAGTGCTAGGATTATAAGTGTGCGCCACCACACTTGGCTTCATTTTCTGAAGTTTTTGAAGTCAGACTAAATTACTTGCTGAGATAGAAAAACACTCTAAAATAAGTCCTATTTTGCAAAGCACAATTAAAACCATGGCCTGGAAATGAACAGCTCAACTGTGAGCAAAGCCATTGAGGAAATGGAGTCCTAGAGAGGGTGAGTGTCATTGAAGAGACCCAGGAAGGAAACAGAAGAACCAGGATGGAACCCAGCCACCGAGACCATGTCCCGCTCCTCTCCTGCACCACATTGCTGTTGCACAAGTGCATAAAAGGGACTTACCTGTGCATGTTATTCCGTCTCCTTCATAATTCAGGTCACACACACATGTGTTGTTCTCCATACAGGTGGCATGATCGGAACAAGGAGGTGTGCACACTGGAGGCAAAGCTGCAAAGAAAGAGGCCACCATTCATCCTGAAGCCAGGTGTGAAGGGTTGGGATTCACTTGTTCAGTTTCCTCAAGACTCCCTCAGGCTGGCCACTGAGTTTCATAAATACCCTGCACGGCAGGAGGATGGGGTGATATGCTAAAGTCTCTCCCAGCATGGAGGTTCTGAGATTCTAGGATTACTTCTTTAAGGCATCTCTGCAAGGTTATCCAGAACACAATGCACAGATGTTACCTTATGGGCAACCAGTGAAAACTTTACACTTCCAAACTTGCTAGTAGGGGTAAACTTGGCAGATGAGCTCTCTGGCCCCAAGGACATGGGGTTTCAGGTTGAGATGGTTAAACTGGGGAAGAAATTCCCCTGCCTTCTGAAGGCACCACTAAGCTTGGGAGAAGGCTGGAGTTTCGGTGGTGGGATAACACTGCCCGGTGCAGAGGCAGCCATGGCCTTGGCCCCTAGAGCCAATGGCCCCTAGACCAAGGCAGCTGGAGTTGTTGTTGTTAGGTGCCATCGAGTGGTGTCCGACTCATAGTGACGCTGATAGGGTTTTCAATGGCTGATTGTTTCGGTTTGCTTCAGGAGCGGATTGCCATGTCCTTCTCCCATTTTTGCAGTGCTGGGGATTGAACTTGGGACCTCAGAGGCTGCAGAGCAGTGCTCTACCGACCGAGCTAAATCCCAGCCTGGCAGCTGGAGGGAGGGAAGTTAACCATACTGTTGGAATTGAAAGTCCAGGCTGCTAGAGACCATAAGAGGGGCCAAGTGCTGCCCTTCTGACTACAGGGAGCAGGAAATGCCATCAACTTACACTGCATAATTCAACCCTCACCTCTCAGGCCTTCCAGAACACAGGGATTTGCCTTTGTAGGAGACCTCAGCAGACTGCTAAGCGAGGATCAAGATGATGATGATGACAGTGATGAGAATGACGGAAGCTACTGCTCTGGGGCCCTTCAAAACCATGACCTCCAACCCTCACAACCAACTTCCCCTTGCAAAGTGCGCTCCATGTACTTTTTAAAGATGAGCAAGGTGAGGCTCAGAGACAGGGTTGGTAGGCCCATCCCTCCAGCAGCAGCGAGGTCAAGGGTCAGGTCCTGGTGTCGGGATTCCAAAGACTGAATCGTCTCTGATGCCACTCAACCTCTGTCCCTGCATGCATCTGGGCCCGACAGTCACTGTAATGAGGCACTGTCCTCCCATGAGCCTATGATTCTGGAAGACATACTGGTCCCATGGGTTTGAATAAAGTCTTGTCACCTAGTTTGCCTCTGATTTGCCAACCTCCTGACGCCCAGGGCCACCATCTAAATCTTCTCCATGTGGAAACGGGAATACCTGTTTTGTCTTTATTTATTTTTTTTTCCAGAGGACACTGAGACCCCCAACCTCACTTGGACTCCCTACACAGGGTCTGCTGAAGCCTGGAGCTGCAGCAGCTGGCCATTTCCCCCAACAGACCTGTCTGGATGTCACAGAAGTCACCGGTCCACCCTGCCTCACAGAGGCACTGTCCAGAGCCTGTGATCCCCTCGTCGCACTGTCCGTGCTCTGAGCACCTGCAGGCTGTAACGCAAATCAGAGTGTGGTCAGCAATCAGTGCCACCAGGGACTGCAATCCAGTCAGCCCGCTTGCTGACCGCCTGTCACCTGTGCTTTCTCAGCAGTCATTCATTTACCCAAACACTCAAATAGAACTTATGCGTGGGCTGAGCCATGGGGCTACAGGGAAAAGCGTCCTAGGGAATGGCCCTGTTTCCAAGGTGCTGTCTAGGACTAACCAGCTGTTGAACACAGGAGAAGAAAGATGATGGGTCTTGTAATCACAGGAGTGCGGAGTGTGTGTGTGTGGGGGGGGTGTCAGAGAGAGCCTGGAGAGAGCCTCGCTGGGGCCTCCGGATGGAGAAATCTATTTAACCATTTGACTACCATCGGGACACATACATCAAAAAGTGAACTTGTGTGAATTTGACAGGAAGTCAAGGAAGTGGTGGAAAAAAGTATTTTACAAACTCAGGCAGTGCAATTATTTGACTTAATCATATTCTTCATCGTAATGAAGAGTTTCTGGAAATCAAATGCCTATTGTCATATATCTTGATTGGAAACTTGTAGTCAAAGGGTTAAAAGTACAATTTAAATACTATGCACCAGCTCTGCCACACCTCACCACCTGTAGGATGGCCATGCCAGCCCCAGTCACCATGAGCCCTGACTGCGGCTTCCGTGCTTGCTCTCTTGCTGGGCAACTTCACAGGGCAACTAGAGTGAGCCTCTCTGATCTGTTCAGGCACCTCTCTGTTCACAGTCTCCCACCAGCTGCCCGTCACCCTTAGAATAGATGTAAAGACCTTGTGTTTGTTAAGAAGTTCCTGTGTGATTGGGCCCCTGGTGACCTTCAGGTTTCATTTCCTTCTCTTCTTCTTGACTCCTTCTTGCTGTTCCCTGCATGGCAAACCAGCTGCTGCCCCAGGGTCTTTGCACTTGCTTATCTTTTCTACAGGAAAGCCATTCCTCTGATCTGCCCGGTTCACTACAGTAGCCACTAGCTACCTAGGCAATTTAAATGCTAATATATTAAAATAAAATATTCTGTTCCTCCGTCATATACTTGGAGTGCTCAATTGCCCTTTGTGGCTAGTGGCTGCCACACTGAACGGTGGAGTCATAGAACATTTCCAGCACTGTTGCAAGTTTGACTGGCCTGCTCTTGACATTCCCATGACCTCTGTTAGGTCTCCACCCAAACATTCCCTGTGCAAGATGTCTTCTAAAGCAGTATTTCTTTTTAGTCTTGAACTCTTGTCCCACTTCTTCAACTTTATAACCTTTATAACTATTTTTGTTATAAGCTTTTTGAGAGCTGGGATTTGACCACTGCCTACTACCACCCAGACCTTAGAACAATTCCTGACATCTCTTTGTACCTTGGTTTCTTCATGTTCTCGTTGGTGATAATAGTATGTACTGGACTGGGGCTGTAGCTCAGTGGCAGACTGCTTGCTTACCATGCACAAGGTCCTGGGTTCCATCCCCAGCACCATAAAAACAACTTCCTACCTCAAAGGTATGTGATGAGGGTAAAATAGAAAAACATATATGCCTGGAACATAGTAAGCACTCAATAAACACTAGTTATTAATATTAGTGGGCTTAAAAAACACATGTGGAGTGAATGATGGAATGAGGGAGCTGTGAGTTTCAAGCCTATAGACAAGGCTCTTGTAGGGATGAGACTGGGAATCCAACCAGGGAGGAAAGAAAGCTTGTGGAGCAGGCAGATGGAAAGTGGGAGGCAGGACAAAGGGAAGAGAGGATGCTCCCAGGTCAGGTGGATGGTTTTGATGAGGAGGAGTGTAGAACTAAAGTCGAGGCTAGCCCAGGGTAGTGCCCACATACGCTGGCAGTCGGGCCCGAATCTCCCTGGCCAGCACAGCTCACACGCCGTCCCGTTGAAGCCGGTGTCGCACCTGCACTGTCCTGTGGGTGAGTAATACCCAAAGCAGAAACCATGGTTATTGCACGGCGTATCTGGTCCTCCAGGGCAGGCTGGAAGAGATGAAACAGAGCTGAGTCCACAGTGCCCCAGACCCAGGAGAGCTCAGCACTGCTACAAGTTACTCTGGGTTTTGCTATCCATTATATGGTTCTGGCTGTCACTGGGTATTTACAGCAAGCCACTGGCCTATGGGACACGAGCACCCACATATCTGACATGACTGTACTTTGGCAGGACAATAGACTGAACTGTGCAGCGTAGCAGGATCAGGAGACCTGCATTTGCATAGATTTGGGTGGAGTTATGAACTACTCTGAGCTTTAATTTTCTTCGTTCTACGTGATGATGATGGCAATGATATAGTGCCTGCTTCACCTGTACCATGTTATTATTTTGAGGACCGAATGAGGTGTTATAATCAAGAACACTTTGAAACTCTAAAGGGCTGAACAAATTGAAGGGATGGCACTGATTTTTATGAATAGTCTACACTTTAGTGATGGAGGCTGGAGGCTGGGTGACCGTGTGGACTCTTAGCTTGGAATGTTTCTAACTACCATATGATGAATGGAGTATGCACGGCAGAAAACAAAACAAGACAAAACAAAACCAAAAAACCAAAAAACCAATCATGGCTTCTGGAATCGGTATGACCTTGGGCTTACTCTTTTCCCCCTGGTACTAGGGGGTTGAGGGCTGGGGTGTAGCTCAGTTGGTAGAGTGCTGCCCTGCACTCCCTGAGGCCTTGAGTTTGATCCTCAGCACCACAAAAATGAGAGAAAGACCTGTTAGCCCACTCTGGAAACAATCCTGAAACAATCTGCCATTGAAAACCCTACGAATAGCAGAGAAGCACTGACATGGTGCCAGGCATGGCACGGTGTCAGGGAGTCCTTCGTTCTGTTGTACACAGGGTCACTATGAGTCAGACCCTACTGGATGGTACCTAACAATAATAAAGGGTTTTGAAGCCAGGGCCTCACACATGCTTTTGCAAATGTTGTACCATTGAGCAGTACTTCCAGCCCATTTTTGACTTTTCATTTTGAGACAGGGTCTTGTTAAGTTAAGTTATAAGTTCAAGTTGCCTCTGGCCTTGAACTTCCCATCCTCCTGCCTCCACCTCCTGAGTTACTGGCCACTGCATGCAGCTTGCTCTTTATCCTCTCTGCACCTCTGTTTCTCATCTATTACTGCAGACAGAGTTAGGAATGGAATCTCCTCCCTAGGGCTTGTTGCCAGGACTACATACAAAGAGGCACTCAACAATGTGCCTACTTAGAACCACTGTGGAGATGGGATGTGCTGCGAGAGTCTTGGTTGTGCTGTTGCCATTGATGTTTTATTCCCTAGAAGTTGTATCTAGACATAAGGGTTTCATAAAGGGGCCAAAGGAGGGAGGACAGTGCTATACATTCTATAATGGGAGATTTTTCAGGAAATGATGGCCCACACACACCACCACATCAGTGCATCACCTCTCAAATGTAGAATCGTGTCAAACGCACTTAAATAGATATGCTTATCAAAATCATGGGGCCGGGGATTAGCTCAGTTGGTAGAGTGCTTCTCTGACCTCTCTGAGGACCCAAGTTCAAACGGGAGAAGAACATGGCAATCTGCCCCCGAAGCATTCCCAAGACAGCCATTGAAAACCCTCTGAGGGTCTCTATGAGTCGGACTCCATGACACCTAACAACCACCTCAATATCATGGCCTTTGAATAGTATCAAAACATAAATAGATGGTGTTTTTAGCACCAGGGAAAATGACTGTGCCTTCATTTTAAAGAAAAAAAAAAAAAACCAGACACTGAATATATTCACAGTAGGATGTCAACTCGGCCAAACACAAACTATGCCAAGTAAGCAAGGCAGAAGGAAAGAGAGAGACACGACTCTTCGGAGTGGTCTTTTGGGGGCCTGGGGATCAGGAGGACAGCGTTTCCCCGCCTCCTCGGGCCTTGGGTCCATTCAAAAGCTGCGCAAGGAGCGCGTGCTCCTGCGCGGATCGCGAGGTAGAAGAGGCGCCCTCACCGTCACAGTTGGGCAGGAAGTAGCCCTTGCAGCACCTGGGCAGCGGGAGCACCATGGTGCACTCATACTGGCAGCCTTCCAGGTTCCTCTTGTACGGCAGAATGTTGAAGAGACACTTCTGCTTCACACCCTAAAGGAAGAGAGAGAGAGGACCAGGAGCTGGGGCCACCTCCGTGGCAGGGCTGTGGCTCTAGGACTCCCCCGAGTGGAGGATCTCGGTACTGCTCAGGTGGAAATGGGACTTTCAAGGCAATTGGCCAAGGGCGAGGGGGCAGGCCAGAGCTAGAGCCCAGGGCAGGATTTCTTTCAAGTCTTAAGAGAAAGAACTTTCTTTCTTCCTTTCTTTTTTCCCCTTGGTTCTTGGAAGTTGAAGCCAGGGCCTAGTACATCATTTGTAAGTGATCTACTACAGGGCGGCACCCCCAACCCGTTTTTAAAATTTGAGTCAGGATCTTGCTACATTACGGATACCGACTCGACGGCACCTAACAACAACAACAAGCCTCTGGCCTGGAACTCAAGGTCCTGCTGGTTCTGCCGCCAGAGCAGCTGGGATTACAGGTGTGCGCCCCCCCTCCGCCCCCCGCACCTGGCAAGAGAAAGGACTTTCCAACCTTTGAAACTGTGCAAATGGCATGGTTATTATGTAGACAGGGAGTAGAAGAGAGGAAGCTTCCTAGCGTGGGAATTCTAAGCAAGGAGGGTGTGTTACATCTGGTTTTGAGGAGGTGGTTTTGTTAGATGTTCTCCTGGTAGATTACAAAGAGCTTGGTTTAGGGATAAGTATATAATAATAATAATAATAATAATAATAATAATAATAATAATAAAAATAAATAAAACCCAATACTCCATGAGCAATTACTGTGTGCCAGGTGCTTAAATGTATCCTCATTTTATTTTTCCTAATAACCACAGATGGAATTGATAGTACCTTCATCTTACAGAGGCAAAACTGATAGAGCATGTAATTTGCCAGAGATTACTGGAATTTGACTCCATATTTGTAAACTCCAAAATTCCTTGGCTTAACCATTACTCTATGTGGTTTCTGAGTTTAATCCTAGCTTTGCTCCTCACTAGCAGTGTGGCCTTGGGATCGCTGCTTGCCCTCTCTGAGACTCATTTTCTCATAAGTAAAGTGGGGGTAAAAATAGCTTCCTACAGGTGATTCTGAGGCAGGACAGAAAGATAGGAAATTGGGGGGCCATGGGAAGGAAAAAGAGTCATCACCCAGGGATCTGGTTTAGGTCTCACTGGCTGAGAGTCAAGAATTTCAACACAACTACTAAGAAAACTGTTGTAAGGACTGCCTGCATAGAGATATTATTTAGAAAGATATTTCAAATGAAAATGTTATAAGCCATGCTTAAGGTCAATGTGTATGTGACCTTTGAGTTTAACCTTACCTTTCTTTTCCTCTAATCCGCTTCTCTGCGAACTTCAGAAACAAGATTGTGGGTCATGTTTACAGTTAACATATGCCTAGACAACCTCCTTGTGGCTAAGTATAGTAAGAACGCCTTTGACCATTGCAACCTATGGATCTTATTAGCACTCCTTTCTTATCTATAAACCTATATACAATGCACCTCCTGGACCACCTTACAGTCTTATTTGACTAAGTTGTTTAGATAGAAAAGTATACTAGAACATTTCTACTTGAAACCTTTTAAATCCTCTAAACAGTGGAACTTCTATTTATTTATTTATTTATTTATTTATTTATTTATTTATTTATTATTGCGGTACTGGGGATTGAACCCAGGGCCTCACGCTTGCATGCTCTGCAAGTGCTGGACCACTGAACTGCACCCCCAGCCCATTTTTTTACTTTTTGAGACAGGGTCTCGCTAAATTACACAGACTGCCTCTGGTCTCGAACTTGCGGTCCTCCTGCCTCCGCCTCCCGAGCTGCTTGGATTACAGGTGTGCGCCACCATGCCAAGCCTTTTGACTTATTTTTGGCTTATGTTTTTGACTTACTGGCACTTCTCTCTCATTCCTAAACCTAAACAGTGCACCTTACAATTTCATTTACAAAAGGGGAAATTCTTAAAGATAGAAAAAAATAGGTACAACAAAAAATAGGTATAGCAGTTCATTGTTTTGCTTAAGTTTTGAATTGGGTTGTGAATTACATCCTTTGAGCAATGTAACTTCAAAAGTCACAAAATCATATATATATATATATATATATATATATATATATATATATATATATATATATATAGTTTAGCTACTCAAATGTGATTCTCTCTCTTGAGAAACCTACATCCATGTCTTGGACATGTACTATGAAGCATTTCTTAAGTGATTCCCTCTCTGAAGAAGCCCTTGTCCATGTCTTAGATGTGGGCTATGATTCTTAAGACATCTCTTCTGCTCTCTGAGGGCTCATGCCTAAATCTGAAGCATGTATTCTCTTTTATAGTTGGTAAAGTGCTGCGCTACACTCTCTGAGGACTTGGGATGGCAATCCACTCCCAAAGCAATCCAGAAGTAATTAGCCATTGAAAACTCTATGAGAGTTGCTATGAGTCAGACTCGACTAGATGGCCCCTAAAAACAACAACAACTTGTTTCACTCTGACTCATCTTGAAATGCCTTTCTGCAAAGGAGCCAAGGACCTGGCCCCACCTGAGTAGAGGTCCCTAAGAGGGGGTACTCTTCAGGCTACAGGCAGAGGCACTGGGCTGAGTCTTACCACTGCCACTGACAACACAATGAGGAATAGAGATAATCAATATATAAAGGGCCTACCATAGAGCCCAGGACATAGACAGTAGCCAAAAAATGTAGTCATTATTTTTGTAATTATCATCATCTTGGAACCCTCTTCTAGGTCTATAATCCCATGACTTTGGTACACTGTTCCTAGAAGATGGGTAGTAGGTTGACAGGTTGCCTGAGAATGTTCCTCTCATATCATTTTGTCTTGGTTGTTGAAAGAATGATATAAATTGCATTTATAAAAAACACAAACACTGCCCCCCATGCACACATACTAACACGCATAAGACTGATGTCCAGCAATGAAACATCCTATGGCTCTCCAAACATTACACTGCATTCATGATTACCTTTGACTTGGTCCATATTGGGCACTTGGGAGGATGTTTACAGGTCCCACATTCTGCCTAGTATGCAAGAAGAGAAACTTTAAAATCAAGAATATCAGAGAATATAAGAAAATGTGCTTGGGTAACACTTGCATGGGTTAAGAACTTACTCTTGATTAAGAGTCTGGCTATGATCCAGAATATATAAATGAACACACTGCAATTTTGCTGTGGAGAATTCTGAAGGTCTGGCTTGGACCTCAACTCTTGGGTTTAGTTATTTGGAAGAGGCCCCTGTTTTGCTGAGTAGGTCCAGGCTAGTGTGATATAGGCATATGGTAGTAACAGTGGGAAATGCAGATCCAAGTGCAGTTCCATTTTAAGTTTACTGTGATACTTTTATCCAAATTACTTATACTCTTTGATCTTTAGTTTTAGTATGTATAAAGCAAGGATAATACTGCTTGCTGCTATTTGATCATCAGGGGATTGCAGAGGGAAAACAACCAGCAGAAAAATTGTTTGTGGTTTACTTTGGAAATTGAGAAGGCCACATGCATTTTTTCTTTTTTTGGTACTACGAGTTGAACCCAGGGCCTTATGCATGCTTTGCAAGCACTCTACCACTGAGCTATACTTGCAGCCCATTTTTTACTGTTTATTTGGAGTCAGGGTCTCACTAAGTTACACAGGCTGCCTCTGGAGCCTGTGATCCTCCTGCCTCTGCCTCCTGAGATGCTGGGATTACAAAAGCCACAACGTTTGAAACAGAAATGGCAATACTTTTACCTTCTACTTTGGTTAATTGCTATCCTAAAAATTTTGGAAATTTACTGACTGCCTATGAGATACCATGGCTTAAGATATCAAGCGGTTGCCGGGCGCAGTGGCGCATGGCTGTAATTCCAGCGGCTTGGGAGGCAGAGGCAGGAGGACTGCAAGTTCGAGACCAGAGGCAGTCTGTGTAACTTAGCGAGACCCTGTCTCAAAAAGTAAAAAAATGGGCTGGGGGTGCAGCTCAGTGGTCCAGCACTTGCAGAGCATGCAAACGCAAAGCTCCAGTACCACGCACACACACACAAAGATATCAAGTGGTGACAAACTATGCCATGTAAAGTCACTTTACCTCTTTGATGCCCAATTTCCAAATCTACATAGAGGAGGTAATGATAACTACTCCCATTATTGGATTATTGTGAAGGTAAAATAAGCTTTGAGCAAAAGGGCTGGTTCAAAGATGGTTCTCAATAAACTTGAAAATGCTTTGCATGACAAAAGCATTTGCGAAATGAATGAATGAGGAATAAACAGAGGTGTGCAGGGCATGTAATAGTAGATTGAACCATATAAAATTCACATTTTTGCTGGCCCTAACTGAGCAATGGGAGAAGGACCCAGCAGCCCACTCCCAAAAAACAATCAGCCATTGAAAACCATATGAATAGCAGAGAAGCACTGACAGTACCAGGCACAGCACAGGGTTGGGGAGTATTTCATTCTGTTGTACATAGGGTCACTATGAGTCAGACCCAACTTGGTGGCACCTACCAGCCAACCAACCAACTGGGCAATATGGCAGCTTTATATGATTTAATCTGGCAGAAGCTCAAAAAATATTTGTTATAGGAATGAGTTTATTTTGGATTTGGAAATGAATGGCAGAATAGTTGGTGCATTGGTTGGTCTCCAAGAACTGTTTCCTTAATGATGAGGAAATGAATGGATGGATGGATGGTGGATGAGGAAGAATATTTAAGGTCTACATCAGGGTAAGAATATGATCGTTGCTTCTGAGTTTGAGGGGCTCCATCATCTGGCCCTTAGGTCTCTTGGGTCCTGGTCTCACTGTGGGCCCTCTGTGGGCCCTCTGTGGTCTCCCACCTGGGCCCTTCCCTTGATCACAGATCAGGAGGGTTGGTTGGCCCTAGGTTCTTTTACTACAGTGATACTTTTAGGACTGACCCGAACAGTGAAGGTAGCAAAAGTGTCACAGCGGCCCCCTAGCGTTGGATCCGTCAGCAGACAGTCAATGCCATAGGCCACACCCACATTAAACAAGAGGCCTCGCTGTACGATTTTGCACATCTGGCCATTTAGAAAGAGGTCACCCTGAGAAAGAGAGAGAGAAAGAGAGAGAGGGAGAGAGCAGGAGAGAAAGGGCAAAGGGGGGTGGGGAGAGAGAGAGAGAAAGAGAGAGAGAGAAAGAAAGAGAATAGTTAACAATTCCTCATAGACTTCTTTTCAGGCCACATAATGTGACTAACACTTTATATACCCCCCAACAACAAACAAACAAAAACAACCCAGAGCAATGAGACTCTCTGCCAAACAACAAACAAACAAACAAACAATCCAGTGCAATGGCACCTCTTGCCACCATGTATGGAGTTTCCTGCCCCCCACTCTGAGGACTCAGGCTGGCCACGGCTTATAAATGGTTATGGTGGTGACATGAAAGGAGCCTGCTGAAGTGGAAGTGGCTGGAGAATGGCTTGCAGTTCCTGTATGCCTAACTCCCTCTCCGGGGATGAGACTTACAATGTCACTGCCCGTTCCGCATGTCACACTTAGGTCTGAACCTTGCAGGGTCTTCCAGGGAGCAGGTCTGGGGAGATTGGCAGCTAGCACCTGTAGGAGAGATGATGCCATGTTAGTCCCCACACTGGGGCTGAAGAAGGGCTGGAAGGAGCTTTGCCAACAAACCAAATTCGGATGTGAGTTGTCCCATGAGTTAAAATTCCAGCTTTCCAAGGACAGTAGATGTAATGAGAAGGAAGGATGACCACGAGCTCTCTAGGAGGGTGGAGATTCCTTCTGGAAGGAAAGTCTCAGCTGGCTGGGCTGGCTTCTCCCTCGCACGCCATCTAGTCTTGGGCATCCTGGAAGGTGCCATCCCAGGGTATGAAGCCCATGAAAGGACGAATGGGTTAGGCTGGGAAATGGCCCTGGATGCTGTTATGGGCTGAATTGTGCCCCTCAAGGAGTGATGTGGAAGTCTTGACCCCTGGAACCTCATAATATGACCTTATTTGGAAACAAAATCATTGCAAATATAATTAGGTAAGATGAGGTAATCCTGGAACAGAGTGGGCTCTTAACGCAATATGAATGACATCCTTAGAAGTGGAAAAGGCCGTGTGAAGACTCTGAGACACACAGGGAGGAGATGGGTGTGTGAAGATGGAGGCAGAGATGGCAGGGCTGCAGCTACAAGCCGAGGAAGGCCAAAGATTGCTAGAAATCACCTGATGCTCAGAGAAGCTGGGAACAGAATCTCCTTCAGAGCCCCCAGAAGGAACAACCTTGTTGGCATCATATTGCAGATGTCCAGTCTCTAGGACTGTGAGGGAGTAAATTTCTGGTGTTTCACGCCATCCAGTTTGTGGAAATTTGTTATGTAGCCCTTGGGGAGTAGCCTAGGCTCTATAAATAAACCAAAGTTAGGGCCCTGGCATTCTTGGAGTGGATGGCCTCAGCCCTGGAGGGATGTCTGTCCTACCTGAGGACTCAGAATGGTTGCCACGTTCCTACTCATCTGGCTTCTCCAGCACAGCTGATTGGTTTGGGGGTGGAGAGGGGGGTGTTACAAGCTGATTGCATCAAGATGACACAGGCGTTTGCTCAGGAATTTGGAATTAGAAGAGATAGAGGCCGCCCGGAAAAACTTGGGACCTACTGTCAAGCTGCCATTCTGTTGTGTGAACCAGGAAAGAGAAATGACTGCTCTGCAGTCCAAGAGGGGAAGGATGCTCTTGGGTATTGGTGAAAACAAAAACAAAAACAAAAACAAAAAACTAGCAAAAATTGAAAACAATGATGGTGTACCGCAGGGTGCGACTGACCACAGCCACTCAGAGGACACGGTGGGGCGAGGATGTTGAGGCTTCCTTCCCACCATGGAGACTGGGACTCATCCACAGCTCCCAGGCTGCAGTGGCTTAATGCTGGAGTCTATCATCCCCTGGGACATTCCTGTACCCACTTCTGCATTTAAACACAATGTAGTAGTCCTTCTTGTCCATGGGGACCCCCAGTGGAGGCCTGAAACGGTGAATAGTACTAAACCTTATAAATGCATTTTTTCCAGAACATACATACTTATGATAAAGTTTAATTTATAAATTGGACATAGTAAGAGATTAACAACTATTAATTAAAATAGCAAAATTATAGCAATATACTGTAATAAATTGCTAGCAGCACTATTCTTATGCTTCGGGGCCATTATTAAGGAAAGGAGGGGTTACTTGAACACCAGCACTGCAACACCATGACAGTTACTCTGATGATCACTAAGTGACTAATGGGCAGGTAGCATATACAGAGCAGATACACTGAATAAACGAATGATTCACATGCCAGGCAGGTTGGAGCAGGGCTGCTAAAGAGTTCATCATGCTACTGAGAATGGCATACAAGTCTAGAACTTATGAATTGTTTATTTCTGGAATTTTCCATTTAATATTTTAAAACTATGATTGACTTTGGGGAACTGAAATTGAGGAAAGTGAACACGCAAATAAAGAGGGACATTGTACCTTGGAATCTCGGATCACGTGGAACTTCAAATACTCTATTAGCTTTTCTCTATTGTCTGGGTGGAACAGGAAATCCTGTTGTTCAGGTGGTAGGGCTTGGAGCGCTTGGTCCGTGGGCCAGAAAAGAGTCACTGGTGTGTGGATGGGGTCTGTGATGACACTCAGCAAGCCCGAGTCCTGAAACACAGTCAGCCCCCTCACCGTGCAGCAAGGTCCCACCATCCGGGCAGAGGGTCTCTCTGAGAAGTGCCCTCTGTGTCCTGATGGCTTCTCAGGACTCCAGATGGCTCAAGACTGACAGAGCCAGAAGCTATAGGCTCATTGTACTCCAACCATTCTGACCCACCTTCCTTAGAAAGCAAGTCAGAAGATCAAATTCTACACCTTAGTAAGGAAAATAATAGTTTTAATGAATATCTTTTGAAAAACTCTACTTATGCCTAAATATTTTAACTTTTAAAAGACTAGTTTAGCGTTTTTCTCATATTTCATTTAAAAATGTTAACCCTGTACAATATTTTTGTTGTTGTTGTCGTAGGTGCCGTCGAGTCGGTATCTGACTCATAGCGACCCTCATAGGGTTTTCAATGGCAGACTGTTTTGGGATTGCCTTGGGAGTGGATTGCCAGGTCCTTCTCCCATACAATATTTAGATACTCCTATATATTTATACAATTTCTAGATAATATATAACCACAAAAGAAATTCTGACATGAATAGGGATGGGTGATTTTGAGAGTCTTCTGTAAACTGGGTGCATTGTAAACATTTTTTCTTTTAATTTTTCCAACAACCCTATAAAGTAGATTTTATGATCCCCTTTTATTGAGCCCCAGAGAGGTTCACTAACTTGCTCTAAAAGCCTGTGTTCAACCAGACCCTGGTGCGGGATGACTATAGGTGTGGGATGACTATAAAGTTGTGGGGTGGGTAGGTGGGTAAAGATTACTTACCCATAACATCCTTGGAGATTCTTATTTTGAAGATCTTGAAATCCCCATGTCTAATGGGCTCCCTAGAGAGTTTGAGGCTCAGACCATTTTGGGAATACCTGGCTTAATGTGGAGATATATAGACCATGCTGTGGGAGACACCAGGGTTCTCGGAGCCCTTTGGGAATTGCTCAGGGTAAGGGACTGGGGGAATTTCTGGAGAACTTGGGCCACTCTTCCCTATTCTTGACCACAGTCTCTTGTTTGAACAAGAAGAGTTGACTGAATTCTTGGGAACAGTTTCTGAATCAGAAAGATATACTTTTTTTTTTCAGTGCTGGGGGTTGAACCCAGGGCCTCGTACTTGCATGCTTTGCAAGTTCTGTACCACTGAGCTGTACCCCCAGCCATTTTTTTTAACCTTTTTGAGACAGGTTCTCACTAAATTATGCAGACTGCCTCTGGTCTCAAAGTTGCGATCCTCCTGCCTCTGCTTCTCGAGTCACTGGGATTACAGGCGTACACTACTGCACCCGGCTAAGATATAGTTTTGAACCCATTTTCTACCTGCTTCCCAGGCATAGACTCCCTAGCTTTCTACCTCAGCTTCTTTGTCTCTATAGTGGAGATGATAATTCCAGATGGGAAGCATCTGGTCTGGCATATTCTACTCTCCTCAGCCTCTCCTTCCCTCTCCTCCGCCATGAACACTTCACTTTCTAACTCAGCCAATATACTTCACATAGCTCAACAAACCTCCAAACATTTTGAGAATGGAGTAGTAGAGAATGACTTTGTTCTCCAGAGAACTGGGACATCCTCACTCAAATCCTATAATACTTGGTAGGTATAAATACAAACAGACAGACAGACAGACAAACAATCCCAACAAAACAGAACTTCTTTAGGCAGGTTATTCTCTGAGTCATCTTTCCCCCTATGTTTTTACCTGTATTAACTTGGTAAATCTGGTGTAGCCTTGGTTTATTGCCACTGTGGTAAGATTTTGCTGCAAAGGTAAGAAGAATCAACATGAAAGCTTTCCTCAGACAGTTCAGAAGGCACTTTAGCAAAAGATCAGCTGAATACAATGAAAGTAAATAATGTAGCCAAGTTGTAGAGCAGCTTATTACCACCCATGCCAGCTCTCTTCTACCTAGACTCCCTTGCAGCTAGAGCCCTACAGATGTTACTGGGTCCACCAAGCAGACACACTGGGAAAGACTTGTTGGTGGAAAGGAGTAACATCAGGTGGAAGTGCCTCTTAGCAGGAACATCAGACCTGACAGAGTCATGGAGGCATCTACGATCCAGTCTCTAGTGCCCTGGGTGCTGAGGCTGAAGAGGTGGAATTTCAGAGCTCTGACAGCCAGAACAGTCCTAGGGTGAGGTTAGTATCCTCCTTTCACAGGCATCTCTGGGCTGCTTCACTCCTAGTTGGGCAGCATCTAAACTGAGCTTTGGCCTTCCAAGAGATTTGGTGATATACCTAACATCTTAAGGAACTCCATTTTGTGTAAGCGAGGAATAGTGGGGTCTTCAGTCTGTAATAAAGGACTATGGCTAATACTAACAAATAAAAATAAAGGTTAAAATGTTCTTTTTTGTCCATTGAGAAGGAGATTTACTCCACACTTAGATTTGGTGATATTTAATATCTATTAAATGTCTATCTTCCTTCCTTCCTTCCCTTCCCTTCCCTTCCCTTCCCTTCCCTTCTCCTTCCCTCCCTCCCTCCCTTCCTTCTTTCCTTCCTTCCTTTTCTTTCAAGTTACAAATTCATGTAAGATCACCTGCCCTTATGGACACAAAAGAAAAACTTTCAAAACTATTTCTTTTTCTTTTTAATTTTTTATGAGATGAAGTCTCACCAGGTTGCCCAGGTTGGCCTTGAACTCTTGGGCTCAAGTGAGTCTCCTGCCTCAACCTCCTGAGTAGCTAGGACTAGGCATGTGCCACTATGCCCAGCTAAAATCCATTTTTAATTTAGATTGGCTCTTTGCTTATTTGTATCTTACTAAGATAACATTTTCTGGGTTTTCAATGATAGCTTGAGTTTGAAGCAGCAAAATTACTATGTTTCAAAGTGATGCCTTGAAATCAGAATTGAAATGATAATATAGGAGTCGCTCTGTGTGGAGAGTATGACATGAGATTACCTACCAGAATCCTTTTGGAGGCGTCTCTGGGGGTGATGATCATGTTTTGAGGAGAGAGCAACTTGTCAATGATATGTATGACTCCATTAGTACAGATGATGTTACTGGTTATTATCCTAGCCTTATTATTTATATATACTGTACCCTGAAAACAAGCAAAAGGAAAAAAGTGAATACAGAGAAATGACTTCTCACAGGATGCTACTCTGCTGTGTTAAATTATCAAGGGCAGAATCTGAAGATCGGAGTTACTTAAGCACATTATTTATTATGCTTATAAAATGAAAACTGAGATAAGAATGTAATTTTCACCTGGGGAAATTAATAGCAAAAACTATATAATCAACTCAACCAGTCATTTCAATGCAATTCTGAAACTTTAAATAAGCAAGCATCTCACAGTTGGCTTCTTTTAAAAAAATGCATTCGCTCTATCACCACCTGCACTTCTTCTCCTTTGCCTGCCTCTGAGCTGAATTCCAGCTCAATTATTTTCTTGCCATGTGACTTTGGACAAGTCACTTAACCTCTCTGAGCTCAGCTTCCTTATTTGGAAATTGGGGACAATAATAGTGTCTATAGCATGGGATTTAGCTCAGTTGGTAGAGCGCTGCGCTGCAGTCTCTGAGGTCCTGAGTTCGATTCCCAGCACCGCAAAGATGGGAGAAGGACCTGGCAATCCACTCCCAAGGCAATCCCGAAACAGTCAGCCATTGAAAACCCTATGAGGGGCGCTATGAGTCGGATACCGACTTGACGGCACCTAACAACAACAACAACAACAACAATAGCATGGGGTTATTTTGAGGATTAAATGGGTCAGTATATGTAAAAGACTGAGGTAGTACCTGCATCTAGAAGTCACTCAACATATGTTGATTATTATTGTTTCTGTTGCTGTTACCCTAAGGAGTAGAGAGGTGACCCAAGGACGATACATTCCTTCCTGGGGTGGCTGCTCCTACCTGAGAGACAGAGATGGCAATTGGCTCTCCTTGGAGGGTAGTAGCATTTAGGGCTGATTTTAGGTTTTCCAGAAGTAGCTGTTGGCAGGCAACTACATGGTACCGAAGAACCTGGGACGTTAGGCCCTTTTGGTGCCATTCTTTAATCTGGAACAGAAGATGGAGGGTTTGGGCCCGAGGCTCTTCTGCTGTCCTCTCTTCCCTGCTCTCCCTGCTGCTTTTGCCCCCCAGAATCTGGGAAGTGGGTGTCAGGTTCGGTTTGTGTCAGGGGTACAGGGAGAGGCTGTTCTGGTAGGAGAGACTAGGTGGCCTGGCGCCTCCCAGCCTCTGCTGTAGAATCTCAGCATGCTCGGGCCGTGGCGTTCCTCTGGCTCAGCCTTTCACAACCTCAGCTGCAAGGACTCCAAGCCCCACCATATGCTCCTCAAACAAAGAACATTCTTGGGAAATATGCTGGGAAACATGGCATAGCGCATCTCTGGCTTGGAGACGTGGCAGGCCCACCTTTAAAC
This sequence comes from Pedetes capensis, assembly GCA_007922755.1. Lineage (NCBI taxonomy): Eukaryota > Metazoa > Chordata > Mammalia > Rodentia > Pedetidae > Pedetes > Pedetes capensis. The sequence goes on along the minus strand of VMDO01001888.1, from coordinate 123,384 downwards.
CTTTAGTATTGAAAGAGATCACAATGTATCTCCACTTGGAATTCAAAATGCAAACATGGCTGAGCATTGTGTCAATGAATAAAAAGCCCACAAAATTCTCATTGTTTCATGATAACTTTTTGTTGTGCTTTAAAAAGATCATCAACTGTCAAATTCTTTTAAACATTATTTTTGTGCCTCTGCTTTGCCAGCGTGTAAAATGTGTGTGCAGGAGGCAGCGTGTGCGGTGGTTAAGAAAGATCCCTTGCTCCATCACCTGCTAGTCATGTAACTTTGGCGAAGTTATTTCCCTCAGTGTCCTTGACTGTAAAATGGAGATAATAATAGCACTCAGCTCACTGATAGGAGGACTGACTGAGTTAACCTAGGCCACGCACTCAGAACGGTGTCTGCCACACTCAACAAGTATTAGCTGTTATTACTACTCATGAGTAATCCAGCATGAGCAGCCCCAGTGAACATTAGACTAGTAAAGGCTCTGAGGAAATCCTCAAGATAACCACCTATTTTAAATCCCTTTAACCCAGCATGCCTCCCCAATACCTTTTCATTTTCATTTTTTGGCTGACAGGGTTTTTGGTTACTCAATCACTTGACACTTACTGAACTTCTCCAGCTTTCTACTCGTCTATAGCCGCACCACCCGGGCATCTGATCTCATGGGATCTTGGGAGCTAAGCATAGTCGAGCTTGGTTAGTACTTGGATGGGAGACTGCCTAGGAATACCTGGTGCAGTCTGAAACCCTATGAACAGTAGAAAGGCACTGACACTAGTGCTGAGCATGGCACAGTGTCAGGGAATGTTTCGTCTGTTGTACATAGGGTTGCTATGAGTTAGACCCGACTCGATGGCACCTAACAACACCATTCTACTCCGTTTATGAATGTCCGTTAGAAGGTCTCTGGCCAGTATTACCCCCAATCCACTGAATGTTTCCCCTGACAGGGACCCCTGTGCGGACAGTCACCTTTGTTGGTTCTAATGCAAGGTCCCTAAAACACCTTCTGGCCCCCAACCTTCTCCACCTGCCCCTAGCCTTGTGCTTACCAGTGGCTCCTCATCAAAGGAAGCAGAGGAAGGTGCGAAAATGGTGAAGGGTCCAGGCCCAGACAATTCTTGGACTCTGTGCTCCTGTGGGAGGAAGGGAGGGGCTGCATGTCACTCACTTCACAGACACCCAGACCAGTGGACCCCTCTTCTTTACCATATACACAGGCCGGAGCCCAAAGAAATGCTAGGGAGGTGGTGGGGACAGAGCAGAGTGAAGACAATGGGAAGGCCTGTGTTTTAGCCTTTGATTCAAATTAAACCCAGATTCTTTGCCATCAAAATCATGTTTATTTTTTCTAATTATAAAATTATAAAATTAACACACGCTAAGTGTGGTGGTGGAAGGGCTGGGATTTAGCTCAGTTGGTAGAGCGCCGCTCTGCAGTCTCTGAGGTCCCGAGTTCAATTCCCAGCACCGCAAGAATGGGAGAAGGACGTGGCAATCCACTCCCAAGGCAATCCCAAAACAATCAGCCATTGAAAACCCTATAAGGGTCGCTATGAGTTGGACACGACTTGACGGCACCTAACAACAACAACAAGTGTGGTGGCACATGCCTGTAATCCCTGGGACTCTGAAGGCAGATGCAGGAGGATGACAGGCTTGAGGCCAGGGGCAGCCTAAGTAACTTAGTGAGATCCTGCCTCAATTTAAAAAATAAAACTGGGGCTAGGGATGTAGCTCAGTGATAGAGCACTTGCAAAGTATGTGCAAGGTCCTAGGTTCAGCACCCCCCAGTACCACAATAAATAAGTAAATAAATAAAATAAAAGTAAGACATGTTTATTGCATTAACGGTATTGAAAATACGGCACAAAGAAGAAAACAATAACCTCCCCCATAATCCTACCAGCTAGATATAACTCCTATTATTTTCAGGTTTTCTTTTCTAGTGTCTCTTCCCTATGTCATTATTTTATTGGGATAATCAAATGAATATTTTAAAAAGCAAGACAATTCACTTAACTGCTAAAATTGTCTTCTTGGAATTCTATGATCACATGGTTACTACCATTATCTGTATTTTCTTCTACTTTTTAATGACTTTATTTTTCTAGGTTTTTAAAATACTTTATTCTTCTGTATATCTGTAATTTATTCAGATTGTATGATGTACAGAATGATCAAAGTCCATATTTCCACCTCAAGTCTTAACTAGTTGCCCCAGTAACGTTTCTCTTCTCTGCTGGATGATGGGAGTTTTTCGTACACAGTCACAAGTCACTTTTCTATGGGATATGCTCTGAGGTATGTGTTAATAGGTCATTTTGTCATGTGTGAACATTACAGAGTGGACTCACACAAATCTAGGGGGCATAGCCTGCTACATACTAGGCTGCATGGTACAGTTTGTTGCTCCCAGGCTATAAACTTTATATACAAATTTATTTTTCTGGTGCTGGTGATCAATCCCAGGGTCTGGCACATGCTAGACCTATGCACTCTACTACTCAGATACGTCCCAGCCCGAGTCCCAACTCTCACAGCTAGAAAGACACAAATTTCTGACCTGCAACTGGAAGAAATACTGGGAAGTTTTTGGGTCCTTCGGAAGTTCCTGCAAACAAAGACAGGGTAATTTCACTTAAGCCTGTGAACTATATATAAGAACAATACAAAGTGGTTACAGGACACTTTTTCTAATGTTGCAAGTATCTGCCATCCGCTCCACTGGAAATCCACAATGATGGCTCTCTTTGGAGCCTCACCTCTGGGCTTACAATTGGTGTTCAGAATGTCTGTGTGGCTACCAACACATTTGAGTTTCAACACCTTTCTGGAATCTCCATCTGATGTACCAAAGAAAAGTTCTGCCATTTCCGAAAATGTTTGAGGTTTAAGAGCATTTCAAAATGAAAATCAAATATTTACAAAAATATTTCAAATATAGTTGAAATATTTATAAAAACCAGTTATAGGCCAGGCATGGTGGCACATACCTTTCATCCTAGCACTCGAGAGGCTGAGGCAGGAGGATTGATGTGAGTTCAAGGCCAGCCTGGGGCACATACTGAGTTCGAGGCTAGCTTGGGCTACATAGCAAGACCCTATCTAAAAAAGAAAAATATCAGTTATAGATTTAAGGCAGACTTGGCTTTTCTACTAGCAAGACTGTTTGATCAGCCAGAATGTTCTAGTCCCTCCTTAAACCAAGTAACTCTTTATAATAGGTGGAACCCTGCAAGTATCATGCCATCTCAACCTCTGTGTCCAGGACAGGCACACGAGTGGATGAGTGGGCAACACACACACACACACACACACACACACACACACACTCAGAGGAATGCAAGTTATGTCAATGCTTTGGAGTTGTTGGGTGCTCTGTGTCCTTTGCGCACATCATTCTATTTAAGTTTTTGTAATAACTTGAGGGGGCTGGTACCACTGCCATTTTCTTTTACAGATTCAAAAAGTGGTGCAGAGAGAGGAGACATATGCTCTAAGTCACAATGGTACTACGTGGCAGAACTGAATCCAAGCCCAGCTGTTTTTGCTCCAGAGTGTGGATTGACTGTAATCACATCACACCCTTTTTCAGGTCAAATGAATTCCCTGGGGTAGACAAAATTTCTTTTATATAGAAATAGTGCTTCCCATTTTTGCAGAGCTTTACATTTGCCAAAGCTTCCACGTGATGCTGAGCGACCTGGATCCTCAGCACGGTTAGGGGAGTCACGATTACTTCACAGAGACATGTCTCGTCTCGGGTTACCTCGTAGATGGTGCCGCGGCAGGTGAATCCATCTCCAGTGTAGTTCTCCTTGCAAGTGCAAAGCTTTTCGTCTTCTTTGGTATAAGAGCAGGTGGCAAACTGACTGCAGCCTCCGTTGTTCTGGTAAAATTACCAAGAGTGGGGGCGAGGACTCAGTCACACCAGGAAGTTGGTCAGCTTTGCCAACATTTACTAAGCAATGATGGGTTGAAATTTATTATTTGAGACTGGGGACAAGGCTCAGCAGTAGAGCACCTGTCTAGTGTGCACAAAGCCCTGGGTTCCATCCCCAGCATTACAGAAATTTATTTTTTGGCTTACTCTCTCACTTTGGGTCGCTGTCATTGTTAGGTGCCATTGAGTTGAGTCCGACTCATAGCGACTCTATGTACAACATATGAAATGCTACCTGACACTACACCATGCTCGCCACTATGCCTGTGCTGCTCTGCTATTCATAGGGTTTTGATGGCTGATTGTTTCAGGAGTGGGCTGCCGGATCCTTCTCTCAAGCCTACAGCACCTGGTACTCCCAGGTGGTCTCCTATCCAAGGACTAACCCAGCCCCATCCTGCTTAGCTTCCGAGATCTGTCGAGATCGGGTGCCAGCATGGCACAGGTCTACACCCTCATTTTGACTCCGTAGCTTTCTTCTCCCTTTTCCTGACCTTGCCTTCCGGTTCTCTGTAGTTGTGTTGTTGTTGTTGTTAGGTGCCGTCGAGTCGGTATCCGACTCATAGCGACCCTCATAGGGTTTTCAATGGCAGATTGTTTGGGGATTGCCTTGGGAGTGGATTGCCAGGTCCTTCTCCCATTTTTGTGGTGCTGGGAATTGAACTCAGGACCTCAGAGACTGCAGCGCAGCACTCTACCAACTGAGCTAAATCCCAGTCCCCTCTGTAGTTGTAAGGAGCCATCTTATTCACCCAGCCTTATATCCCAAGTCGGCACATCCATCTCAGCAGATCTCCAGCCAAGTTTCCAAAATGGAAATTTCTTAGCACCTGGGGGCTGCCCAGAAAGGCACCTGTCTCATCTTCAGGATAAACTTGGAATCGATCATAGGAAAGGCAACAGTCATCAGCCTGAAGGCAGCCAGTGTACAGCAGACCACACTGCTCGCGCCCTCACCCAGTGCACGAGCGGAGGGAGATGAGGCTGCAGTTTACAGTACAAAGCACAGGCAAAGCCAGCGTCCACGGATACAAGGACAAAGGCTCTGTGACCTGAGCAGAGGTTCTGAGTGGAGAAGGAACGTAGAGACCATGCAGAGAACCTGGTGTAGGGGAGCAGAGCGGCAGTGCACAGGTTTAGCGCCTGCTGTAAGAGCTTCCTTCCCTCCTGACCCCTTTCTAAAAGGAGTTGCTGCTGCCGTTTTGGGCCAAATAGGACTTCCGCTCCAAAATCCTGCCCTGAATGGCTATGGCTCAGCACACTGCTCAGGAAAGCAGACTCCCCAGGGCTTCGACCAGCCCTGGGACCCAAATCTTCCAGCGAAATATCCTGAACTTTAACTGCCCCCAACCCAGCATACTCTAAACCCACCAAGGTGGTCCTCTCTTGTCTCATGTCCTGATGATCCCAGTCCACCCCAGAGGTCTGGATGTTCCAGGTTAGCCCTCACCACATGGCCGCTCTCTTCCTTTGCTCCGGACACCCATCCTCTGACCACATATCCTGCCTTTTCCTGTCATCCCAAATGCTCTCTGTACTCTCTGAAATGCACTGTCCATGTAAACTGCCCAACACCTCAACCTCCTCTCAGAGAGCCCACTCTATGTTGGGCTGAGAGGGGCCTGCTATCCCTGTCCCCAAGAGAAGATCCATTTCCTCTGCTACCTTACACATCACTGCCACTGGAACAGTGTTATTCGTTTTTCCGGTGCATTATACTTCCAGGTCACAGATGAATTCCCAGTGCCTAGAACAGTGCCTGGTACATAGCGAGTAACCACTGTCCAAGGTGTGTGTAACACAGTGGGAGGTTTCCCCTTGGGTATAGAGAAACATGTCTATTTTCAAAGAGCTAACAGCTTATGTAGATGGCCAGCCATAGGCATTGTCAAGTTCATTAATGGTAAAGGGCTACATGAAGCAGGTGCCTGTGAGTGACTCCAACCATAAGGATGATGGTAGACAGAGCATGTGAAAGCCTCCTTATGCTAGGCTGATGAGGGTGGTGCCTCAGATAGGGAGGCTTGAGCTCCATTGTGAGCAGGGCAGTGGCTTAGGAATGGAGGGGGGGTCTAGTCAGAGCGGCAGCATGAGGCATGGAGTGTTTGGGTTTGTGATTACAACAAAAGCTAGCGCTGGGCCAGGCGTGGTGGTGCATGCCTGTAATCCCAGCGGTTCAGGAGGTGGAGAGGGGAGGATCGCGTGTTCGAGACCAGAGGCAGTCCGCATAACTTAGCGAGACCCTCTATCAAAAAAGTAAAAAAAATGGGCTGGGGGCACAGCTCAGTGGTCCAGCACTTGCAAAGCATGCAGGCATGAGGCCCTGGGTTCAATTCCCATTAACACACACACACACACACACACACACACACACACACACACACACACCACACACACACACACACAAAGTTAGCACTTACTGGGAGACCAGAACACAGCACTTTATAAACATTAGATCCTTTCATTCCCATAAGAATTCCTTGAGCAAGATGCTATTATCTTGATTTATGGAGGAGGAAACCGAAGAAGAAGAGAGAAGGAGAGCTGTACAACCAAGTCTCACAATCAGTAGGTGGCAGAGCCAGGATTCCAACCTGGGTCCAGGTGTAAGCCTCAGGCAGCCAACAGAAGGGAGCCGATGGCCATATTCCATGCTTTCTGCTGCCAGCTGAGGACTGTGGCCTCCAGGCAAGTGCAACTGTGAAGGTTGGTGCTATGCTTTGGATGCTGTCGCCTCTGTTGAAAGTTACTTGCTGTTGTAACAGTCTTAAGAGGTGACTACGTCATGAGGGCTCTGCCCTCAAGAATGGACTGATGACTATTAAAAGGATGGGACCCACATAGAAAGGTGCAGTGGGTCTCACCCTCTCTCTCTCTCTCTCTCTCTCTCTCTCTCTGTCTATTGCTGTCACTCTCCTTCCTTCACGTTCCCTCTCTGCCATTCTGCCATGTGGTGCCTTCTGCCATGCTATGACACACCAGGAAGGCCCAGCGTCTGGCACCTTGACCTTGGACTTTCCAGCTTTCAGACCATGACAGGTCAGTTTCTTTTCATTAAACATTACCCAGTCTCAGGTATTCTGTTCTAGTAGCACAAAAGGAATGGAGATGGTTTGGAACAGGGGATTCACTCAGTGAAGGCATCATTTCAAGGCCTTGATGATGTGACTTGGGACGAAAGTGGTGGTTCTTGGGCCAGATTTACCTTCACAACTATTTTTAAAGAGTTTTTTTTTTTTTTTTTTTTGTGGTGATTAGGTTAGTTACCATAATTAAAGAATTGGAAAACTTCACAGAAAAATTCACAAAAATTCCAATTATTCTTTAAAAACCACAGGCATGGCCAACAGTAGGCTGGCATTACTCATAGCACTGGGGAGTCAGAGGAGTAGAGATGGCACCCCATTATAGCCGTGTCATGCTTTCTGTCTTCTTGCTGCTGTTTCCTGCCCAGCCCCTAATGGCCTGACTGCTCCTGGTGACCTTGGTCTAGAGGGCTCATTCCTACAACATGTGCTGCCGAGAGGGCAGCAAAGAGCCTTCTGAATCCCCAGGGCAGCCGTCCCAGGACTCTTTTCGCCAACACAAGGTGGCTATTTAAAAAAAAAAAATGTAGGCACCGGGCATGGTGGCGCATGCCTGTGATCCCAGTGACTTGGGAGGCAGAGGTAGGAGCATCGCAAGTTAGAGACCAGAGGAAGTCTGCGTAACTTAGTGAGACCCTGTCATAAAAAGTAAAAAAAATGGGCTGGGGTTGCAGCTCAGTGGTCCAGCACTTGCAAAGCATGCAAGTGCAAGGCCCTGGGTTCAACCCCCAGTACTGTAAAAACAAACAAAAACAAACAAACAAAACAAAGTAAATGGCCCAGGGATGAACTGCTGACAAACAGAGCTGGCTGCGGTTCCTGTAGTAACAGCTCCAAATCCCCAGCCTCCTTTGCTTTCTGGGCTCGATCCCTGTGGGTGTCAACAGGCCTTCCATGCAGAGGAACTCCATCTCCAGGGGAGCTTGCCAGACCAGCACAGGCAGACAAAAGGCACCTGCTTGGAGAGGAAGGGTGTCCACACGGTTCCTGTGCCAATAGCTGGCGGTGCTCAGATGAGCAGTGGTATAAATGAGGGGACCAAGGGGCTTGGATTAGGCTTCCTCTGAGGGTCACTGCCTTGGAGGGGGAATAAACTCTACAAGAAGTGCTTGGTCAAGCCAGGCACGGTGGTGCAAGCCTATAATCTCAGCGAGTTGGGAGGCGGAGGCAGGAGGATCGCAAGTTCAAGGCCAGAGGCAGCCTGCTCAATTTAGTGAGACACTGTTTTAAGATAGAAAAAAAAAAAAAAAGGTGGATGCTGAGGGTGCCGCTTACTGGTAGAGTGCTTGCCAACAAAGCATGTATGAGGCCCTGGGTTCAGCAACCCAGTACCTCAAAAGCAAAAAAATAAACAAAAACAGGTAGGACTTGGTCAAGAGTGGAAATTACACAGATATGGGTTAAAGTGCTGGCTGTGCCACATACTGGCATGATGATCTTGGACAAGGGTCTTCATTCCTGCCTGCCTGAGGTGGTTAAACTGTGGTACCCCAAGAGATATGTCCAAGTCATAGGCCAAATGTGACTCACTTGGAAAAGTCCTTACAGATGTAATTAAGGATATGGAGGTGAGGTCTTCCTTGACTGACTGGATGGCCTTAACTCCATATGTGTCCTTAATAAGAACATGAGAAGACACAGCCACAGAGGTGAAGGCCAAATGAAGACAGAGGCAGAGACGAGGGTCTGCAGCCACAGCCAGGAATTCCTGGAGCCCCCAGAAGCTGGAAGAGGCCAGGAAGACTTCTCCCCAGAACATTCCCAGGGAGCGCATCATTCCCGACATTGTAATTTTGGATATGGGGCCTCTGAAACCACAAGAAAAGAAATTTTCAGCACCCTGTTTGGGGTTATTTGTTTCAGCAGCCCTGGAAAAATAATCCACAGCTGGATTCTCCTCACCAGAAAATTGGGTTCATAATAGTCCTCACCTCATTGGGCTGTCAGAGGAACTCCATGAGAGGACACGTGGGAACCCTGAGCATAGTGTGTGACCCCTGGTGAGCAGTACATGTAAATGTCACATGGATTCAGGCCTTCAGAGGCTTGTCTGACCATACAAAGTGCCCCAGATGCGACATGCCAGGACAGCAGGCTTACGGAACATCTTTCCCTTTGGTGGGAAGGGGCTGGGGAAGGTCAGGCTCTGAGCAGCAGTAGGTTACTTGCCCAGTTTCAGACCTAGAGGCCTCCTGGCTTGGCATAACCTGGGGGTCTTGGCAGCCGAGGGTTACAAGAGAATCAGAAGACTTGTTCCAGGGGATCCAGCTCCTATTAGGCCTCCCATGAGGACAGTGACGAGAAGTCTCAACAGCACACTGCAGATGGAGGAGCAAGTACAAGCCCAGGATGTTAGTGCCCAAAGGGACCCCTGCACATCGGCAACCATCCAAGGATACAGATGTCCCAAGAAGCAAAGCCCCTGAGAAATAAATCAGAGCTGGGGGGAATCTAAATGTTGTCTGGTTTGACAACCCATCCATTGCGTTATCCCAATGGCTAAATAGTTTGAGTTATCATAGCTCTTTACTTCCCCAAAGTCTCTCTCCATCTCTTGAGAGTTTTTATGTTCTGTCTGGAGTTGGGAGAAATCCGTTTTCTTCTAATGTTCCCTCACTAATTAAGGTCCTTCTGCTCAGGTCTATAGAAAACAAGGTTAACCCTTCGGTCATGTGGAAATCCTCAAAATATTGGTGTCCCCGCCCCCAGTCCTCTTTGGAGAGAAAAAATGGGAAGAATTAATGATGTGTGGGTGGACATGGAGCCCCCACACTAACTCTTGCAGGGCCTAGAATAGGGTCCTCTGTTCTAATGTAGAGCGAACATGCAGAATGGTGGTCGGGGGAGTGGGGAGAATACTGCTGTTGTGAAGATAGAATCACCTTCCTTCTTTCATCTGACTACTATTAAGACGACGTTAGCTCTTGGAATGCTACACTGTCTTATTGACTCACAGTGCACCCACTGGGGATTCCCACCAATAAAACACAGGGGGATTAGGTGTGGGACGTTGCTCTGGGGTTCATCTAGGAAGGCTTTCTGGAGGGAGGGGGGTTTGAGTCCTGCCTCAGAGGAGAAAGCCATGCTTGCTAGGAAGGAATTTCTCTGATAAGAATTGACCGTCTGGGGGGTAAGCAAGGCAGAATAGACTTGGCTTCCTATATTGTGGCTGAGCTGAGAAAATGTGGTTGCCATGTTTATCTAGAGGTCATGAAATTCATGGTATGGTGTCCTGAGATTTCTCCAGATTTCTACTGAAGGAGAAACATATATCTGAGCTAAGTGATGACCTGTTTCAAAAATCATGTGCTATCTTGGGCACATTCCTCTTATACCACACCAGACAGCTTAAGCTGGAAAGAACAAAAAACATGGAGTAGTAGAAACTGCACACACACACACACACACACACACACACACACACACACACACACACACTGCAAAGACAATGGGAGAATTGACAATGGCTTCTATGTGAATGTTGTTGTTGTTTTTAATTAATAGATTCTTTTTTAGAGCAATTTTAGGTTTACAGAAAAATTGAGTGGAAAGCACAGAGATTCCTGTCTAGTCTCCCACTCCACTTTCCCCTATTAACATTTTGCACTAGTCCACTGCATTTGTTAGACATGATGAACCAATACTGATGTGAAAGTCTATAGTTTGCATTAGGTTTCGCTCTTGCTGCTGTCCATTCTGTAGGTTTGACAATGTATAATGGCATGTATCCACCATTACAGTCACATACAGAACAGTTTCATTGCCCCCCACCTATTTATCTCTCCCTTGACTCCTGGGAACCATTGATCTCTTTACTGTGCCCATAATTTTGTCTTTTCTAGAATATAATATTTTGCATTGTACAATTTTAGTTTTTAGCTGACCTTCTCTTTCTCCCTATTAGATAGAAAATAAACAAAACATAACAAAACCCAGGTAATTGACATCAATAATCACCATGGCTAGGGAGCCAGGTTTCAGACTGGATAGCAAAGCTCACTAGTTGACTCTTGAGGTCTACCTAGCATGACCCTGCTCTGGATGCCATGGATTGCTTTTGGGAAACTGATAATCTAGCTGGCTGCGGGGCACCTGCTATGTATACCTAGGTCCCCTGGGGATTCTGCAGGCAAGAGGGTACAGAGCCCAGGAGTGGCAGATTGTCCCTTTTCTTCTTTCTCCCCAACATGACAATGGCACAGGTAGGGGAAATGATCTCATGACCCACAGGCAGCTCTGAGACCTCCAAGGGGAGATCACCTCCATCTGTGTCCCCTAGAACAGGGGTCCCTGATCCCAGGGCTGCAGGTTGGTACTGGCTTGTCTGTGGCCTGTTAGGAACCAGGCTGCACAGCAGGTGCAGCAGGAAGTGAGTGGCAGGTGAGTGAGCAAAGCTTCTTCTGTATTTATAGCCTTTCCCCATTGCTTGACTCATCCCCAAATCACCCTACCCTCACCCATGGAAACACTGTCTTCCATGAAACCGGTCCCTTGTTGGGGACCCTTGCCCTGGATGTTGATAGGAGGCTCCAAGGCCATTGGGCCTGGAGGAGTACTCACGATCAAGCAGACATCGATGAGCATGCAGACCTCCCCATTTCCAGTGTACTTTGGCAAGCAGTTACAGACGGCCTGTCCGGGAGGAGAGGTAAAGGGGTCATTACACGGGTGGGCTCTACAGATTGGAACTCCATCACAAGATGGCAATGTTAGATGCGACTGCATTTGCTTTGGTAATATCCAGTCTAGAACAATAATCATTGCCTTCTATCTTACCCCATTTCTCTTACTTCACTTGAGTACCAGATCTCATGTACATCCTATCTCTGCTGCCGAGATACCTTGTTCTTTCTTAAACTTTCCCACCTTATTTGGCCCCTTCCCCTCAGACACGCATCTCTTTTCTCTGTGCTGCATGGAGGTTCAGGTGAAAGGAAGCTAAGTTATTTTCCACTCCTACTCAGCTCATTTCTTGCTCATCACCACTCCTGCTGAGCCCAGAGGCGTCAGTGCCAGCAGGTGCTAAAAGAGAGCTTTGCAGCCTTCTAGGATGCAGACAGAAAAATAATCAAGCCCAGTGGATGGCCAAATAAGTCAACTGGGGGCCTCAAGTTGAAGGAGGGGACACTGTCTGCAAGGACTTGGAGATAGGGGCCCCAAGTCCCATGTGTCTCCTTAGGAGTGCCCAGACACAGGGCTGAAACCCAGCCCCCTCTCTCTTGACTCTCCGGGAGCCCAGTGGCAGAGGCACCTGCTCCCAATGGGTCCTCTCAAAGGGCAGCTTTTCTAATTCACTTAGAGCTGCCTATACAGCAGTAGGCCTGCAGCCGTAGCCCTGTGGCAACCGATCCCATCAGATCTCGGAAGCTAAGCAGGGTCAGGCCTCGTTAGTACTTGGATGGGAGACTGCTTGGGAACACCAGGTGCTGTAGGCTTGGGAGAAGGACCTGGCAACCCACTCCCAAAAATCAATCGGCCATTGAAAACCCTATGAACAGCAGAAAAGCACTGACAATAGTGTTTTGCCTGTTGTACACAGGGTTGCTATGAGTCGGATACTGATTCAACGGTACCTAACAACAAAACACAACATACAGCAGTAGAGGCCCTGGGCTGATGTCTGCTTGTTAGAAGTAGAATGCATTGGTGGGGCCAGCCAGGCCCATATGGGCAGGTTTTCATTGCTCCTCCTCCTCTTCCTTCCCCTGGGTCCCAATTCCAGCCCAGCCCTTTACCAAGACACCCACCAACTCTGTCTTCTCAGCTGAGGTCTTGTTCTTACACGTCAAATCCACCCCTGCCTCACACCAACATTGCATTCTAGGTCTGCAAGAGCACTTTTAGAGGCCCAAAGCCCTAAAAAAAACTTATGGATCTTCCTCTAGCCATGTATAGTTTGAAATGAAAAGTGTCTTGAGCCCCAAGATATGTATAAGAAAGCCCAACATTGACTGCTCTGGTTTTCCCCATAACTCAATGTGTACACACACAGTACACACACACACACACACACACACACACACAATTCTTTCAAGTTTTTTCTTCTTATTTTGGGCACTTTAGGCACTTGCTTGTTCTGCCCTCTGAGGGCATTGCCTCTAAAATCTCTGAATGGCTCAACAAGCGCCACAGGACATTCACTGTGGGCTTGACGTTGTCTCCCAGTTGCAGACGTATGAACTGTCCTGCCTGGCCATTTTGTGTGTATACCACCTGTCTGCCTGCAGCCATACCACTGTGACATCCAATCCTGTCAGATCTCGGAAGCTAAGCAGGGTTGGGCCTGGTTAGTATTCGGATGGGAGAGCACCTGGGAACACCAGGTGCTGTAGGCTTGGGAGATGGGCCTGGCAACCCACTCCCAAAAAACAATCAGCCATTGAAAACCCTATGAATAGCAGAGAAGCTCTAACAAAGTATTTCACCTGTTGTACGCAGGGATGCTGTGAGTTGGACACTGACTCACAGCACCTATCAACAACAACAACCACGTGTCTGAGATAGAGTGAGGCAGAGCATGGATCTCTGGGCCTCCAGCTTGCCCCGTGCTCCTGACCCTCTGATACTGGGGTCCTCTTACTTTTCCATCCCTCTAAACTTGCTCTACTGAAGGGTGCTGCAGAATGCCTGTGTTCAGGACCATATGATGGGCAGAGGGCTTGCGCCCTGAGCTTCTGCCATGGTACGTGCATTTCAGAGCCTTGAGCCAAAGAAAAAGGGGAGAGATTCTGGGCATCAGAAATCTGAAAGCAACAGCAGCAGTTTGGGGGAACTCCTAAGTGCTTATGGGATCATGTGATATTTGCAGAGCTGCCTTCTTACTCTAGGGAATCCCTTTGCTTAGTGCCTTTTTTTGCCCTCATTTCTCCTCTGTCTGAAAGAGTGACCATCATCATCTTCCCTAAACTCTTTCTGGCTGCAGCTTGTCCGAGGTCTGTGCTCAGCCCCGGAACCTCAGGCCTGAGCCCGAGACTCAGAAGTTTCCTCCAGGAAACCTAAGGGGGGCGAGCTTACCTGGTTGGGGCCTGTCTGTGTGCACTCTGCATTCTTGGAACAGCCACCATTGTTCTCCAAACATGGGTTCATTTCTTTAAAACAAAAGGCAACACCTGTCATGAGCATCAAGCTTCATTGTCAAGCGTAAGAATGGGTCCCAGGTACAGTTTCTCAAAAGGGACTCCCTGGGATGGGCAGACTCCAGCAGAGGCATAGCCTTAGGCTTAAATCTGTCCCCCTGTGGAATGAATACGGGTGCTTGCAGCCAAAACTTGGAATCATAGAATCTTGGAGTCCAATCCAATGAATGAAGAGACTTAAGAATGAAAAAAGAAAACCATTTGCAACCTTCACAATACAGATTGGTTCAGAAAAGAATCATTGGCATATGCCAGACTTTGGAGGACGTTTTGCTGAGGAGCAAGATGTTTGCTCAGTGTTAGAGTGTCTTTCCACCAATTGCTTATGTAGTAGAGGTGAAAAATGCCTATCCTCTGGAAAAGTCAGACAGCACCTTGACAGCATGATCACAGCTTACACCACAAAGGAGAGGCAGGTGGAATGCTCCAGCATCTGGTGTAGCATCCTGAGAGAAATGCAATGTCACTCATGTGACATTCAAGCTGGAATATCCATGGGAAAAACCAGGAGTAAAACTTCAGACAAACTCTAAATGACAATATGTTATCAAAGAAAAAGAAAATTAGGGTGGTGGAATGTTTCTTCCTAAGTGTCACAGGAGACAAAGCAAAGCTGAGGAAGCGTGCCAGATTAAAGGGCATGTGACAACTGCATGCAATGTCTCAACCTAGACTGGATCCTGTACTGGAGGAAAAAACATCAAAAAAGGCATTATTAGGACAGCTGATAAAATTAGAATACACGTAATAATTAGACAAAAGCATTACATCAATAATACATTTACTAAAGTTGACAGTTGTGCTGTGGTTAGGTAAGAAGCTGCCATTATTAGGAGATACACAGTTATTAGAGATAAATGGAATATAATATATCCATATTCCTCTCAAGTGATTATCAAATATGAATATATATAAATGGAACAAATGAGAAAGCAAATGGAGTCAAATGCTAATAAGTGCATATAGGTAAAGAACAAGTGGGCCTTATTTGTATTATTGTAACTCTTTCTTATGATTTTTTTTCCAATTAAAAAGTTAAAATTCAGATAACTTTCTGTGGTATACTTTTATAGCAGAACAATGTGTAGCGGTTAAAACCATGATTTAGCAATATGCTTATTTTCAGGGAGTTATCCTGTCATATTGCTATGCCTAATAAACACTGTATATGATGAAACAGTATTTTTGTTAAAAATATATATGTTCATAGCAAAATGGAAAGAACAGTATGAGTAATTATCTCTAGATTTTTTCCCACCATATTATGTGCCTTCTGTAACTTTTCTACAGTGAGAACGTGCTACTTGAAAGTTTAAAACTTGAGCCACTACCCTAATGTCAGGAGCCATAGGCCCGACATGAGTTATAAGGCAATGCCTGCATAAATGGCTACGTGACAGACTACGTGACAAACGTGACCATAGCAGGAAGCTCTGCTACCTGTGGAATGAGGAAACAGCACATCAGAGGCTCTGTTGAACTTTGTTCCTTGATTGTCTCTTTAGTTACTATATTAACATGAGCATAGATCTGAACTTTGTTCCTTGATTGTATCTTTAGGATTAATCTGTTACTGGAATGCTAACTAAGCTGATTGTAAACCTTGACTGTTACAAAGTCCATTGCACTGCAGTTACCTTTGTGATCTATTTTTAGTATCTCCTTGAGTTACTATATAAGCATGAGTATAGAGAATAAAGTTGAGCTCAAGACCATCAGTCTTGGTCTCTTCGTCTCCTTCATCCTTGGCTCTCCCCTTCACCCGGCTGGACCTCGGCACCCTAATTTTTCATTTCTCCCTCAAAATCTAATTTAGGATCTCACCTACCTTCGGGACCTCGGTGGTCACATCATTTCCACACCCTCCGACTTTCTGGCTAAGGCACTCTGAATACGAACCTAGCAGCTGTCTGTTATAACAATAAGAGCTCCACCACTTGAATCATCTACCAGGCCTTGACTCTCAGACTATTTGTACCAGACAGATGAGGGATAGTTACTTACCGAGGCACACGATGCCATCGCCTGTATAGCCAGCCTTGCACACACACACCCGGTTTCCTGGGGTGGTTATTTTACAGTGAGCCTTGGCAGAGCACCCTCCGCTGCTGACCTCACAGGCATTGATAGCTACAGAAGGGAGAAAGAACACAGAACAGATGAGGAGGGAGAGGGGAAAAAAAATCTATTGATGCCTTTTTATTAAAGTCATTGAGAAATGGAAGATACTTCCAAACTTCTCTGGCTAATTAGATGAAATATGGCTAATTCCCAAACAGGACAAGAAAAAAATATTTCTGTTATTTGCCCTTTCCAGCTGCTTTTATTAGCACACTGTACACTTCTTATTGCAGGAAACATCTGGCTGCCAGGATGAGGGCACCCAGCATCCTGGGGTTAGGTGGTCTAGAAGGCAGATGGGAGCGATCACTGTCCAGCTCCACCACAGTCTGGACCAAAGCCTGCCATGACATGGCGCTCAGGAGAAAAATGATGCTAAGAGTTCTTTTTTGTTTCTTTCTAGCATTAAACATATTTTAGGCACCATAAAGAATAATAGCTCACATTAATTAGCATTTTATGGGTATTAATCCTGGTTACATGCTGGGGTTTAGCACAGTTGGTAGAGTGCTACACCCCATTCTCTGAGGACCCAGGTTCAATCCCTAGCACTGCAAAAATGGGAGAAGGACATGGCAATCAACTCTTGAAGCAATCCCAAAACAATCAGCCATTGAAAACCCTATCAGGGTCGCTACGAGTTGGACAGGACTTGATGGCACCCAACAACAACAACAAAAACAATCTGGGTTACATACAACAGCTTAATGAAAGTGCTTCTCTTAATTATTCCCCAACTGGCAGAGGAAAACATGGTGCAAAGAGCAGTCAAGCAACTTTCCTGAGATAACACAGATTATAAGAACCTAGATTCAAACCCAGGGCTGGGATTTAGCTCAGTTGGTAGAGCACCAGTCTGCAGTCTCTGAGGTCCTGGGTTCAATTCCCAGAACCACAAAAAGACAATCCTAAAGCAATTAGCCACTGAAAACCCTATAAGGATTGCTATGAATTGGACACAACTTGATGGCACCTAACAACAAGATTCAAACCTGGGGCTTTAAAGATGAGACTGAGGTTTAATAACCACGCTATTCAGTCATTGCACAAAGAGAGGCTGTTTAACTTTACCAGCACTCTGCAAGGAAGGTACTTCTAAATTTACTTTACAAATGAACCAAAGGGGCCCCGAACAGTTAAAAGACCCATGCAAAGTCACAGCATGAGAAGAGGAGGAGGAGCCAGGGCTCAGATCCTTTCCAGGTCCATTCCAGAGTCCTGACAACCCAGCCACACCTTGGCCAATCAAATCTGTGGTTTTTAAAGCTGCTCTCAAGGTTGTGAACCTGTGCTTGGAGTACAGTGTAATGGCATGAGGAAAATAGGTGCAATGGCGTGCCCATTCCAAAATTGATATGCCCCATCCATGAACACTTGGTTTCCTGTCCCTGAGCACCATCAGCTGCCCAGTGCCTACATGCAAGTAACCACCATTAGCTGACACCAGCTGCCGATGCCCATTGAGGCTCAGCAACACACATCTCTCAATAGTCTGCACCAGGTTTTTTGGCGCCCAGCAAATTCCTTCTTTGCTTGCCTGTGCAGAATGTCCCATTCCCGTGGAATCCTGCTGCGCACTTGCACGAGGCGGTGCCATCCGGGTTGTGAAAGCAGCTGCAATGAGAAAGGGTAGATGGTGATACCATGTGACTCACAATCCCTCTTCCTCCCCAGCGTCTCAGCTCTTGCCTCCAGGAGGCGCTCAGAGGTTCTGCATAGGGATTGGGAGGAGAATCCATTCCTAGAACGACCCAGTACAGACAGCTAACACTGTAGCCATTCCTCAAACTACACAGTGTATTTCTGTGCAACAGCCTAGGAATAAGGAAGGCAGCTGCCAATTGTCACAGAGCTGCCAGTATGCTCAGCTGAACTTTGTATTTCTTCATGTCATCTACACATGATCCAATAGTCTAGCAAGTCGGTGTCATTATTAATGCCATTTATAGATGAAGAACCCAAGGCTTTCAGGTCATGGAATCCATGAAAATGATGGGGGCTGACATTGAATTCAGGTCTAACTCCAGCTACTGGGTTCTTTAATAGCCCATTAAGGTCTGTGCAAGTAAAGGGAGTTAGGACTATGAAGCCACCTAAGGCTAGGCTGTGAGTCGGGAGAAAGGTTTACTCAAATTGAGGCCACTGGGTTTCCTTGACTCTGTGAGTCAAGGAAACCAAGAGTCCTGGTGGCTTGGACTACGGGTGCCAACTGGCACCCTTGACAATGATCCAGGTCAGTCAATGGCAGCTTGTTGAAAAGGCTGGATCTGGCTGGGCACAGTGGCTTATGCTTGTAATCCTAGTCACTGAGGTGGTGGAGGCAGGAGGATCGCAGGTTTGAGGATAGAGGCAGCCTAGATAGCTAAGTGAGACCCAGTCTCAAGATTAAAAAAACAAAATGGGCTGGACTTGCAGTCCAGTGGTAGAGTATTTATTTGCAAAGTATGTGCAAGGCCCTCCGTTCAACCCACAAGTACCACAAAAAAAAAAAAAAAAAAAAAGAAAAGAAAAGAAAAGAAAAGAAAAGAAGAATACGTTGGCTTTGTCCAGTTGATACTTCTTCAGAGATATTTCTAGCTTCCCACATAATCTTATCCTCAGTCCTCAGAAATGGTGCCAGGAAAGTACCTCTCTGAGGATAGGGCTTGAGGTGAAAATGACTGGGAAAGAATCCTGTTTGCATTGTTCCCGGAAAAGTCAGATGGTACGTACTTGGCGCTGGTGTGGCATGTCCCATTGCAGTTGTCTTCTGTGATTTCTGAAAAAGAGAACCAGTTGCTGTGTGAGCCCTCACTTGAGAATTTTCTTTCAATACCTGGTGGAAAGAAAGCATTTTTCCCCCATGGAAGCAACTGGTATGCATCATGCTAACTATATGAATCCACGTGACCACGCAAATCCTTTTTCACATGGGCTGCCAAGGAGCTCAGAGCCAAATCTGAAGGTCAGATGCACAGACGGAATGTCTCCTGTTTGCCAGGCCTTGTTTGAGACAGTGGGGATGGAAGAACACAGACTTCTCCCTTGAATGTGACCATGTGCTCTAAGGGTACAAGTATTAATGTGCATTCCTGCCCTGGGTTTTGATTTTCTACTTTTATCCTAATTTTATTCTTTCCAGTTTTTCATCATTTTATTATTGCATGGTATCAGCAAGGAAACTCATAATTATTACTAATACTAAAAAGGTTTTTTTTCTTTTTTTTTTCTGCTTGCGCAGACCTAGGCCTGGCACACAGCAGGTACTGCATCTATTTCTAAATTTCTGGGACACTAGAATTGCTCTTGGATGTCCAGCTAGTAAATATTTCCTGGCAGAGGAGAATCTAGAAATAAATCATTAGAGATGAGGAAAGAATACTCCTTGGGCAGGATGATGGTTTTGCTAAGAACTTTGGGAGTAAAAATCTCATTAGCCCTGGCCATATCACACAGGTCTTAAAACAGGGACTTAGCCACAAAAGTGATCTGTCTTTTGTTTGAAAGAAAGAATATTTACAAGACCAAATGGGCTAGAGTGGATGCAATGGAATTTTGTGCTTTTATATGTGCACTTCCTTGAGCTTGGCAATCCTTTCCTTTCCATTTTCTGTCTAATGAAATCCTAGTCATACCACAGAAATACCAGCACATCTGTTTTCATTCAGGCACTATTCACAAAAAGCAAGATATGGAATAAGTCTAGGTACCCATCAACAGACAAATGGATAAAGAAAATGTGGCATATATACACAATGGAGTTTTATTCAGCCATTAAGAAGAATAAAGTTATGTCATTTGCAGAGAAATGGATGGAACTGGAAAGCACTATGTTAAGCAAAATAAGCCAGACTCAGAAAAACAAATATCACTTGTCTTTTCTCATATGTGGAAACTAGATGTCTCAATATACAGAGAGACATCAAAGTAGAAGGGGTACTATTCAGGGAGAGAAAGGGGGCCAGCAGAAAGGAGGAGGGGGACAAGAAAGGTTAACGCAGAGTGGATATGAACAAAGTATAATGATATGCATGTACGAAAATATCATAATGAAACCCATCATTTTGTATGCTAACTTAGAAAAAGGAAAGTCTAATCATTTTTTAGATCTCCCTTTCTGGACCCTGTTTTAAATATTTGAGGCAAGTTCAAATAATTGGTAGTGACCTTCATGGTGTGTTCTTTGGAGAACTTGGTTTCCCTATCTGGCCACAGAGGGAAGGTGTATAATGATTGATTAATGATGTCTGCCATGGCCACAGGGAGGGGAGGGCAATGATTAGTGATGTCTGCCATGGGCTTCAGGGTGAGGAGTTTGCTTGTGAACAAAGGAGTTGTCTTCCTTGCTTTAGTCTAGAGGTTTTTTGTTTTGCACTCCCATAGAACATTTTTTCTGTCTTTATTGAACATTTATTTTAATTAGACTAGAAGTTGATTGTAAAGAGTGCACTGGACACAGGGTATATGAATTAAGTGGTATGTCTCTGTGACAGAGAAACTATTTGAAACAACTTATACAGGGAGAGATTTATTACGGGTTTAAGATTAGAAGATTTTAGTCCATAGAGGTAGAAGGTGTGGTGGTAGGGCAGGCATAGTGGCAAAGAACCACACATTTTGGTGATCAGCAAGCAGAGAGCAGCTGGAAATGGGGCTCTGGATGAAAGCCTCCAAAGGCATGGCCCCAGGGACCTGGTTCTGCAAAGCTAGGATCCTGCCTCCTGAAGTTCCATCATCTCCCAGGACAGCACCGCCAGCTGGGGACCCAATGTTCCAACACATGGCCTTTGAGGGACATTTAGATTCCAACCATAACACTCCACCCTTGTCCCCAAAAGTCACGGCCATTTCAAAATGCAAAATGCATTCAGTCCAACTTCAGAAGTCCCCCAAATCTGAACAGTCCAACTATTCAAAAGTCCAAGTCCAAAGTCTCTACTGAGACTCAAGGCAAATGAAGCACAAATCCCTATCAGACAAAAACCATGCTACATACTTCCAATATACAATGGTACAGAGTAAGCTTTCCCATTCCTAAATGGATGAAAGGGGGCATAAAAAGGAAAGACTGGTCTGCAGCAAGACTGATAACTCGCTGGATAAATAAACCCTGTGGCTCCTTGCCTGGCATCTAGCACATGTGACATTATCTGGCATCTGGCATCATCTGACCTTAAAAAGGATTGGGAGGCTCCACCCCCATGGCCCTCTCATTTGTAGCACACGTGGCCCTGATAGGCTGGTTCTACTTCTTGCTGGTAGCTTCCCTCAGCAGACTTTCATAGTGCTGGCATCTCCAATATCCTGGGGTCTCCACTGCTGCTTGAGCTCCACCCTCAAAGCTTCACACATCATCCCTCCAGAGGCTGTCTGCAGGGCACCTGACTCTGGTACACACTGCCTGATCCTGCAGGCTGTCTTCTGGGAAGTATGAGGGCAGGTCCATAACCCCTTTATATCTTGCATTCTGCATGCCTATCAAACCAGCACCAAGTGGATGATACCAAGATTGGCTTCCAGTTTGAGAGGTAGCTTTGCTCTTTTGAACCACAGCTGTAGTTGTAACTTCTGTATGCCCAGGCGGAGAACCCCTAGAATGCTTTCTTTTCAAATGATTGCCATTTCATACCCAGGAGCCTTAGATAGGAGCCTCCTCAGCTCCTTCTGTGCCCTGAGGGAGTTTCTAGTGTCCTGGCAATAAGGCAGAGGCTTCCCTTTAATGCAGCTTATCTTTTTAACAACTATGATCTCCTTGCCCCTACTGGTCTGTCCACAGTAACCTTAGACAAGTTTCAGCTTTTTCCTTCTTTAAAGTACATATCATTCAGGTCTGTTTGCTGTAACTTTGGCTCATTTTCCCTCATAAATCTGGTTAAAAGCAGAAGGCAACAACTATGCTACACGCCCTTAAGATATTTACTCTGCCAAGTTAATTAGTCCATTACTTTTGAATTCAGGTCACTCAAATCTTTAGGACATGGACAAACCACACACAAACTCTTTGCTAGAATATAACACAAATTGTATCTAGTTCAGTGGCCAATAGAGTCCTCATTTTCATTCGAAAGCCTATGAGTCCTGTTTGCATTTCTATCAGCTGCAGTGTCCTAGTCTTCTAAATGCTTGCTAGAACTATCCTTCAAATGCTGCTTATAGCATTCCAGGGGTTTTCTTGCCCATATCTCCAAACTCTTCAAAACTCCTTCTGCAAATAAGTTCCAACAGCCTTGGGACTACATGGTCAGGTTTCTGCACAGCAATGACCCCGCTCTTCAGTAATAATGTTCTATATGAGTCAGGTGGCTGTTATTGTGACAGAGAATTTCAGTTTTCTTTTCTTTCTTTTCTTTCTTTCTTTCTTTTTTCTTTTCTCTCTCTCTCTTTTTTTTTTTTTTTTGTTTTTTTTAGTCATGTGTTGGAACATTGAGTCCCCACCTAGTGGTACTGTCCTGGGAACTTATGGCACTTTGAGAGGCAGGATCCTAGCTTTGCAGAACCAGGTCCCTGGAGACAGGCCTTTGAGGGTTTTTATCCAGAGCCCTAGTTCTAGTTGCTCTCTGCTTCCTGATCACCAACATGTATGATTCTGTGCCACAGACTCCACTGTGCCTTCCATATCCCCAGGTGGTAAGTCACTGTGACAGTGAAACAACTTATGTGGGGTGAGATTTATTGGGGACTTATGGGTAGAGCGCTGTGCTGCAGTCTCTGAGGTCCCGAGTTCAATTCCCAACACCGCAAAAGTGGGAGAAGGGCCTGGCAATCCACTCCCAAGACAATCCCGAAACAGTTAGCCATTGAAAACCCTATGAGGGTCGCTATGAGTCGGATACCAACTCGACGGCACCTAACAACAACAACATGGTTAGAGGATTTTTGTTCATGGAGTTGAAGGCATGATGGCAAGGCAGGTATGGTGGGGCTCAGGGCAGAGAGCCTCACATCTTGGTGGACCAGGAGGCAGAGAGGAATGGGGAGGGAGGGTGAAACATGATCTTTTTGATCAGGTTTTGGGAAGTTCTTTCTTGCAGTGATGTAGAGCATAGAAGGGAGAAGGAGAGGACCTAGGACCATATGCCAAGAGATGGATCACAAGGCTGCTGGCAACATGGGAGCAGGAGGGATGGATGGATTGGAGGGATGTGGATACATAGAATAGTAAAAGATGTTAGTGAGGGAGGGGGAGGCATGGAGATTCCATCTAAGTTTCATGGCCAAGTGCATGGATGGTGGAGCCTTCCTTCACAGAAAAGGAAATGGGAAGAGGAGGCTGGTGCCTTGCCCTTGGCCCTGCCTTCTTCCTCTTCATGGCATGAAGTTTATACACCTTTATTTGTTCACCTGTCTCTGGTATTTCTATCTCCAGTCTTGACCTCATCCTGAACCTTATATATCCAAGTCCAAAAGTCTACTCTGCAACCATTACCTGGGGCATGTCAACCTCTCCCATCAGATTGCAGACTTTGGGGGCAGAGGCCACATTGTGCTGATGTGATGTCCATACGCCTCACATGTGGAAGAGCTCAGCAAGTGTCTGATGGATGAAGGAATGAGCTGATGCCCCTGGGCATCCCCACCAGCATGGCTGCTGGCACCTCAAACTCAACTTCCCCAAAACATACTGCCCTGCAGCTGTCCTCTCCCAGCTGTGGCCACCTCCACACTTGGCCTGAGTCATGATCTGGGCATCATTCTTAACCTCTTCTACTTCCTTTCCTTCTACAGCAATTCAATCTCCCCTTCACTTAATAACCAGAAGTCTCCAGTTCCTCTGCCATTGCCCTGCTAAGGCCTTAGCTCAGATCTTCACTCACTGTCTCCTGAAAATTCATCACGGCTTCTAGACGGTTTCCTATAAGGGAGGTTGGCTGTCCATGCACCATGCTGTATAAGCATATAAGGACAGCAAGGGGTAATCCATTATATCTATCCCAGGAATTCACTCAGGATGTCTTCCTGGTCCTGTGATCCCCACTGTTCCCTGCTGCCCTCTCCAAGGTCCTCTGAATGAATTCTGGCTCTGAACCTCAACATTTGACATTTGCTCTGCGATGTCCCCTCAGCCTAGGCTTTTCAACCAACTCTGAGCTCTGCCTTCCCCTAGTTTTAGCAGCAGCTGGAGCTTTGGACAATGACAACCCTTCTCATGACCCCACATCCCTGGAATCCTCTTTGGGCTGGGGAAGGCATCTGTGGCTTCCTTGCCTGTCCTTGCTCTGGGAGAAGGGGAGTCTGTGGTAACTGCTTCCAGGGTTACTCTCTCCATTAAATGCACCTCCCTGTTTAAAACCCTTCAGTGCTCCCTCCTGGCTTTAGCTAGAAGCCCAGCCTCTCCAGCCTTGAATGATCGGGCTCGGGCCTGCTTCTCTAGCCTGTTCTCACGCAGCTCTCCTCTTTGGCCCTGTATTCCTTGCATTCTGCAATCCCTTGGCTGCCTAAACCTGCAGCTTTCCCACATCTTTGTGGTATTTTGTGTGCTTCCTTCTGCTTGAAATTCTCTTCTCTCTCGTCACCCTCCTCTGGAGCATTCTAAGAACCATGAGTGCAATGTAAGGCTGTAGAAGATGGGCTTTCTCTGCCCCTGATGGTGGGAACATCCACTGAGGGCATTTCTGGAGGACAACTTGGCAGTGAGCAGCAAAACCTTCCCCTAACACTTAAGCTCGTGACCCAGACATCCCATCTCTGGGAATTTAATGAAGGGAATTAATCAGACAAATGCAGAAAGATGCACATACAATATACTTGTGGTAGCATTGTTTATGATGGTAGAAAATTGGTTTAAAAATGCACATACTTGGGCTGATGGTGTGGCTCAATGCAATAGCACTTGCCTAGCATGCATGAGACCCTGGGTTCCATTCTCAGCACTGCAACAAACAAACAAACAACCGCTCCCAAACATAGTACAGTTTTATAATGGAACATTATATGGAAATTAAAAATTCATTATATTTGTCTATATTTCCCATGGAAATATATATTGTGTGGGTATATATATACACACATATATGTATACATATGCATATATGTGTATATATATATATTGTGGGAATATATATGTATATATATATTCCCATGTCTATATATTTGTGTATATATTTTTCTATATATTTCCCATGGAAAAATGTCCATTATCTATAGTGAAGGGAAAAAGGAGGTCACAAGATAGTATGTAGCATATGCCCCACTGCCTATGTTTCTAAACCTAGAGAAAGGTTGGAGGCTGATACAAAATATCAGTGGTAACTTCTTCCTGCCTCAGGAGGATAAGTGATTTTTATCTTCCTTTTCTTGATTTTACAAACATTTTCTGTAAGAAGGAATTATATTTACTGCCAGAAGAAGCAATAAACATGTCATTTCTGTTTCAAAGAGAGAAAAGATGGGGCTGTGCAGAGGCAGGCTGAGAACAGGTCATAAATATGAAGGACTCGCTCTTACCACTGTCGCATTTCACTCCTCGCCAGCCAACATCACATTCACATGAGCCGTCTCCCGAGGGGCCTTGGCTGCATCTTCCGTGGACGCAAGAACATGCTAGGTAGGAAAAATGCCTGCAAGTGATTAGACTCTGACCCATGTTCAACATCTCATTTATTATTTACTGGGACCACACATTGCGCCCCATTCTCCAACCTCCTTCCAGGAGTCCTTGTCTTTGACAGAGGGCCCGAGTCACAGGAAGGGTTGGGTACAGGACACAGGGATGGAGGTTACCAGGTGAACCAGGTCATGCTTCAACAAAACAGCTCAAACCACAGTTCTGGGACTGTGTAGCATTGGGGGGTCTGTGACCCAAGCAATGTGGAGTGTCCTTAGTCAAGTTTCCCTGAGATCCAGGGTCATAGGGGGCCCGTTGGGACAGAACCACATTCATTCGTGAAGAGTAGATTCCAAAAGAATCCAGTTCCATGCTGGGTTTATAGAAAACTGGTGTGAGTTGCCTTCTTCAATGACAGAGAACTGTTAGCTCCTTTGTTTTACAGGCTCCTGGGTCTCTTTGGGAACTTAATGAAAGCCATGGAGACCTCCACCCCTGCAAAAGCATTCAGCTTTTGGAGTTTGCTGGTTCCATGAAGGTCACCCACTGATTTTAGATTAGGGACCCCTGCACAAATGCAAGCAAATAAGTCTTCTAAATAACAGAGAAAAAAAAATCAACACTCTAATTCCAATGACATATTATATGGCCTGGGCTGGGGTATAGCTCAGTTGGTAGAGTGCTTGCTCTACACACTCTGAGGCCCTGGGTTTGATCCCCAGCACCACAAAAATGAGTGGACCTGGCAGCTCACTCCTGAAACAATCAACCATTGTAAAGGCTATAAATAGCAGAGAAGCACTGACATACTGCTGGGCATGGCACAGTGTCAGGGAGTGTTTCGTTATGTTGTACATAGGGTTGCTATGAGTTGGACCTGACTCGATGGCACCTAACAACAACATTACGCAGCCCAATTGGAATCGTTCAATTATATACTAATTTTGCCTGGCATAGATCAGCTGATGAGAAAACAGTGATAAGTAAGTTTATGGTTTTTAGTACCAGCCTGCAGCTGTATCACTGTGGAGTCCGATCCCATTAGATATCAGAAGCTAAGCAGGGTCAGGCCTGGTTAGTATTGGATGGGAGACTGCCTGGGAATACCAGGTACTGTAGGCTTGGGAGAAGGACTGGGCAACCCACTCCCCCAAAACAATCAGCCATTGAAAACCCTATGAATAGCAGAGAAGCACTGACAATAGTGTTTTGTCTGTTGTACACAGAGTCGCTATGAGTTGGACACTGAAACTTGACAGCATTTAACAAGAACAACAACAGTACCAGCAAGAACAGTGATTTGTTTTCTAGTCGTGGAGCAGGAAGCTCCTCTTCTCTCTCACAGGTGTGTGCCCCTGGGTACAAGGAAGTCAGAGTGTAAAGGTGCAGATGACCTGGCTCAAATTGATGGCCATTTTTGCAGAAACAAAGCAATGTGGCTTGCTGGTGGCGAATCCATACAGTGATCTTTTCATAAAAGACAGCTCGACTTAAGAGCCAGGCTTTGGAGGCCAGCAAGATGCACACTCAAGTCTCAGTTCTGCTTCTCCTCACCTGTGACTTTGGGGAAACTCATTTGATCTCTTTGCTTTAGTATCCTCATCTGTAAAATGGGCACAGCAATATTCAACCCAACATGTCAGGTTCCTGGGTGGACTGAACGTGGACAAATCTGTTTTTGAAACTCTTGAGCAAGGTCCATTGGGAAAGTCTAACCATGAGGATGAGTGTATACAGACAAATGGAGAAACGTGATTGGATTGGGCCAATCAATGATCAGAGTTGAGGTAGGTTGGTAGGTCCAGGGCACGGACCCAAATGTTTAGAAACACTGTGCTACCAGATGACACAATAAAGAGGGTCTTCTAATGATAACAGCAGGTGGGCTTCCTACTGCCTGGGAAAGGGATTGGGGGACTAGAAAGATCCTACTTTTCTCAAATGTTGCTGGCAGGATTGCAGTGGGAGCCGGGGCTGGGGGGTGAGCAGGGGGGTGGTCGCACCTTGGTCACAGTGGAGGCCGTACTTGCCCTCCTGGCAGGTCTCACAGGCCGTCCCGTTGAAGCCCGGCTCGCACTGGCACTCGCCTGTGCCATTCACCCCGTCCAGACAGATGCCGTTCCCGAAGCACACGTCCTGGCCTTTCCTGGGGCAGGCCTGGCACTGGGGCCCAAAGAAGCCAGCACAGCAGGCTTTGGTCTGAAACAAAAGGACAAGGCTGAGCTCGCACTTGGTACCTTCTGCGCCAGAGACTAGGTGGGCCTTGGTGTGGACCTGTTGGACCCCGTGGATTGGTGGGGGTGGGGTGGGGTTGAGGGAGGCGTTGGGCAGAGCCCTCAGAGGACTGGGTGAGGATCAGTAGTTTCTCTGGTTACTAAGAATCGGGCTGAGGCCTTCACTGAGCTGGAGGGAAAGTGTTGTTGTTGTTAGGTGCCGTGGAGTTGGTATCCGACTCATAGCGACCCTATGTACAACAGGTGAATCACTATCGTCAGTGCTTCTCTGCTGTTCATAGGGTTTTCCATGGCAGAATGATGTTTGGGAGTGGGTTGCCAAGTCCTTCTCCCGGAGGGAAAGTAGGGAAGAAAAAAGGCGAGTAGGAGAGGAGAATGGAGAGTGAGGAGGGAGGTGCAGGAGGAGGAGGCCAAAGGAGGGCGCACAGAGTGCTGAGAGATGGTGCCGAGGGATGGGAGGATGGGTAGGACCTTCCCCATCTCCCTATTAAATGCTGCTCCATTTGCTACCGAAGGAGGGAGGCCTGGAGGTGTGTGTGTGTGTGTGTGTGTGGAGCTTTGACCATTTATTTATATATTTTCCCCTTTCTCCAGTACTCAGGGATTGAACCCATGGCCTCCCAGGTGCTAGACAAGTGCTCTACCTCTGAACTGCAGTGCCAGTCCCCTTTTTGTTTTTTATTTGGAGACAGGGTCCTGCTAAGTTACACAGGCTGCCTCTGGCCTCCAACTCCAGATCCTCCTGCTTCAGCCTCCCAAGTTGCTGAGATGACAGGTGTGTGCCACGGTGCCTGGTGCTTTTGGCATTTCATGAAAAACTCTTGAGTACATTAAAATACAAAACTCTCCAGCACTGAGCTCGGCAGCTTGCATGCCCAGTCACCCTGCCTCGGCCCAAAAGGGCAGTGGGATGTGCCTACTCCTCTGTGAAAAGAAGCAGGACCAGAAGTTATATAGAATTTTCCTGCAAATTTTAAAGTGATGCTCAGAGATGCTTAGTTTTCGAGATCTCATTTTCTAAATGACCTTAGTGAGTGACCACTTCCTCTGTCTCTGTCCCCTACAGGTATGCTCATGTCATAAGAACAAGGAAGCCTTCTTTACCTCTCAGACGCTCAATGTTTCACTGCATGATGGAACGATATAGCTTTTAGCCCTTTCCTGAATTACTAGGCTGTTCTGAGTTTTGTTGCTAGCAGTACTACTTTGGATGACAACGATTATGAAGATGGTGAGGAGGAAGAAGAGATGGTGGGAGGAATATATGCAGTGGCATTTAGGAAAGTCTGATGTATGATCAGATTTCCCAGAGCTGCTGAAGACATTAGGATATTGATTAAATCATCATACTCACAATGACAGTTTTCGAACACTTCGGCTGGCAGCCGATGTACACAAATCGCTTTCCCATGAAGTAAACGGTATAGAGGCATTTCCTTGTGTCATTGTCCTATGAAATAGTGATGAGTTGGTCAGGCTTTTAGTTAGGAAGAAAGTTTTTCAATTTCCCTAAGTGTGTAAGTGGGGGACGCATGCATAGCTCTCTGATTAGCAAAGAGAGGGTTGTGGCTTCTTGGAGCTGTGGCATAAGTAAGAAAACATAAAAATATAATGTTGGCTGCAGAATGCCAGGCAGGAAATCCAAATAATTACACTTTAACTTAGTATCCCATACAAAGAACATTCCTCTGGATGATTAACTTAAGTTCAGAAGAATCGTAGAATAAACCAGATAAAAATGTCCTTCCAGCCCTGTACATTCATTGATGTAAGCCCAGGTTTCAACTTGTGTATGGATTTACATTCTGCCTTGGTCCAAGAAAGGATTAAGTTTGCTCACAAACATTTGTAATATGCAAGATTAAGTTAAATATCAAGTGAGAGAATCAGTATTCATTATTGTTATCATAGATGACGATCAAGCTATGGAAGGTACCCAGTGTTTACTCTTGGGAATGGTTATTATCAGAAGTAGCTTTGACAAAAGGTAAGCTACAAGAAACATAGGTCAGTAATTAATTCAAAGATGTGGCTACTTGTCCAGTGTTGGCCTGTGTTTCTTTGACAAAGTTAACTATAAAAGGAAATCAGGTTAGAGGAATGCATCAGGCTGGTTACAGTTTGGAGTATGGAATCATCTTCTCTGGTAAGATTTCTGGTTGCTGTCCTCCACTGGCTATGATGACAGATATAGGAAGTGAAAAATCCCTTCCTGCATTGTGTGTTGATTTATGAACCCCTCTATTTGGTTATTAATTAATTTCTGCCTTTGTCCCTCCAAAAATGCATTGAAGACTCTACAAAGATGCACACAATATAACAAGGTAGAATTAAATCCGAGACCCAGTGACAGAATGAGGGCAGTGGAAGTGAGTACGCTTGAGATTCATATTCTAATTTGGACTCCCTCCGACTGGAAACTATTTTACCTAAGCAGACAAAATACTTACTAGTGGCTTTGTTCCAGCCGGGCAGATTGGCTTCTGAGGACACTTCCCACACTTTCCCTTGGCAAAACACAGAGGCACAGGGGACACTTCAAGGTTATTCATTTTAGTGCAAGACAAGGCTACAAATATTTTCTAGAACTTGGAGCTGAAGGTTTTAGCATGTAGAATTGATAACCAGGAGAGCTCACCTGGTCACCTGTTCTAATGTTCTTTGAGACAAATACTCTAACTACCTCAGGGCCTGCACATTTGAGCCTCACTCCCTCTCCCCCCAAAATTCTTGGGCTCTGATGATGCTTTAAAATGTGGAAATTTCAATTCACTTAAATCTAAATTCCCTTAACAGCCCTCGGTTATTGAAAATCCCGTCTAGTGAAATGGGACAGATTTTGAGACTATGTGTCACACACAGAGCTCAATTTTGGGAGCACATGGTCCAGCTAAGGGGTACAGAGTGGAAATGCTCCACAGAAATAACACATACAAAAAGCAAAAGTTAAAAATAACAGAAAGTCTTAAGTGCTACCTGCTCTTAAAACAGAAGGAGGACAATGTGTCTAGTCCTTAACTTGATGTCTACTAGACAGTATAGTATGGCTATAGTTTAGGGGTTCTATCTAGATTTGAACCTATAGCCATAGCCCTGTGGCATCTGATCCTGTCAGATCTTGGAAGCTAAGCAGGGTCGGATCTGGTTAGTACCTGGATGGGAGACCAACTGGGAACACCAGGTGCTGTAGGCTTGGGAGACAGACCCGGCAACCCACTCCCAAAAATCAATCTGCCATTGGAAACCCTATGAATAGCAGAGAAGCACTGACAATAGTGTTTTGCCTGTTATATGTAGGGTCGCTATGAGTCTGATACCGACTCAATAGCACTTAACAATAGCACCACCGCCTAGATTTGCCCCCCTTCTTTACAACATACTAATATGAGAATGGAAGTAAATTACTTAACATCTCTGTGGCTCATTTTCCCATCTGTAAAATGGGCATAGTCATAGTACTTACTTTTAGGGTGTTGTGAGAATTACATGGGTTAATACATGTAAAATATTTAGAGTGGTGCCAGACACACAGTGTCTAATAAACATCAGTGATTGTTACTATTACTAAAAGGTCCCACCCTGTCCCCTGAACTGGAGTGAAAAGCTTGCATTATTGCACGCCCTATCACACTGAAATCATCTATTTCCATATTCTTCTTCTAGCAGACCAGGCTTGGCCAATCCTTGCCATAGGTGCACCATAGACCCCTCTCTGTGCCTGTGCTAGATATGACATGTTTTCCCTTTGCAGATAGCCAGGGTTTCAGAATCCTGCTCAGTACAGTCCTCCAGGAAGCCTTTCCGAGGCACACTGGGTACAATGTATTGCACTAGATAGTGAGCCCATTGAGCTCTGGATCCTGCCTTATTTATCCTTGTAAACCACAGCCTAGTATGCTCATCGGCACATCAGAGATCTTTACTGAGTAGGTTTTGGACTAAACCGAGATACTCTAATAGAAAATTCTTAAGCTTAAAAAAAATCATAAAAAATAAGCCACCACCCATTAGTTACATCGTTGGCCTTGGGTATAACTTACTCGTACAATCGTAGTGTCATTATTGTCACATCTATTCTTCTGAATTTCCAGAACTCTCCCCAAGCCATGGATCACTCCTTTGTCAGTGGCTACATTTGTGTAGTTTATTGGAGCCTCATTGACATAGAGCTGTGAACAAGAAGGTTAAATGTGACTTTATTACAGTGATTTAAGGGAGATTGGGATGAAGGGGAATGGAGGCTGTCAGGATGCCAGTGTCTTAGGAGGTATTCATTTGGAAGGGAGAACGCTGTAGTGGACAAGCTCTGGCCTGGGATGGGGAACCTGAGCCATAGTCCTGCATCTGGCACCAGCTGTGGGATGCTGGGCCAGTTGCTTTCTCTTTCTGAACGTCAACCTTCCCTTTTGTATAAGGAAGAGTTTTTCTATATAATCTCTAGGGTATTTCTCCACCTTTCCAATTATTTGGCTTACGTTTGTTTGAAAAATGCTGCCTCTTACCTTTTTTGGGGGGCTGGGGTTTAGTTCGGTCAGTAGAGTGCTGCTTTGTACTCTCTGAGGACCCATTTGATCCCCAGCACCACAAAAATGGGAGAAGGATGTGGGAATCTACTCCTGAAGCAATCCTAAAACAATCAGCCATTGAAAAATCTATAAAGGTCAACATTAGTCAGACCTAACTTGATGGCACCTAACAATAACAACAATCTTTCTGTGGGTGCCCATTGGCAAGGTGGTTTCATGGATGTGCTCTGTTGTGCTACAGTCTGGTGGTCCTGGGGGTGAGAGAGCCTCCCAAAATGAAGACATGTGGAAAGCAACTTGTCCTTTCAGCAACTCCTTACCTCGCGCTGGATTTGCAGGCAACTCTTAGAAAGGCTAAATGACATTTACATAATAATTAACTAGATAAAAAAATTTAAAACATGGTATGTTTGGAACCATGTTTTTCCTAGACTGTCTGCAAGTATTCAAGACACAGGGACTAAATCAATATTTAAATGCTGCCCAAATTCAACTTTGAATTGTAACTTTGTCTGTCTTGACTTTTTTTTTTAATTGGATATTTTTAATGTACACCTTAATGTGATTCATTCTGACATGCTTTTCATTGTGACATTTCCATATACGCATTTTGATGTACATTATTCATATGGGTTCCCCCTTTGTTCTGACTTATTTTAGGTAAGGATACTTTAATGATGTATTAATGAAAAATAACTGAAGCCATTAATTCACTCACTAATATAACGAATATAAATGGAAACCAATGGTTCTTTAAAAATTTTGAGTGATGTGCATGCATATGTATGTGTATGTGCATGCGCACGTGTGTAGGTGTAGTAGGGCTGAGGTTGGGAGAGGGAGGAAACTTTTTATCATACTAAGAAAATATTTAGTATTCAATAAAGTTTTGTTATTGTTGTTGTTGTTAGGTGCCGTCAAGTCAGTGTTTGACTTATAGTGACTCGGTGTACAACAGACGAAACAGTATTGTCAGTGCTTCCTTGCTATCCATAGGGTTTTCAATGGCTGATTGCTTTTTCGGAGTGGGTTGCTGGGTCCGCCTTCCAAGCCTACAGCACCTGGTGTTCCCAGGTGGTCTCCCATCCAGGTACTAACCAAGTCCGACTCTGCTTAGCTTCTGAGATCTGTTGGGATTAGACACCACAGTGGTACAGCTGCAGGCAATAAAGGCTTGATATTCATAAAAAATGCATAAAATAATATTCTCAACATTCCCCATTGCAATATTAAAATTATGCTGCTAAATACTTCAGTTTGAATTTCAGTGAATGCTAAAGTCTTTTATGTTTTACTTTCAGTCAAACGAATTTCTATTTGGGTATTAGGATAAATCATGGCTGAGCTTCACAGAGGTGTCCCAAGGTCTGTGCACATTTGGAAAACCATGAGGAAACCTTATTTGGTCTCAAGTCATGATTATAGCACAAATTTCCACAATTCCAAGATGCTGAGTTATTTTTAAATATCCAAGGAACAAAGCATTTGACATTGTAATACTGTTTAATTTAGCATTAAAGAAGTCTGAATCATTTCCATCATGACATCTATCCAGAGAATTATAGGGTGCATTAAAATTTTGATATAAACACACCTACTTATTTAGAAAGTGTTTTCCCTGCACTTCCATTGTCATGAGAGGAAGTAAATGGCTCTTAATAAAAGCAAAGCTATTGTTTGAATGATTCTTGCTGTAGATCAAAGAATTTCTGGAAAAATGGAAAATGAACATTATAACACTGAAGTTGATTCAACTAACTGCATTGGAATAGTCATCTCTACACAATGAAATAAAAGATGACAAATAAAAACAAAAATGAAAGTGAAGTTTCTCTATCAATGTCAATCCTGGAAAAATAAGAAAATGTATTTAGAAGGATCTCCTCAAAGGTATTATACAATAAGTGGAACTATTTGTAGGAGTCAAAGAAAAATACTTGGAATTAGGTTGTTCTCTGAGTAAGAGCCTGTAGCCATACCTCTGTGGCATCTGATACCATCAGGTCTTGGAAGCTAGGCAGGGTTCAGCCTGGTTAGTATTTGGATAGGAGACTGTCTAGCAACATCAGGTGCTGTAGGCTTGGGAGAAGGAGCTGGCAACCCACTCCCAAAAAAGCAATGAGCCATTGAAAACCCTATGAATAGCAGAGAAGCACTAACAGTACTGTTTTGCCTGTTGTACATAGAGTTGCTATGAGTTGGACACCAACTCGATGGCACCTAACAATAATAATAACCAAGTGATGAAGAAAGGTACAGATATTTTTTAAATCTCCTCTTCAGACAAATTTTACATAAAAAAATTTACTTGTGGTTCAATGACAGTGGTGAAGAAATTGTTTTTAAAAAGTATAATCTTACAAACAATTTCTCCATTACCATCCCTGAATCACAAGTACATTTTTTAAAAATAAATTTTAACTACTTAAATATTTAGGCACCATGTGAGATAAATACTGAAATACTAGTGTGGTGGTCAGTTAGCTGTAGGTCTGTGATCTCTAGGGTTGTGTCTTGATAATGAGGATAATTCATGTGGCTGCTGGGCCCTATGCATGTCATTAGGTTGCTAATGTCCTGGAGCCAATGTCATATCCCGCAGTTAGCCTAGCTCTGTTTTCCTTCCGTCTTGGAGACCACTTGGGCCCTGTCTGTTGGGTTTGCTATACCTGTGCTGAGGGACAGCCATGACTGTGGGGATCCAAATACTATAATTTATAGGGCTACACTGGTTATCTGAGGGCTGACCACAGGGCAGGCAAAGGGGAGCTTGATAACTGGGCTTAGCCATTACTTTCTGGTTGAATATTGACAACTGTTTGTGTTGATAAGGCTTAGGAAGTACTGGAGAGATTATTCTAATATGGAAGACATGAGGGTTGATGGGAGCCGGGACACTTGTTCCTGGGTTTTAAGTAAGAAGGTGCACCTGGTCATTGCGGAGAAAGAAGCCGAGGAGGTAAGAGAACCCCAGCATGGTCTCCCTGTGCATGCCATTGTGCAGGTCATTCTTTAGGAGCTTCTCCTCTAGAACCACGTGGTACCGGATTATGTCCTCCTCCTGCGCCACACACACAAGGCAAAGTCAGTCAACAGATCAAGTGATTAGTCTCAGGCTGCTGCTCTGTGCCAGCACTGCAGGGTTTACAAAGAGAAACAGCAGCTTGTTCAAATGGATGTTTTGATGAAGGCATAAAAACACAAAAAGTATTACATAGTAAAGTGAGGTGTGAAGCAAATCACCTGAGAGAACTTGCAGAGTTTCCCAGCAGGATGATCAAGAACTTGTCAGGTGACTCCAACGCCCAGAGGGAGGGTAAGAAAGTTGAAGGTGGATTTTAAAGACAAGTTCTTTGGGCAGAATGGCTGTGAAGAGACAGTTCCCACACCCTGCTTGCTTTTGACCTTAGGGATTATAAGACGAGGAGGGACAGGGGACATTTCAGAGTGTGACCTGGGCCCTCTGTGGACAAGGCTGTGTGTGGGGCTGGGGTCCACCCGGGCTTCAGCCATTTCATAAGCCAGGGACTGCTGATGAGCTGCTCAACAGCAGGGGCAGGTGAACTGTTGCTGCATTGGGATAGGTATGGCCTCACAGAGCTGCCTTGGGATAAGAAGGTGGAGGTGTGGCTGGCTGTGGGGCCTTGTCTTTGAGCACAAACGCCTTAGGTTCTATCCAAGATGGCCACCTCCAAGGGCAGACAGGCTTCCCTGGGGAAAGCTGGAGGCGGGGGCTCTGGATTCTCAGCATCCTTTTTACTCTCTTCCTTCCCTTTTAACCTTTCTATCCTCCTGTGTGGATCATAATAAATTATGGATAATACTTTGGAAAATGGGAATACCAGAACACCTAATTGTGCTCATGAGGAATCTGTACATGAACCAGGAGGCAGTTGTTCAAATAGAACAAGAAACACAGCCTGGTTTAAAGTTGAGAAAGGTGTGCGTCAGGGCTTTCACCCTATCTCTTCAATTTATATGCTGAGCAAAAAATCCAAGAAGCTGGACTTTATGAGGAAAAACACAGCATCAGGATTGGAGGAAGACTCATTAACAACCTGCGTTACACAGATGATACAATGCTGCTTGCTGAAAGTGAAGATTTAAAACATTTACTGATGAAGATCAAAGATCTTCATCACAGCCTTCAATATGGGTTGCCATTAAACATCAACAAAACAAAAATCCTTACAACTGGGCCAGTATGCAACTTCACAATAAACGGAGAAAAGATTGAGGTTGTTCAAGATTTTGCTTTGCTTGGCTCTATAATCAACACCTATGGAAGCAGCAGTCAAGAAATCAAAAGACGCATTGCTCTAGGAAAAGCAGTGGCAAAAGATCTCTTTAGAGTATTGAAAAGCAAAGATGTCACATTGAAGACGAAGGTGCGTCTGACTCATGCCATGGTATTTTCAGTGGCATCATGTGGTTGTAAAAGCTGGACATTGAAGAAGGGAGACAGGAAAAGAATTGATGCTTTTGATTTATGGTACTGGAGACGTCTATTGAATATACCATGGACTGCCAAAAGAACCAACAGATCTGTCCTAGAAGAAGTGCAACCAGAGTGCTCCTTGGAAGCAAGGATGGCCAGACTGCATCTTACATATTTTGGACATGTAGTCAGGAGAGATGAATGCCTGGAGAAAGACATCATGTTTGGGAGAGTGGCAGGTCAACGCAAAAGAGGAAAACCCTCCACCAGATGGATTGACACAGTGTCTGCAACAACGGGCTTAAATATCAATAAGATTCTGTGCCTGGCACAGAATCGAGAAGTGTGTAGATCTGCTGTACATAGGGTCGCTACGAGTCAGATTCGACTTGACGGCACCTAACAACAACAACAATGTGTCTTCCCACCAATACCTCCTACACTTCAGCTTCAAATCTGGTGAAACCAAAACAGTTTAATGAGATCAGGCAAGCAGAACAGAACATAATAAGGGAAAGGGAGAAGAAAGTTAATAAATTACTGTCTGTCAGCTCCAAACCCTGCTTCTGTCCTCTGATTTGTGACACTGTGGTGGGGGCTGTAATCTCCATTCTCTTGGCAGGGGCTCCCCATTGGCTCTGCCCTTGGGAAGCTCTGGAGGGGCGGATCTGCTCCTTCTGGTTCCTCTCATTGGTCTTTTCTGCAGTGGCAGTTGAATCTGGATGGCAGTCTCCTGTCACTCACAGAATTAGCTTTATCATGCCCTTCCTACCTCTGAGCCACCAGCCCGGCAATGCCCAGGAGATCTGGGACGTGGTCTCATAGGGGCCTTCCTCCATGCTTAGAGATACCAGCAGCAGCTCAAAAATGCCCTCCTCAGAGGTGTGAGTTTCAGTTCCATCCAGCTCCTCCCCTGAGATCCTAAGTTTTAGTAATTCTAGCACTGTCCTTTCTTATTGCAGTTCCAGGGGTCTTTTATGCTTCCTGCAGTTGCTATGTCTGCGAATTATCTTTTTTCACTCTTCTATTATATTTATATGGCTTTATAATCAATAAACAATTCATACTATTAAATTCTTTCTGTTCAAGTAACTGGTATGGTTTGTGGCCCCTAGCGGACCCTGACTGATTCAAGGACCAAGCCCCCTTCTCTAGCTACCCACTTGTCCTTACTCACACTGTAGAACACTGAGAGACAATGACTTTAAATTCAATTCAAAATGTAGGCTATTAAGGGGCTGCATACTAGTCTAATTTGTGTTGCTCTAACAAAATACTTGAGGCTGAGTACTTAACACACAAAAGGTTTATTTTGTGTGTTCTGCCTCAGTTTTAGAGGCAGAAAATGCTGAGCATTTCCAGAAAATACCCCTCCTGGCTATTGTTCCTGATACTTTGTAAAGTTGTGACATATCCTCTCATGTAGGGTTGAGGGTAGAGCCCAGGTTCCTGCAATGTGAAAATTCTGGAGTCACCACTGAGTGCAAGAGAAATTGTGATCAGTGAACGAAGGTCTCACATATCTGGGGAAGGAGTTTGGACTTACTCCTGCAAGAAATAGGATCCAGCCAAGGGTTTTAAGCTATAAGAACACCATGATCGAAGCTTTTAAAGTAATTCACAAAGTCCTGGGGCTGGGATTTAGTTCAGTTGGTAGAGTGCTGCGCTGCAGTCTCTGAGGTCCCGAGTTCAATTCCCAGCACCGCAAAAATGGGAGAAGGACCTGGCAATCCATTCCCAAGGCACTCCTGAAAGAGTCAGCCATTGAAAACCCTATGAGGGTCGCTCTGAGTCGGATACTGACTCGATGACACCTAACAACAACACCACCACCACAAAATCCTTTGACAAACGTTGACCTTATCCCCAGATATTAGAAACCAGAGAAGACAGAGAGGAGGAGGAGGAAGAAAGAAAGAAAGAATTCCTTCCTTTGGGTCCCTGCTGCTGGCATCTTGGCTGCTTAGGACCAGGGAGAGGCCAGGAAGAGGGCAGACAGGTGACCATAAGGACACCCAGGTTCCTGGGTGCCTGCCTTCTTAGTATATGGGCTCAAATATGTGAATCTGGAGGTGCGCATGGAACATCGGCAGCTCTGGCATGAGGAGGTTTGTGTGTGGCGGAGTCTCAGCAGGAGTTATAGCAAGCGTGTGCATAGGGCAGGTTCTGATAAAAGTATGAAATAGCACATGACCGATGGATTGAAAATGTTGAATGTGTGAATTTCCAGAAAATAACTTCCCTGGCTATTGTGCCTGATACTTACTAGAGTTGTGACCTTCTTCTCCCTGATGTAGCTCTCAATGGCATCGTTGTTTGGAGCGAACACGGTGTAAGCATCCACGGCCTCAATTGCATTTGCCAGATTATATTGCTGCAAAGGAAAGAGATAAGAGTATGTAGGAGATTTCTGGGCTGGGATTTAGCTCAGTGGGTGGAGCGCTGTGCTGCAGTCTCTGAGGTCCCGAGTTCAATTCCCAGCACCACAAAAATGGGAGAAGGACCTGGCAATCCACTCCCAAGGCAATCCCGAAACAGCCATTGAAAACCCTATGAGGGTCGCTATGAGTTGGAT
This sequence comes from Pedetes capensis, assembly GCA_007922755.1. NCBI lineage: Eukaryota > Metazoa > Chordata > Mammalia > Rodentia > Pedetidae > Pedetes > Pedetes capensis. Next base: position 83,802 of record VMDO01001888.1, on the reverse strand, counting down.
ACCAACTCGACAGCACCTAACAACAACAACAAGAGATTTCTGTTCCCAGGAAACCTGAGCAAGGAGATTATGCGGAGAACATGGTACTTGCAATGATGTAGCCCCGGAAGATGGAATAGTCAGGCATCTGGTCCAGCCGAGTGAGCAGGTTTGGTAAGGAGCTTGTTAGACTTCTTTGGGGAACCAGAACCTGGGAAAGGAAGGCCCAAAATGTGTTTAGCACATGATAGTGGCATTTGCTGCTCCTGGATACATATGTAAGTCCTGTTAACCTCTTTAGACAGTTAAAGGAGTTGATGTGGAAAATGTTTTGATTACTTTCAGAATAAAACCACTCTAGGATGCAAAGTGTCAAAGTTGGAAGGAACTCGAAGATGTTATTAGTTCCTTTCACGTCTTGCCCTTAAATATATTCCCCTGCAATTAGAGAAAATTTCATCTCACACAAAAGACTTTATAACTTCCTCTAAGGAGTCCATTCTAACTTTTGTGAATTTACCCTGTCAGGAAACCCCTGCAAATCTGACTGAAATGCAGCAGGCTACAGCTAAAATCCACTTTTTTGGTGTGTGTTCTTTTGTTTATTCTTCAGGTTCTTTGTTTCTTTTCCTGGAAGGCTTAAGTCCACTTCAGCCTGGGACCCTGAATCTACCTTCTAAAAATGTTTTGATTGGTTTAGGCAGTGTAATAAATATAGGGTATTGTTATAAAAAAATTTAGATTATTAACTAATTTCTAAAACTAATGCCTAAAATCAGTCTGCATTCACACAGATGACATACAGCTGCAGAGAGTAGCCGCAGCCGGTTCCAGTACAGCTCACCCCACTCCCTAACATCTCCCTCCTGGCTCCCCTCATTCACTTTTGTTATCCATCTGGTCCACATGGACATTTGAATTTGCAAGCTTGGCAAGGCAAACCTTCCGATCAAGATAACTATTTCTACTTTCTCATTTTATCTTGAATGTTTTTAGATGGAAGAACCCAACAATGGAATGTTTTATCATTTAATCAGTGTTTGAGGAACATTTATTGAGTGTCTACTATGGACCAGTCAGTGGGTACACAGAGGTAATTGAGGTCTGGGTCCTTCCCTCAAGGGATTCACAGCATATGACAGGAAGCAGCCCAGTTCAGTCTTCTGACATATGTGAAAATGAAGTCACGTTGAAACACAGCCATGCAAATTTGTTTACATGTTGTCTAAGGCTGATTTTGCATTACAAAGGCACTGTTAAATAGCTATGACAGAGACAGTATGACCTGCAAAACTTAATATTTGCTATTGAATTCTTTTTTTTTTTCAGTACTAGGGATTGAACCCAGGGCCTTGCACTTGCATGCTTTGCAAGTGCTGTACCACTGAGCTGCACCCCAGCCCATTTTTTCATGTTTTGAGACAGGGTCTCACTAAGTTACGCAGACTGCCTCTGGTCTCAAACTTGCGATCCTCCTGCCTCTGCCTTCTGAGTCGCTGGGATTACAGGCATTCGCCACTGCGCCTGGCTGCTATCTAATTCTTTACAGAAGAAACCTCCAGCCCCTGTGTTAGAGGAAGATCGATACATTTCAGAGCTTTGGCTGCTGAAGGGAAGGAAGGGCTTGAGACGATTAGATGGAATATGGCAGATTCAAAAGCTATGAGGAGATGGTCTGATAAGACTTGATGGCTCTGTGTCCATGCCACATGACAATAAGCAATTATGAAGGCCACTTCAAATTTCAAAAACAGTACCCCTTCCTCCAGGAATTTGTAACCTCAAATGCATATGAACCACGGGAAATGACATGCGCTGCGTTTAATCTCCATTCCACCCTCTGACCTTTATGCAAGGTACAACCCGCACAGCTGTACATGGTGGGCCTGGTAACCAGGATGCCAGGGGCAGAAGGAGCTGCTTAAGGAGCAACCCAGAGGCTCAGCAGAGAACTAGAATCAGTTGACAACCGTCCATGACTCTTTTGTGTTCAGGTAGTTTCTTCAACCCAGCTGCTTAAACATGAGTCTCAGTTATTTCTGTTATGAACTAAGAACAATACAGAACCTAGTTTCTTAGGGTTGTAAAAAATCAAATGAGACAACACAGTGCATGACACTTGGCACAGTGCCTGGCACCTAATGGGCCTTCAAAAATTCCAATCATCATTGTACACAGGATGATGTGCTTGTACTGATGAAGGACAAGGAGAGATGCAGTTACATGCCTCCAAGACATGCCATTATCCCTGTGGCATCCCGTCCTGTTAGGTCTCAGAAGCTGAGCAGGGTTGGGCCTGGTTAGTATTTGAAAGGGAGACCACCTGGGAAGGCCAGGTGCTATAGGCTTGGGAGAAGGACCCGGCAACCCACTCCCAAAAACCAATCAGCCATTGAAAACCCTATGAGTAGCAGAGCAGTGCTGACACAGTGCTGGGCATGGCACAGTGTCAGGGAGTGTTTTGTTTGTTGTACATAGGGTCGCTGTGAATTGGACCTGATTCAATGGAACATAACAACAACAACGGGACCTACACCATAAGAAACAATCATCAGTACAAGATAATGGAGAGCCTGTGGATGTAGCTCAGTGGTTGGTTGCATGTCTAGCATGTATGAGGCCCTAGGTTCAATCCCTAGTACTGCAAAAGAAAAAAAAAAATCCTAGTGCATTACTGAGGGTCCCCTAAGTAATAGACATTGAGATAGAGGGTGTTATTTAATCCTCATAGGGGAAAAAGAATGAGGCTCAGGGAAGTTATATGACTTGCCCAGGGTTGCACAGTTAGCTAAGTGTTCAAACCCAGACTCTGTATAATTTGACTCATGTCATTTTCAGTGATATGGGTTGTGTGGGTCAGGGAACACTTCACAGAGGGGATGGGACTTGAGCTGTGCCCCATGATAGTGAGCTCAGTGTGGGAGATGGTTGAAGTGCCATTCTACTAAAGGGCTTGTGTCCACCAAAAAATGTAAGATGGAGAAGAGATAATTTCATGTTTTTTTTAAAGGTATTTTCATACATTGGAAAAGAAAAATCCGGTCAATAAGTAATGTTACTTTAAATTACATGAAGTCACAGTTTTCCATAAGGGATGAATCACTTGCTTAAAAATGTGTTTCTTAATCCTCTTGGTAATACAGAAGACTACAAGATCTTTGCAAAGTAATGAACCCAGGAGACTTACAAATAGCCTCTTTTCTGAACAGAAATAGGTGACCTTTTCAATAACTTAAAATCAAAATGTGATTATATAAGTACCAAGTGAGAACAATTTTAATTAATGTAATTAGTTAATTGTTCCCCCAATCTTCCATTCTCTGAAAATTCCTGAGGTACCCTAAATTCTAACTTTCATTTTAAATGAAGATACTAATATAGTAACCAAAAATTATAGGGTAGCTTAAAACCCCATTTTCCATTCTTTTCTTTCTTTTCTTCTATTTCATACCTCTGAATGCTATTGAATTGGGACATAGAAGAAAATGAAAATCTCACAATGTTCTTTCTACCCTTATCCATTTTTTCCCCCCTAAAGTCATCTGGACTCCTTCCTGCTAGGGAGCAATCATTCAGAGAAAGGAGTGAATAGTGGTACAGAACCCTTGCCTGCCCTGCTAGGTCTTGATTTTGAACTTCCTGATATGAGGCGCTCGTATGCTTTTTCAGATGTTTCTATGCACGAGAGAGGCAATATGTGTGCCCACACTTGGCAGAGGGCCTGTTTCACAATATAGGCTGAGTGAATGAGAGCTGATTCTGACAGAAAAAAAGAGCTTCCAAGTGGGTTTAAAATAAAGGTAACAAAGCACAATACAGGTTATTTTTATATAAAGGCTAAGTGTTTTTTATTTTCCCCAAACAATACCATCCAGGAAGAAGAATAAAAAAGGGGGAAGAGACATAACCTAGGGTGGGGGTGGAATTTTTTACCTTGTCGATGAGGTGAATCACTCCATTTGTGGCTGCACTGTCACCGTGAACGATGGAGGCACCTTCAATTGTGATATTCTGCAAATACAAACCATAGTGGGAAGAGGAGTCTTTACAGGGTACACAGAAGAGCTGAATTATCTCTGGGGTGGCCACCTTTTGAGAACTTTGGGCCACGAGCCACAGGAAGAAGTACCTTAAATTGTGACTCAGTAGACCTCACTCCCCGAAGCACTGGGGTGTGTACACACGAACACACATGAGATAGTCCTTATTCCTTACTATGTGTGAGGTACTCTGACTATCAGTTCTATTCCACTCTGTTCTATTTCATTTTAAAAGAGCTGAGTGAGGCTCATTCAAGTGATCTTGCGTTTAAAAGCTGACATCGTAGACAGTGCTGTGGTTGAATGGTGTCCTCCTACCCGACAATTCCTATGTTGAAGCCTTATCCCCAGGAACCTCAGGTTGTGACCTTATTTGGACATAGGCTTTTAGGGAGATGCTCAAGTTATAATGAAGTCATGAGGGTGGCCCTAATCCAATATCACTGGTGCCCTTATAAGTAGGGGAAATCTGCACAGAGACAGCTGTAGAAGGGGGATGCCATGTGTTCAATGTCATGACCATCTACAAGCCAAGGAGACAGACCTGGAACAGCTCCTTGCGCCACTGCCCTCAGAAGGAACTGTCTCTGCAACACCCTGATCATGGACTTGTAGCCTCAGAACTATGAAAAAATAAATTTTTGTTGTTTAGGTCCTCTCATTCTGGGGTATTTTATTTTTATTTTATTTTTTTATTGAAGGGATCCATTATTTTATTTTATTTTGTCTCCAGATGTGTGGATGCTGCCTAAATACTGGCTAGAAAAACCACTACCATGGTACTTTATTACAGCAACCTCAGCAAATTAGTAGACACAGTAACCGACTTTCCTGGTCAGAATCCGACCACATTTTAGGACTATTAGTAGCAAAAGGAATGGGGCTGAGTAAAACCCAAAATACCCAGCCACCAGCCAAGAACAACTGAGCTCTACTCTCTTTAATTTTCTCTCTTCTCCTCACCATGACTTTTACTTGAAATTCCTCCTGGGGCTGAGGTAAAGAAGGAGACTGGCCTCACCCTGAGAAGCTCCCAAGTTCTATGAGCCGAGGCCACGGAGGACACATTCTGGACCACTTTGCAAGTCTCTTTTCATTAAAGGGAGACATTTATATCAGATGTAGGAACGAATTCATTAAAAATATGTCTTTGATGGTTAACTTCCAGGTCAGGACCTTGGCTGACTTATCTTTAAGTCTATAGAGCCTGGGATATGCCTGGCCGTGGTGGGTGTTTAGTTAATGTTGCTAAGAGAATTGGTGGTTCAAAACCCCAGAGGGTTAGCTTGACTGTAGTACATTTCACAATATATATGCATGTGAGAATCATCATGTTGTACAATGTAAATATACATAAGTTTTAAAATTTATTTTTAATAATAATTGTGCTTATTTATGGGGCATAGTATGATATTTAAATTCATGTGTGCATTGTGTAGCCATCAATTCAGAATCTTTAGGACATCCATCATCTCAATCATTTGTCATTTCTTTGTGATGACAACATTCAAAGTTCTCTTTTCCAGTTATTTGGTTTATAAGCCACAATATATTAACCACAAGCCCCCTTCTATATGTTAACACACCAGGATGTATTCCTCCTAACTAGATGCATCTTTATACCCGTTAACCTATCTCAGATTTTTATTTAAAAAAACGCATAAAATAACATGAGTATCACTAAAATTGTTAGAATAAGATACATAAATATATTCATCGGACCCTATGCATGTGTTTTCTGCTTTCTCAAATGAATCATCTGATGAGCCACGTTTATCCAGGTATAGCTCAGTGGATCTTTTTCCCAGTGTTCATACTGCTGGGAAGGAAGGTAGGAACATTTTCCAGCAGTGACTCTCTGACATTTTTGACTGTGGTCCAGGAGCCACAGATGAAGCAGCTCTCACTTCCTGGTAGAACCTTCCTTCTCATCTTGTGCAATTCATAGAAAGAGCTTTAACACACTGCCACACACAGTCAGGCAGCCAGACTTCCTCATGGGATTCAAAATCTGAGTCCTGACACCTTCCAGAAGTGCCAGACAATAAGCTTCTCTGGGGCTTCGTTCTTCCTGGGGCACTGCCCCACCTCCAGCACTGGGTCCGTGCCTGGGCATGGTAGGTGCTCAGTGCATGCTTGTGGATTGACTGTAATTTACTATAAACTTAGTTATCTGGAATGACTCCATTAATAGGTTACTAGTAATGAGTTCTTGGTCAACTGTATACCAAAATGAAAGTTGTGGAAGTACACATCTCTCACTTTTTCTGGACCAGTCTATGTCTGTCAGGAGGAGCCTGGTGGCCAGCTAGATCACTGCTATAGCCTAGTGTGTGTGTGTATACGCATGTGCTATGCATGTATGTGTTGATGATCGTTGCAAATGGATGATGTACACATCAGGGATCTATTCTTTCCATTTTTACAGATATCTGGAAATCTCCATCTTACAAAAAAGAACGACATGAACAAAGATATCATCATTCAACTGAACAGCCTGATGACAGAGCTCTCTTACCCCATTTTCCTTGTCCAGGTGCAGGAAGTTGCCCTGTAAAGATGTTGCCAGCATGTCAGAAGATGACAGGTTCTGCAGATCTGCCACTGCATATGTGCCTAGCAGTGTGTGGTATCTAAAACATCAGACCATAAGGCTTAGAATTAAATGTCAATGCATGACACAGTATCACCGAATAGTTAGGAGAACAGGCTCTGGAGACAGACTGCCATATTCCGAATTCAAATTCCCCCTGCAGGTGTCAGTCATGGCTGGAGTTAGTTACTCAACCACCCAATGTGTCAGTTTCCATATCTATAAAATGTGAAAAATTATAACACCTTTCTCCAGTACTGTTGGGAGTGTTAACTGAATTAAATGCAAGGTAGTGAGAACAGTGCGTGGTGGAGTTGGCTGTCAATAATTGCTAACTGTCGCCATTTTGGGGAAGGATGTGAGGGGATCTTAGGACATATTTGCTTCCATGGATATGAAGGACTATGTGGCTTTTCTATATTGACCATATAAGGTATGTTCACACTGATGCCAGCTGATGTCATGAAGAATAAAATAAACAATACCCACTTTACTAGGGCTGGAATATTGCTCTGTGACAACCAGAAGGTTTTCTCATCATGGTCCATATTCTCAATAGCTTGCTGGGAAGGCACGAGGACCGTGAGGTTCAAGGCGGCAGATAGCATAGGTTGTAGAGAAGCATTCTGAATCACAGGAGGAAAATAAAATGACCTGACTCATGTTAGGCGACTAACAGGGCTGACTTAAATGCTTGGCAGACATGACAATTTTCTATGTAATATAATTTCAGGGCTGTTGAGAAGGTCCTAGGGTTTCCTTTCCCAAATCCACCCCCCACACCGGCTGATGCCTCATCTTTGCTTGTGAAACTCATTCTTTTTATTTTAATGTGTGTCTTGTCAAAATGCAAATTTTCAGCTGGGCACAGTGGTGCACGCTTGTAATCCCAGCGACCTGGGAAGCAGAGGCAAGAGGATAGCAACTTCGAGACCAGAGGCAGTCTGTGTAATTTAGCGAGACCCTATCTCAAAAAGCAAAAAAAGTGTGCTGAGGGTGCAGCTTAGTGGTCCAGCACTTGCAAAGCACAGAAGCACGAGACCCTGGGTGCAACTCCCGGTACTGAAAAAAAAAAAAAAAAAGCAAAATTTCCTGATCATGTCACACTTTGAGCCCTTGTAAGTCCCTTAAACTCTAGTCTAAATGAAGAGGTAGACAAATAGTTTTGATAGGATTGAAGAATCCTGTGAAATCTTGGATATCTTTATAGTAAAAATGGTGAGGATATTGCAGAGCAGTTTCAGCATGGGGAAGACTGGATGCCTGAAGTCTAACCTTACCTGCATTTCATTTTTGCCTAGAGAGTCAGGTTTGGGTAGAAATAATGGCATGGTTATGCTTAATGATCTGATCACAAGGGAAAAACAAAACCCAAAAAACTCCCAAGACTCTGGTTTACATTTGCTGATTCTCTGGTATAAATACTCCTGTTGGGGCTGATTTCAAGCTACAACCATGACAGCATTGAAAATGGAGTTGGGGAACAAGGCACTCAGTTAGCTTGTGTGAGGTTGTAAGAGAGGGTCCAGCTTGGCACTGGGCAAATGCATGCATGGGGGGGTGAGTCCCAGCAGGATGGGTCTGGGTGGAAATCAGTATACTCAAGAGAGGGTTCAGTCCCTTCTTTTGCCTGGAGTGAGAGGGGGATTCAGAGAGTCTCCCTATAGGAACAATAGGGAGCTGTCCAGGAGAGGATGTGGATCAGGCACAAGCTGTTTTGGCATATACCAATTTAAAGGGGCTGAACCACTTGTTACCACATCTGGCTGGGTCATATATTTTGGTCTGGCAGTCCCCAATCTTTTTGGCACCAGGGATTGGTTTCATGGCAAACAAGTTTTCCATGGACTGGGATGAGGGGTGGTTTTTGGATGGTTCAAGTCCATGGTGTCAAGTGAGCCAAGATGGCGCCATGGTATAAAGACAGATGAAACTTCACTTGCTCACCTGCCACTCACATTGGTACCAATCCGTGGCCTGGGAGTTGGGGGATCCCTGATTTGGTCCATTCAGTTAAAGAACACAGAGATGCAGAAAACCAGGCAGGGTGGGGATTGGAATCTTTATTATACACTTGCCAAGGGTGAAGGAGAAGCTCTTCTGAGCTTGTTGACCTGAGAGCTAAGCATATATGATGTGTCCCAGATGGCAACTACAAATCCAAATTTAACCGGGTGAATTACAGTTACCTTAAAAAGTAGTAACTTTTTAAAAAAGTGTGATGGGTGATACTATCCATGCGTGTTTGAATTTGTTGAAAAGTTGGCCACCCCAGCTTACCCTGGGCCAGAGGTTCTCAGCCCTGGTTGCAGGTTAGCATCACTGAGAAGTTTTAAAATACACTGATGCCCAGGCAAACCCCTCACCTCTCAAGTCAGAGTCTCTGGCAGGTGGCACCCTGGCACAAGCATGTAAGAATGTGCTTCCTGTGACTCTAAAGTGCAGTCTGGTTTGAGATCCACCACTCAGGGCAACCCCCTCCCTCCTGACCAGCTGGGTTTCCAGTTTTCTATTATGTACATTCTGATTTTCTAAAATTAGATTGTCAATCTTAAATTGCAACAAAGGTACTCACCATTATCCATTGGTTAAACACAGCTGCTTCGGAGAGGAATGACAATTCCTTATTCATTCCATGCAAAGGAGGCAGGGAGAGATGAGAGAGAACACAGAGAAGGAACAGTGAGCAGCATAATCACAGCACATTTCCAGGCAGCCTGCCCTTCCCCTTCTCGGGCTGTGCTGCGTTCGGTGGCAAGCACACTGATGCCAGGATGAATGTGCACCCGGCTAGGGGTACTTCCGTGTTGTACAAGCTGCACCTTTCTTTCACACGTAGGTGGCTCAATTATCTTTTATATTGAGGTAAAGAATTAATTCCAGAAACTCCAAACGAAGCATCAACATGAAGTTCTCTCAAATCAGAATTTAGGTTGTAAGGACACAACTACCCAGGCTCTAAAGAGGGTCCCAGACCTCAGCAAATAGCCCCTGTTCAAAGCTTGGAGCCAGGAGTCAGACTACTTGCATTTTCATTCTTGTTCAGCCACCTCCTAGTTCCTTAGGTAAGTTACTCAATGGATCTCAACTTCCCTCATCTGTAAAATGGAGATTAAAAAAAGTTCCAACTCATAGAGTTGATGTGAGAAATAGAAGAGTTAATGTTTTTAAACTGCTTAGAAAAGAGGCTGGCAGGCAGTAAATTCTCAGTGAGTTACGTTGTTGTTAGGTGCCGTCGAGTCGGTATCTGACTCATAGCAACCCTGAGTACAACAGGTGAAACACTATTGTCAGTGCTTCACTGCTGTTCATAGGGTTTTCAATGGTGGATTGATTTTTGGGAGTGGGTTGCTGGGTGCGTCTCCCAAGCCTACAGCAGCTGGTATTCCCAGGAGGTTTCCCACCCAAGTACTAACCAGGCCCGACCCTGCTTAGCTTCAGAGATCTGATGGGATTGGATGCCACAGGGCTACGGCTGCAGGCTGTCAGTGAGTTATAGCTACTCATTTTAAAGGGACTCATTGCGGGATTTGTGAATTAATGCACATATACAGGAAGCTACCACAAGGGGTCTGGGATGGAAAGAAGGAAGGATATAAGATGTGAAAGGAAGAAGGTACCTTTGCTATTCTATAATTTGCAGCTGTTTGGGGAAAGTTAAGACTAGAAACTAGTAATCAGTGATATTTGAAGGTGTGATAGAGTTTTAAAAAGCTATAGGCTTTGTGTTAAAAAGACTGGGTTCACTTCTTGGATCTGCCATTTACTAACTGGGTGACTTGGGGAAATCACTTAATCTCTGTGAGAACTCAGTGAGAACTGAAACATGAGGAGGCTTCCCTCCTGGGATTATAAAAATAAGGTGCACTAATGTATATGGAAACATCTAAAAACAATTAACTATCACAAAAGTGGCAATAAAATGATTCTATGCTCATTTACATAAAGATGATAAATCACAGAGGTATATCCATTCATTTTTGGAAAGTACTTAAGGTTATTAAATGCGCTAGTAAATCTACAGCAAATAATAGATTAGAAAGCACAGAGCTGAGAAGCTTGGGTCATCCCTAAAAGGGGATGTTCAAAGAGTGGAGAGCACAAGTTCGGCCTGATCTGACGGCAGAAAGGCCAAAGGCTGGTCCAGGGGAGAAAGGGACAGGTTGGACATGGAGCTCTGACAGCGATATCCATGTTGGAGGGAGAAAAGTGAGGGGAGCTGTGTGAAGAAGCCAGGAGGGCCAGGCTGAGGACTCAGACTTCATCTTGTTTTCATGGGGGATGGGCATCGTGAAAGCCAAACTTGGGGTTTAATTAAATGTGGCACGTGGACATGCAGAGATGTGGGAGTCTGAGATCTGGAGTCTGGGGATCCGGAGGTAGCTCCTTGGCCTGAGGGGCTGAGTAGAAGAACCAGTGAAGTAAGTGAAGAGTGAGGCCAACCCTGCACGCAGGGGAGGCCTGCCCGTGCTCATGCAATGGCTCAGCGGCCACAGGGACGGGCACTGGAGCAGGCTCTCAGTTTGGGAGGCAGCAGCTCCCAGGGCAGTGTTAGGCCAAAGGTTTCAGTGGAGAGGAGGAGAGAGAACTAAATGGTAGCGAGCAGAACAAAAAGTAAGGGATGAGAAAATTGGCCAATATATTTTCTCTTTTTGGCAAATATTTCTAAGCAATAGGACTGCCATGGGAACAAGGCAATGATCTGCCCCCTAGAGTTTACAGTCCAGTGCTGGGGAAGATAGAGAGATGGAGGGGCAGTGGCGATTTGGTGTGACCCATACAACATGATAGAATGCTCTGCCCCAGTGGGTGTTTGGGCCCTGTGCTTAGACATCGCCTAACCTCAGGCAAGTTTTCTTAACCTGAGAGGGTCGTTGTGATGTTTAGATGAGATGCTGCTATGTGCTAAAGACTTAGTAAGTGCCTGGTACACAGAAGGTGCCCATACACTTGTGCACACGTGCACACACATACGATGGAGGTAAGCCCAGGGTGCTCCATCAGGGAGGGTAAGCCCAGCGTGCTTACCTCCATCACGGAGGCACGCAGCCCACAGAGGCACCCAATCCAGACAGGGCAGCCCAGGTAGCCCAGCAGAGCTCGGGCAGGTGCTCATTTAGGAAATTTGGGAAATGGGTAGACTGGTGAGCAAGAGAAGACAGTCTTACTCGGCATACAGAGGGTGCCAAAAAAAAGTTGCAGCCTGTGGGAAATGAGCGAGCCCCAGAGAACACATGGCATCTGTGAAAAGCAGCTGGCTTCCTGTAAAATCTCCCAGAACAAAGCGTGTGCAGATAGAATGTGTTTAGGGGCTCTTAGCTGAGAGGTTCATTTTCCCTCTGGACACTGTCGCCTTGACTCTGCACTTGAGGTCCTGACAGGTGACTTACCATGGCTGCGTTTCCATAGCACAGGAGACCATCTCCTTCATAACCCTCCTGGCAAACACAGCTCCAGACACCTGAAGCAGCAATCTGACAGGTTGCCTGTGAAAACCAAGACGAAGGAAAAGCCTTGTTTTCCTAACAAAAGTCTTAGCCCTGGATCACCTCTGGGAGATCACAGGCCCTACCTAAGGTCAAATCTGCAAATTCAGCGCTGAAAGGTGGTGGAAGTAACCCATAGATCCTTTAGTGTTCGAATCAGGGGCTGCTCTCTGCCCCTGTTATTTAATCACAATGACATTCTTTCTTTTCATCCCTGCCAGATTTAGCAAATACAAAATATAAAACACAATTAAACCTGGCTTTCAGAAAAATGATGAATATGTTTTAGTATGAGCCTGTCTTGTATAATACTTTGGGCGTATTTCTGCTGGAAATTCAAATTCAACACAGTGTCCTGTATTTTATCTGGCAACAGTATGCTGGTTCTCCCATGCTCTGAAGTGGAGGGAAAATTGCAGTAACTGTTCACATTCTGCTAGGGACTCCCTTTGGGGGTAAGAGACATATTGTTACTAGGCTCAGACCAGAAATAAATGTTATAGTTTGAATATGAAGTGTTCCCCTAAAAGGCTTATGTATTAAAAGTTTAGTCCCTAATGCAGCATATTCAAAAATGAGGTTTTGGGGAAGTGATTGGATTTTGACATCTCTGACTTCATCAATGAATTAGCCCATGGATGGACTGCTGATTTGACGACATTATTGGGAGGTGGTAGAAAATTTCAGAGGTGGGGCCAGGTTGGAGGAAGTAGGTCACTAGGGGTGTGCCCTTGAGGAGTAGCTTTTCCCCAGTCCCTTCCTCTCTGGCTCTCTGCCTCCATCTGTCATGGGCTGAGTCACTCTGCTGCATCAAGTGCTTCCCACCATGATGGGAACACCCAGGAGCTGAGATGCAGCGAAGCCAAGTGACCAGGGACTGAAACTCCTAAAACTATGAGCCCAAAACAAATCCTTCCTTCTTTGTTTTCTTAGGTATTTTATGATAGCAATAAAAAGTGGCTAACATGATAACCTAACTTTCTTCCTCAAGCATTTTTTTGTGTGTGTGTTTGTCTAGTGTATTAGAGAGGTAGTGTGTTGATGTGGCTGAGAAACTGACTGAAGCAAATTTATGAGAGCAAAATTTTATTCAAAGTTCACTGTTAGAGGATCCCAACCCAAAATGGCAGCAGGACAGGTGTGACATCTGCAGGCAGGAGGGCCTGTGGTTGACGACCTCACCACATGGCAGATCAGAAGCAGAGAGAGTGGCCAGAACCACAGGTCTGGGGTAAAAACCTCCTGCTCTCAGCGACCTACTTTTGCAAAGCTAAGGCCCCATCTCCCAAAGTTCCATAACTCCCAGGACAGCTGGGAATCAAATGTTCAAACGCATGTGGGGAACATTTTATATTCAAGTAATGACATTTAGTAATCACAAAGTCAAGTAACTCACCAGTGGATGGCATTTCCCAGTTTGTTCCAAGCATGAAATTATTGGCTCGCAGTCAATCCCATTTCCTCGAAACCCTTTCTTGCACTCACATTCGTTCTATAATGCCAGGAAGACAGTCAAAGGGGATTATTAAGAACAAGTGTTTTTCATGCCTTGCTCTCATATACACTGAAAAATAAGTCATGGTAACCATGCTTGTTCTGCTCTCCTAGAGAATAGGGACAATGTCTTTTGTTTGTTCTATTTCAGATTCTGGACCTGTTAGTCTACACACTCTACACTGTGTTCTCTAACATGGTAGTTCCTTGGTTCTTTCTTTTTAAATCCTTGACCCCAACAGAGTCTCTGGAGGGAGTCTTAGAGAGAGCTTAGATCCTAATGAGCATCACATAGCCCCCATACCTAAGACAGAAAGGCGGAGCAAGCCCTGGGGTAGACACATTGTAGAGAGCCATGCATAAGGTCATTGCTAGCCTAGAAATCACTCAGTTTAATTTAGAAGAGGCCTACCCTCTGAACAGGAGAGTTTAAATAAGCCATCACTTCCACATAGACAACCCACAGGCACACAGCTCAGTAGGTGGACAGCACCTTCATCCAACTAGAAAGGATTCCTCCTCTATGAAGTTTTAGTCCTCCATGCAGGTGCACACTGATGAGCAAGGAGCAGGCTGTATTTTAGCTCCAAGTTGCCCCTTGCTGTATACACAAACCAACCCATAGAAGCAGTGGCCCCAATCTTGCACCTAATTGATACCATATGATGATGATGATGGGTTGTGTGAGAAAATGAGAAAATGTTGTGTAAGTGCAGACAAGGAACCAACAAAACCATAGTTGATTACAACAATATAATGGAAACTAAAAATCTGGGCATAGAAAACATCAGAAGGAAACAAATACTTCAGGATGTAAATGGTGATGGTGAGGGCACAGTGAATGACTTCAATCTTCTCCCTATTTGATTTTCCCAAATGTTTTCCATTATCATGTGATATTTAAAACAGATGTAAAAAATTTTAAAAAGAAATAATTTTTTCAATTGATTTAAACAAAACCAGGTTATTTTGGAACTATTATGAAACCATCAATGAATCCAGAGGAAGACTAAGTCCATTAAAATGTAAATAAGAAAAAAAAAGCAATAAGAAGGGCTCAGCCTTAATAAACACTGGAAAACAAGAGATATAATAAGTTATGTGGAGCCCCTGGTACGAGAGATGCTTATATAATGGGACTGCTATTGTTCAGAGAATGTGATAGGCTGGGAATGGTCTTCTGGGGAGTGGGACATGGCTGGCTTTAAGAGAGGACAGGAAAGGTGGGGAGGGCATTGGTGTTGAGGTTAAATGTCAGGAGAAGTGAATAGAGGTGGGAAGGTGGATGTGTTTGATTGGAGAAGCGTTAAGACTGGTTTTAAAAGTATATACATGTACTGTAGAGGTGATTGGGGGCTGGGATTTAGCTCAGTTGGTAGAGCGCTGTGCTGCAGTCTCTGAGGTCCCAAGTTCAATTCCCAGCACCACAAATAATGGGAGAAGGGCCTGGCAATCCACTCCCAAGGCAATCCCAAAGCAGTCACCCATTGAAAACCCTATGAATAACAGAGAAGCACTGATAATAGTGTTTCACCTGTTGGGTGTAGGGTCGCTATGAGTCAGATACCGACTCGGCAGCACCTAACAACAACCTAACAAGAGGTGATTGATACAACACAGCCCATTTATGTTGCTGAAAGAAGTGAATAGAGCTTCTATTTTATAAATTTTTATCTTTAAAAGCATAAGTGCTATTTGCTATGTGTGTTTTATAGTACAAACATGTATATCTTATCTGCAAGTATATAATACACAGAAGGACAAATATGTATGATAGAGTCAGACCTCATCAACAAGGCATATAATCTTCTCCATTTGGTGTTAGGGTATACCTCCACACACATTCAACCCTGGTAACCTCTTGGCATGTTTTCCCCAACCATGTGCATGGTTTTTCTTTTTAAGGCAACATTCATAGTAATTAAGGTTAATATTTATTTGATATGTCTAAAACTTTTCAAGCCAACTGGTACCAACTGAAGGCCACCCTAGATAGGGTCTATTCTATTTCTTACATATGCCATAAAGAGACTCCCCCTGTTTTTCCATCTCCCTCATCAGGATGCTTTTCACATTTGTCTACAGAGAGGAACATAAAGCAAAAGGGGTTAGAAAATGCATAGGTTGAAGCATGTCTGAATAACCTCAAATTCATAGTGAAATTCCTGAACCCAGAATGTGATCTTCTTTGGAAATAGGGTGATTATTATGTAATTAGTTAAGATGAGGTCATGCTGGAGTATGGTAGATCCTAAATCCAATATGACCCAGTGTCCTTCTGAAAAGGTGAAAATAGGAGACATGCACACAGAGAGAACCCCAACATCATGTGAATAGGAAGGTGGGGATCAGGTGGTGCGACTCTAAGCTAAGGAGCACCAAAGGTGGCCAGTAAACCATCTAAAGCCAGGAGAGAAGTAAGGGGAAAATTCTCCTTCACTGTCCTCAGAATGAACACCTTAATCTCAGCCTCTGGCCTCCAGAGCTGTGGGATGATACAATTTTGCTGTTCTATGCCTCTTAGCTTGTGGCACTTTGTTATGGCAGCCCTAGAAAATGCACACATATACCAAGACATTTTTGTTTTTCTTTTCTCAAACACAATTTGGCAATGCAAGCGAGACAAAACCAAGTGTAGTCATTTACTAAAAGTATGGTAAGACACAAGGCTGCGGTGAGCTCTTCCATGATTAGACTCCTGGGAGCACATTTTAAAGTTCATATATTCAGACCTACCAGCAGGCTCTGCTGTCAGAGAAATCAGAATCATACACAGGAAAGAACTCCCCAGATGTTGTGGGACAGCCAGACCATGAGCTTACTCTGGGCGGATTTTAGCGCAGTTGTTACTGTGTTATTCATGTTTGTCTGTCACCTTGCACAGGATTACATTTCCCCAGAGCTGGCTGAGGACCCTGGCCCTGGTAACCTCTTATCCCCACCCAAGAAGAGCTGGATGAAGGAGGGAGTGAGGGAATGCTTCCACAAACATCTATCTTATTTTGTCTGCTCAGCATCCATGTTCTTTCTTCCTGGAAAGCACACCCCATTTGGCTTTGAGGACACCATCCTCCTCCTCTTCTGGTCTATGGAATAAAACACAGCTAATTCTTCCACCGGCTGGGATTTAGCTCAGTTGGTAGAGTGCTGTGCTGCAGTCTCTGAGGTCCCAAGTTCAATTCCCAGCACTGCAAAAATGGCAGGAGGGCCTGGCAATCCACTCCCAAGGCAATCCTGAAACAGCCATTGAAAACCCTATGAGTGTTGCTATGAGTCGGATACCGACTCGACGGCACCTAACAACAACAACAACAATTCTTCTACCTGTTTGGGGCAACAGGACTTTAGTCTGAGCTTATCAATATACTCCACACCCCTGGCCACAGGGCCTGGTTTCTGTCCTGTGTGCAAGGGCTGATGGAAGGAGGAGGACTGTGAAAGTACCCTATCTGAGCCAATGAGAGAATGAACTGTGGAGTTTGTGTGGGAGTTACCAGAGAATGTTCTCCTTTTTGCTTAACTGAGTGCTATGATGGTATAACCCTGAAGCTGCTGGAAGCCACCTCTCCCCAGCAGCCTAGGAAGAAGCTGGTCTCAGACATAGATCCTTCATGGTGATTTCTGAGCCTTGAATCATGCTGGACCAGCAGCGGCATCAGCCTAGACTTTATAATTACATGAGCCTAAATATTCTCTTTTCGTTTCAAACCACTTCCAATTGAATTTCTTTTTCCTTCTTGTTTCAAAATTGTGGTAAAATATATATGACAAAACTCACCATTTAAACCATTTTAAAGTGTAGAGTTCAGTGGCACTAAGTATATTCATGATATGCAACCATCACTACCATCCATCTCCAGAACTCTCTTCATATTCTCAAACTGAAAGTTTCCATCCCTTCAATAATAACTTCCCATTTCCCTCCTCAACCCAACCCCTGATGCCCACTATTCCACTTTGTCTTTATGAATTTGACTACTCTAGGAACTTCAAGGGAGCCACTCCCAAAAATCAATCCACCATTGAAAACCCTATGAATAGCAGAGAAGCACTGATAATAGTGTTTTGCCTGTTGTATGTAGGGTTGTTATGAGTTGGATAGCGACTGGATGGCACCTAACAACAACAATAAGAACTTCATGTAAGAATAATCACACAATATTTGCCATTTTGTGACTGTTATTTCCTTTAGCACAGTATCTTTAAGTTCATCTATGTTGGAGCATGGGTCAGAATTTCCCTCTTCTTTAAGGTTGACAACATTTCATTGTAAGCATAGACCACATTTTGTTTTTCCATTTATCTGTTGATGGACACTTGGGTTACTTCCACCTTTTGATTATCCTGAATAATTCTGTTATGGACATGGGTGTCCAAGTATCTGTTTGATATTCTTTAGCTTTCAATTCTTTTGGGCATATGTCTAGAAGTGGAATTAATGGATCATATGGTAATTTTTGGGAGACGGACCTGGCAACCCACTCCTAAAATTCAATCTGCCATTGAAAACCCTATGAACAGCAGAGAAGCACTGATAATAGTGTTTCACCTGTTGTACCTTGGGTCACTATGAGTCAGATGGCACCTAACAACAAACAACATGGTAATTCTGTTTTTAAGTTTTTGGAGAACTGCCACACTATTTCCCGTGGCCACACCATTTTGCATTCCTACCAGTTACGCACATTTGGGATTTCTGTTATAACCCAAAGGCCTTCTCCCTGATACAGACATGTGCACGCCTTCCCCATCACCAACCATCACGACTTGAGCAGTACCAACTGGGGTCTATTAGAACAGCAGACCCCAGCTGTATATGAACAGCTATGAAGCTTGATGACTTCCTAGGGGCGGTGCTAGGTCGCTGCTGTGTGTGTTCCTAGCTGAGTAATAGAATTACCTTTAACCTTTTCTCCGTGTTAACCAGCTTTTAGCTGGCTGTGTGGGTCTCCTCAGAAAGACTTCCAAACATATCCTCATCGTTGGTAGTTAGGAGCCTTTGAGGAGCCCCAACATGTCTGGCTTTTCAAGGTAAGCTGCACAGTTACATCTGTGCAAGTGTCCAGCCCTGCACTGGCTCCACAAGACAGATGCCCATTCCTGGTGGAGGTGGTGAGGGAAGAGGGGGAGGGCTGGGTGAAGCTCTAGAGACTTCCTTCTTTGTTGCTTTAAACAGGCCAGATCTCCATTTGTTGGGTGAATTCCTTTGCAGAGAAAAGCAGAGGCATGAGGTGGGCTTTGAACACACCTGATCGTATTGTCTCTGGGGAGAGGTGGAAGCAGGTGGGGATGGGTGCCGAGTGGGACCCTATCTTTTCCATGACCACAATACTGGTGCAGTTGGTGTCACTCCCCCTGGAATTTGCTAATTCCCATGCAGTAGCCTCTCTCTGCCTTGGTCTCCATTAAACAAAGACAAGCAAAAGTGAACAACAAGCTACAGAGTGCCACAGAAATATGAAGTGGGGTCCAGTGGGGTGGCATGTCCCTAGGAAGTCAGCTTAGGATTCTGTCCATTTGGGTGTGAATCTCACAGCACAATTTATTTTCTATGATATGAGCAAATTGCCTAGCCTCTTTGTGCCTCAGTTTCCTCTTCTACAGGATGAGATGATAAATTATTATTATTACCTATGTCCTAAGTTTCTTGTCACAATTAACCCATTCTCACTGCTACAAATGATAGAAAAAAGGTTCAGTAATTTCTAGTTGCCTGCAGCCGTAGCCTTGTGGCATCCAGTCCCATTACAGCTCAGAAGCCAAGCAGGCTTGGGCCTGGTTAGTACTTGGATGGGAGACCACTTGGGAACACTAGTTGCTGTAGGCTTGGGAGGCAGACCCTGCAGCCCACTCCCAAAAATCAATCTGCCATTTAAAACCCTATGAACAGCAGAGAAGCAGTGACAATAGTGTTTCGCTTGTTGTATGTAGAGTCGCTACGAGTCAGATACCGATTCCGGAACCTAACAACAACAATTTCTAGTCAAAGTACTTCCAGGGGCTAAGGAAAAGAAAAAGCCACTGCAGGAATCCTGCCTCCTCTTTGCTTTCTTCTGTGTACCACCTACCTGCCCCGGGCCTACATACAAACAGGTGGCGTTGTCATGGCAGCCGCCTGCGCTGGGCAGCAGGCAGTTGTTGATCTCTACGCAGTCCCTTCCATTTCCTGTCCAACCTTGCTGGCACACGCATGTGTGCGTTCCTGGGCCAGTTCTGATGCATTCTGCCTGCAGCAAGAGAAAAAGCAAGACCTCTGGGACCATAGCCTAGCTCCATGATGCCAAAAGTCAGAAAGGATCCAGAGGTATGTTCTAGAAACACATATTTGCATGAAGAGCAATGGAAATGATTCATGTGCTTATCTGCATGAATATCAATGGAAAGATTAGATGACTTAGCAACATTTCTTGGAGCTGCCAGTGAATGGCCACCGACACTCATGTCACTGTACTTCTATTAAGTCCGGGATTATTTTCATTGATTTGCAGGTGTAAGCAATCATCTTGAGGAGGCAGTGCTATTATCTCTATTTTATGGATGAGGAAACAGGTGTTGCCTAGGTCACACAGCTACAGAGGGATGAATCTAGGTCTCAAAGCCGAGAACCATGCTCCTAACTGCTACACCAGCTCTCAGCCTCTCAGGATGACTACATCCAGGATGCTGGGGGACAGGGCGGGAAGAAGGAGAGGTGCATGTTGATATGGGGCTGTCTGAGGTGGGTGGGGCTTGTCCAAGAGGAATCTGGTGGGTGGGGCCCAGTGTTTGTGTCTAGATTTCATCTCCAGACATGGGGACATTCCTGAAGGGCTTTCAGGCCAGGAGAAATAATCTGATTCACTTCAAACCACTCTGGCTGTGGGGGGACAAGCCACTGTGGGTAGCGTGAGAGGAAGCAAGGAGACTAGATATTAAAGTATTGGTAAGGAAGGAAGGTGACTAGGGTCATGTGATGGTAACAGTACTCAAAAGATACTTGTGAAAGCAATGGTGCGTCTGGCTATGTCCCTAATGGCAACAGAACTTAGGGGAAGTCATTTCTCATTAGTAAAATGAGGTTCATGGGAGGAGCAAATGAGATCAGGTACATTAGAGGTCTGTGTAAGCTGTCAGGTTTGAATCAAGAGTTATGATTACTGATCTCAATACCCAGTTCTCAAGATGTGTTTTTTTAGAGCTCAAAGCCCCCTTCATGTCTGGATTTAGGGAGTGGAGGCTCACAGAAAGTAGCACCAGGCAGCCTTCTTTAAACACAAGTGCTTCGCGCATATGAAAAGTGATCACACATTTCCTAAAAACCCGGCAGCTTGGAAATAAAGACCAATACTTACATTGCGGCCACAGCCTCCCAGGGCTAATCCCACGCAAGGGTCCTTCTTTGAACAGAGAGTTCCGTCTCCTTCATAGCCCTCCTTGCAAAGGCAGCTGTGGAGAAGAATGCACAAAATCAGCCACAGAGACGTAAACACCAAGCACCCAGGAGAAGGTCAGCTAGCCATAGGGGAGCCCCTCATGCGAGGGAGCTCAACAGCAAGCTCTTTGGAGAACATCTCTGTGCAAAGTTGGTCAGGGGTACCACTGGGATCTGTGGTCAGACACGCTTGGGTGGGAATCCAGGCCTCACTTTGTAGCAGATGTGTGACCCTGAATGAGTCCCTTAAAAGCTAGAAGACTTTGTTTTCTCGTCTGGAAAATGGGCCTAATACCCAGAGGATTAACATTTAGGATATATAAAGAGCTCAAGAAATTCAATATCAAAATAACAAATAACCAATAAATAAATGGACAATGGAACTGAACAGACAGTTCTCAGAAGAAGAAATATACATGTCCAATAAACATATGCAAAAATTTTCAACATCCTTCGCTATCAAGGAAACGCAAATTGAAACTACACTGAGATTCCATTTTACCCTAGTCAGAATGACTAGAATCCACAAAACAAACAGCAAATGCTGGCGACAATGTGGGGACACAGGAACTCTTTTACATTGGTAGCAGGACTATAAACTAGCATAGCAATTATGGAAATCAATAGGGAAGTTTGTCAGAAAACTAAAAATAGATCTACCATATGATCCAGCTATTCCATTTTTGGGTATATGCTTAAAGGAAGACAAGTCATCATACCACAGGGACACCTGTACTTCCATGTTTATTGCAGCACTCTTCACAGTTGCAAGGATATAGGATCAGCCCAGAAGTTCATCAGCAGATGATTGGATTAAAAATGTGGTGTATATAGACAGTGGAATATTATTTAGCAATAAAGAAGAATGAAATGATGTCATTTGCAGCAAAATGGATAGAACTGGAGATCATCATTTTAAGCAGCATAACTCAGAATCAAAAAAAGAAATTCTGCATGTTCTCACTCATATGTGGGAGCTAGATCTACCTGGCTTTAAATATATATATATTGTTGTTAGGTGCCACCAAGTCAAGTCTGACTCATAGCGACCCTGATAGGGTTTTCAATGGCTGACTGTTTTGGGATTGCCTTGGGAGTGGGTTGCCATGTCCTTCTCCTATTCTGCAGTGCTGGGAATTGAACTCGGCACCTAAGAGACTGCAGAGCAGCACTCTACCAACTGAGCTAAATCCCAACCATATATATATATATATATATATATATATGACTGGGCACAGGGGTGCACGCCTATAATCCCAGCAATTTAGGAGGTGGAGGCAGGAGGATTGGAAGTTCGAGGCCAGAGACAGCCTGCATAAGTTAGAGAAACCCTGTCTCAAAGGTAAAAAATAAAAACGGGGCAGGGGGTGCAGCTCAGTGGTAGAGCGCTTGCAAAATATTTGTGAGGCCCTGGGTTCAGTCCCCAAGTACCACAAAAACAAAAACGAAAAAAAAATATATACACAATTGTATATATGCCTAAGATTGGAAAATATAAGGGGACATATCATGAGGGGGGAGGGGGCTAGTAGGGGGAGGAGAGGGATGGGAAAGTTGGGAGGGGGAGGAGGAGCAACGTTGAAGGGTAAAGAGGGAGAGAATAAATACAAAATAAGGGTGCAGTTCTATGAAAATCCCATAATGAATCTTACTATACTCTATGCAATTAAAGAAAGCAGGCAAAGCCTCATAATGGGAGACAGACCTGGCAACCCACTCCCAAAAATCAATCCACCATTGAAAACCCTGTGAACAGCAGAGAAGCACTGACAGTAGTGTTTCCCCTGTTGTATGTAGGGTCGTTATGAGTTGGATCTGATTCGATGGCACCTAACAACAAGAAGCCTCATAAATATGTATAATAATCATTACATGTTAATCAAAAAAATTTCTTTTTGTAAAATGTTTAAGGAGATGGAAGTGCAACAGTCCTGATTTGAGAATTGCTCATTGTATATATGAATTGAATTATCACCCTGTACCTCATCAATATGTACAATTAAAATACAAATTAAAAAAGGAAAAAAAAAGAGAAAAGGTCAAATACCTCTGTATAAGACTATTGTGAAGACTCAATGATCACATGCACACAGAGGTTTAGCTGAGCCCCTGGCACACAATAAGGCTCAATACTGGGCCGCTTTTCTGCTCTTACCAGACCATAGTTTGCTTCTTTATAACTTCCTACTCAGTAGTGGTTGTTACCTCTGGCTCAGCAGAGAACAGCTACCTATGAGACAGCTCCTAAAATATTTGAAAATGACAGTCAGGTGAGACTTTTCTCTCCTTTGCTGGTCCCTCAGATATCAACTGCCCCATTTTTTTCTCAAATGCAACATTTTCAGTTGCTTCATTCTGTAAGCTGACAGTTTCCTGACCAAGACCCTCTTCTTAAAATGTTCCATGGTGAAGCTTTTGCTATTAAGTGTGTGGTATTTAACCATTTATTCACCCATTGGGTCAACTAGTACATACTGAGTGTCCCATGATGGATGCTGGAGGCAGCACGTGGCTATGTCCTGCCCCCATGTCCTCCTGCAAATTCAGCCACATGCACCTCATAAAACTTAAAAAAATGATTCTGCGTGGATCATCGTTCCTAGAGGAACTGTATACTTTATCTCGTGTCCACATGAAGAAATAGTCTGAACTGTCCCATCACTGTTTACATGTCATACATGAGGGTGAAGAGCCACACTTTCCATCTCTCAGTGTCTCCCTCTTCCTGACCAAAGTCCCTTATCTTTCCATGAGTGTCATTGACACTGAAGAATAGGTGTTCCCTACTTTTACACACTCTGTTCCTGGGTTGTTGTTGTTGTTAGGTGCCGTCAAGTCGGTATCCAACTCACAGCGACCCTCTGTACAACAGGGGAAACACTATTGTCAGTACTTCTCTGCTGTGCATAGGGTTTTCAATGGCAGATTGATTTTTGGGAGGGGGTTGCCAGGTCCTTCTCCCAAGCGTACAGTTTCTGGTGTTCCCAGGAGGTCTCCCATCAAGGTACTAACCAGGCCCAACCCTGCTTAGCTTCCGAGATCTGATGGGATCGGATGCCACAGGGCTACAGCTGCAGGCGTGAAATGCTGATGTCACAAAGATATCAGCCTCTACCTCTGGGCTTAGGCACTGCCAAGGACACCTGCATCACCCTTCTCTTGCTGACAATTAGCAAAAGGTGGAAATCCTTGCCCCCCAGGCCTATGACCAATTGCAGCCAGAAGTAGCCAGATTCGTCGCAATATCCCTTACCCTAAAAGATTTTAGGATTTCTAGTTCTTGAGTGGGGCTGGGATTTGGCTCAGTTGGAAGAGCGCTGTGCTGCAGTCTCAGAGGTCCCAAGTTCAATTCCCAGCACCACAAAAATGGGAGAAGGGCCTGGCAATCCACTCCCAAGGCAATCTCGAAACAGTCAGCCATTGAAAACCCTGTGAGGGTCGCTATGAGTCGGATACCGACTCGACGGCACCTAACAACAACAACAACAGTTCTTGAGTGGGGAATGTTAGGGAGCAGTCAGGAAGGAACAGCAGGGAATATGGCCTCCCCCAGGGGGAAAAAAACCCAGAAGCAAATTTCAAAAAGCCATGCAGAATTCTTGCAAAAGAGATCACGGAGAAGCTCACAGTATATTGCTATTGAGCAAGGAAGCCCAAGAAAACTGGTTCTGTACCAACTCCCCCCTAATGTTAAGGTTGGAAAGTTGGTGGTAAACCTTCATTGCTTTCACCTGTGTGATGATTATAGTTGCTGTGATGGGATACCTATGATGTGCCAACTCTGGGCCTGCGTGCTTTTACATTCAGTGCTTCTAAATTGCCACCATGAGTGACTTATCATTTAGCACAGTTGGTAGAGCACCGATCTGCAGTCTCTGAGGTCCCAAGTTCGATTCCCAGCACCGCAAAAATGGGAGAGGGATGTGGCAATCCACTCTCTAGGCAATCCCAAAACAGTCAGCCATTGGAAACCCTATGAGGGTTGCTGTGAGTTGGACACGACTTGATGGCACCTAACAACAACAACAATCGCCACCATTGCCCTGTTAGGTAGGTATCATCAGCACTAGGGCAGAGGGTAAATGACTTGCCAAAGTTCACACAGCCGGGAAGTGTCAAAGCAGAGAGTGCTGCAGTTAGAATGTAGCTCCTTTGACAGTTATTCCACAAAAGCCAGCGTCACAAACCTTATACAGAGTTGAGATACGGGTTGGTACCATCCACAAGTGGCACAGTGGCTTTGGATTCTGAAGGGCTTTCCCTTCACGGATTTACCTGGCTGTCCCATTGCTGTATTCACAGGTGGCATGGATGTGACAGAACTGCATGTAGGGCCCGCAGGTTGAGGTCTGTTTGTTGCAGAATCTCCCAGCCACGCCATCTGTGCACGTGCCGGCGAGGCAGGCTCCGTCGCTGTCTATCTTGTTATCACATGTGCCGTGAGCACAGAGACAGGCTGCAAGAGAAGGGAGAGGAATTCAGAACTTGGGGGACACACTCAGTGCTGGGGGACAGCATCCTGGATGACAGGGACCTCCTTCCCTTACCCCCCACCCACTCCCATCAAAGCCAAGCCAGCACTGAATGGAGGGAGGTTTTTTTTTTTTTTTTTTTTTTTTTTGCAGTACTGAGGGTTGAACCCAGGGCCTTGCGCCTGCATGCTTTGCAAGTGCTGGACCACTGAGCTGCATCCCCGCCCTTTTTTTTTTTTTTTGAGAAAGGGTCTTGCTAAGTTACGCAGACTGCCTCTGGTCTTGAACTTGCGATCCTCCTGCCTCTGCCTCCCAAGCCACTGGGATTACAGGCATGCGCCACGGTGCCTGGCATGGAGGGAGTTTTAAGGTGCTGTTTCTCAGGGTCTTGAGCTCTTCTCAGAGTCCCACCCAAGAGGAGAACATGGTCTCAGGGGTATTTTGTAGCTATCTGTGGGGATTATGGGGAGGAGGTGGCTTGTCATGCAGTGAAAAAGGCCAAGGAACTCAATTTTCAACTAATTTGTGGTGGGAGAGTTTAGCCAAGAAATTCCTGACCTTCCCCTGAAGACATTCTGGAATATATAGAAGTGGTGTCTCAGGTGATGTCACAGCCCTCAAGGGCTCATATTTGTTTTCCACACTCTACCACAGAAAAATGATGACGTATGGCCAACATTTGGGTCCTGACTTCATTCAAGGCCATGGACCAGCCTTTCCCATGTGCCAGCTCATTGTTAGTCACTAGTCCCACGGGGCAGGTTCTTTTATCCCCTATTTTCTATGTTAAGCAACCAAGGGCCAGAGAGGAGGAGCCAATCGCCTAACTTCCTGCCAAGTGGAGAGCAGGGAATTGAATCTGGGGTCAAAGTTCACGTGTCTGTAGTGAGTATGTGTAAATACAGCAGAGCATTATATTAAGCAGCATTCCCATATCTCTGTTGTCATTTTAAACTTTAGCTGCTTTACTTTGCTATTGATTATTGGTTTATAAAAATTGCCATGTGTGCCAGTATATCAGACTCAGGCACCTATGCATGGGGTAATGAGGAGGAAGAGCAGCTCAGAGATTCTCAAAGGAATAGGGTAAGGATTTGGGGGCTTGAAATTCAATCCTAAATGAAGGACTCTGGGGTCCAGAAGGGACTAATGGGACAGGAACCAGCATGGGTGGTTGGAGCCAAAGTTTAAGAAAGAGAAGACAAGACCAAGGGAGTGGGTCTGGAAAATCACTGCTGGATTTAAAACAAAAGATAAATTTTGTAAAATTTTAAGTAAGCCAAGGCTTAATTTGCAAGGAACAAGACCCCTGCATGGGCTTGTGGGCAGCCACAGACCTGGAATAAGAAACATTAGAGCCAGAAGCCCTCCACATTTACCCCAGCCTCCACATCCTGCTGGGGGTCAGACAAATGCCAACGATGTCAGGCCTTAGAGAAACCCCAACTTTTTGTCTCAGAAATCTTATTTGGAAATTAAAAAAAAAAAAAAAGAAAGAAAGAAAGAAAAGAA
Source organism: Pedetes capensis (assembly GCA_007922755.1). NCBI lineage: Eukaryota > Metazoa > Chordata > Mammalia > Rodentia > Pedetidae > Pedetes > Pedetes capensis. The sequence goes on along the minus strand of VMDO01001888.1, from coordinate 56,815 downwards.
AAGAAAGAAAGAAAGAAAGAAAAGAAAAGGAAAAGAAAAGAAAAGAAAAGAAGAATAAGATAGGATTCAGCAGCTTTGATCCTGCTGTGCTCTGGCTTCCTATCCATCCTGGGGGGCAGTTGTGAAGATCAAATAAGAAAGATAAGAGAGGGGAGGGAGTGTGTGTTTTGTGTCAGATGTGTAGAGTTAATAAGGACAATGATATGCATGGGTTTATTTATTCATTGCTTACTAGGTACAATCTAAAAGTTCCAAGGTATGAGTTAACTTAATTCTGTCAACGATATACAAAGTATTCCAGGATTCTGCAACTATGGATTCAATCAACCTTGGATCAGACGTATTTTTTAAAAAGTTGTGTCTGTCATGAACATGTACAGATTTTTTCTTGTCATTATTGCCTAAACTGCTTATATGGGTTTTGCATTGCATTAGGTATTGTAAGTAATTTAGAGGTGATTTAAATTATATAGGAGGTTGTGTGTAGGATTTATGCCACTATTATTACATTTTACATAAGGGACATGAGTATCTGAAGATTTTGGTATCTACAGGAGCTGGGGGTAGGGGTGGTTCTGGAACCAATCCCCTATGGATACAGAGAGATGACTGTACCAATATTATTTTCATTTTATAGATGGAGAAATTGGGAGACTTTTCCTCAGATTGTACAACCTATAAATTGCAGAGTGAGAATTTAACTTGCAGTTGACCAGATTACACAATAAGCTCTTATCTATTCATTTTACTTTATTATTAAGTTCTAATCTTATTTAAATATACATAGGATATCATTTTAAAGAACACAATGCATATTCTAAGATTGTATAATTGCATTTTTCCAATGCCTATTGTTGTGGGACTTTCCACATATTCTATAAGCATCTTAAAATGTATGTCACTGCTCCTAGAGTAACAGCAACAATAAGAAATAATGATAATAATAGCATATTTGTGTTGTTAGGGGCCATTGAGTCGGGATGTTCAACAGAACACTCCCCAACACTGTGCCATGCCTGGCACTATGTCCGTGTTTCTCTGCTATTCATAGAGTTTTCAATGGCTGATTGCTTTCAGGATTGTTTTGGGAGTGGGTTCTTTTCCCATTTTTGTAGTTCTGGGGATTGAATCCAAAGCCTCAGAGAGCACAGAGCAGCACTGTACCAACTGAGCTAAACCTCAGCCCAGCATATTTATAGTGCATGCTATGTGCTAGGAATTGGTCTAGAGAAGACCTTTCTATTTGTCACTTTAACTAACCTTACAAGGTAGTTACTAGTAGTATCATCCTTACTTTACAGATGAAGAAAATGAGGCCTAGAGAGCTGCAGAAATTTGCCCAAGGTCAAATGTCCTCAACTGGAGGAGCTTATAGAAGAAGATTGCTTGAAAGGGAGGAGATCTGTTTCTTGATATGGATCCACCATGACTTCAGGTATGTAGAAGTTGGTTTTCAAAGTGTGGTCCCTGGGCCAGCACTGTGGGAACCCCCTGGGAACTTGTTAGAAATGCAAATTCTTATTACATATCCCAGACCTACTGAATCAGACACTTTACAAGCAGGGCCCAGCTATCTGGTACATGTTGTGGTTTGAGAAGCAGCACTCAAGAAATGCCTTGTGATGATGACACACTGCAAGCAAAAATCATAAGACGCCAGACCTGTACCATTCAGTGTGCTCAGTGTAAGAGAGACCTAGTGGAAGGAAGGACTGGAAGCACCACTTACTTTTATTACACCGAAGTCCATATTTGTTGGGGTCAGAGCAGAACTGACACTGGGAACCTTGGAAACCATCTTCACAAATGCACGTCCCGTTGCCATCGAGGCCATCTGCACACTGGGAGCAAAGCAGGTCCCAGAGGCCATTAGGACACACATGCAAGGGAAGACATTGCAGAGGCTTTTGCTTCATGGTCCTCCCTTGAGTTCAGGTTTAATCCCACTTGAAACGACTCTTTGGGACTCTTTATGGGAAGTGGAATCATGTGGGAATCAGGTAGGATGCAAAAAACAGAGCTGGGCTTGTGGATCCTTGAACTAGGCAGATAAGTGTCTGGCCCTGCTTTCTCTACATTCTTGCTTGCTCAACATAAACTGCAGAGTTTTCTCTCTTCGATGGTAAACTCTCACCTGCTCCCCCACCTGCCCAACTCTGGCAAAGACAGATTTGTATCAGAGTTGGGCATGGGCTCCCTTCCGCACCATCTGGCTACAGTCATTAGTCCTGGCCTCACCCTGTTCTTATCTTCTTTGTAATGTCCCCATGCTTGGTTGTACAGTTTTTCTTTCTCTTTGTAACAGCCATATTTTAGATATGGATCTACTAAAGTCCAGATCTATAATTTCTCTGCATGAATCATAGTGACTTTTACCTTCTTATGTTTGGCTTTGTCTTCCAAATTACAGGAGTTAAGTTTTGGAGTTTACATTTCTCTAGGTTTTGCAGATGGGTTATAAAAAAAATCAATCATTAGGAAGGGTTGTTGTTGTTGTTATTGTTATTATTATTATTATTATTATTATTACGTATAATTTCTTTTTTCCTCAGTAATCTTATTTGATTAGTAATTTTTAGTGTATAATTTAATGGGTTTCATTATGACATTTCCATACATGCATATCATTGTACATTGCTCATGTTCACCTCCCCCATTATATGATTATTTTTTTAAGTATCATAAACCTTAGACCCTGTTACCACAGGTGGCAAATGAGGTCCAGAGAGTTGCCCAATGTCCCACATTGGGCAAGAGGAGAGCAAAGATTAGAAGTAACATTGCTATACATTCCTTTCTGCTCAAATCCTTCTATAGAAGAAACTTTCTGGTCTTTAAGTAATTCATCTTTTTTTTTTTTACTTTCAGACAATAGTGGCAGACATGGTTTTTTTTTTTTTTTTTTTTTTTGCTTAGCATTTTTAACATTATCGAGTGACTTAAGAAAGACCAATCTTCAGCATACATGAAACAGCGTCAGGGACTGTCCTCACCTGTCCATTTCCTGAGCATGGATTCGAGAAGCCTCCAGGGCATGGGCTGCAGTTGGGCCCATAGAAGCCTTTGCAGCACTTTGGTATCTGAGAAATGACATATGCAATGCTGGTTGAAACCCTAAGTACAGCATCAATTCCTCACAGGAGTTACATCTTGATTTCCATGAGTATAATACACAATGTCAGCCCCTTCTTATGAACTCGCCTTCCTCTTTTGCACAGTGTTGGGGCTGGTGCCCAGCCATCAGCTCAGCCAGTCACCACAAACCTACTGAGCATCTGTCATGGACGCAGCCGACCTCTAACACTGAACAAGGCTTTAACTCATCAAGCCTCTGTGCTAGTCAGAGAGAAGTCAACAGGGAAGATAGAGTAGATAGTTGAAAGATTGTTTCAGAGAATGGTAAGTGCTAAGAAAACAAAGTACTGTAATCAAGTAGTGGAAAGTGGAGGCAGGAATCAGGAAAGACTGTGGAGGCCACCATGTATCAGCTGGTGACAGAGGAGGTGGCAGTTAAATGGAGATCTGAAAGGTGGTTATCCCAGAACATCTGGAAGAGCATTCCGAGGAGGGAATGGTGAGTGTGCGTGCTCTGAGCGGGGATGTGGGCAAGAGAGAGGGAAGAGACTCAGGCAGAGGGAGGGGCACTTGTGTTAAGAGGGAGAGGGGACCTGGGGACGTGTGATACAGGGAAGGGCAATCTGGATGCTCTAAAGAGAGTCCACCCTTCCATTCTTCTGCAGGAAGACATTCTGAAGCTCTGTAGGCTGCCCATGACCATGCCGACCCCAGGACCCAAGAGTGTGGTGTTGCAGCTGCCCAGCCCTCGGTGGCCTAGGTGAGGCCCCAGCTTCATCCTCCTTACCTGCACGGTGGCATTGCAGTACCGGGCACAGCCATTCTTCAGGGTCCTCACGCTGCTGCTGTAGACACATTTGTGTGTGAAGAGTGCCTAGAAGAAAGCCAGTGAGCAAAAGCCCTCAGTTTACATTCCAAGGCTCCCTTGGCAATGCACAGTCTCTCTAGTGTTGGCCATTATGTTCCATGGTACCACTGACTCAGCATGTGGGTCACAGCAGCACGCTGGAGCCAATCAGAGCTCTGTCACTCCCATGAGGACTGTGTATCCTTGGTAGGATATAGGCCGGCCTTTCCCCAATCCATAACAAGTGGACCTTTCTGCCTCTTCTTCTGCCACAGCAGGTACCTATAATCGATCAAAGACTACTTTCTGCCTTTCCTGGAAGTGGCCTAGCCTCTTCTGATCTATACCCATCCCTAAAGCTTCTCTTATATGGAAAGACAGTAAGAGCCTATCTCTACTTTGTGGAAAGACCCACCAACTAGAATAGCAATAGTCTGCGTCTTTCCTCTTAGGAGTGGGGGCAGATTTTTAAATATATCCTTCCATTCCTTACCCCTTAATGCTCACTCATAATTACCCAGAACTACTATTTGTTGAGAATTTACAATGGGCTGGACACATTGCATATGAGTTTATTAGTTTCCCACCATGGGTGGCCCTGCTGGTATCTGAAATACCAGTGGCATATCTTTCAGCATCACAGCAACACGCAAGCCCCCGCCGCACAACAAGCTGACAGACATGTGAGGATAGAATAATGCCAGGAAGAGCAAATGCAAACACTGGGTTTTATTTAAGAGGGAGAAATAGAGAGGAGCCCTTTGATTTTGGTATTGTGCTTGGGCTTTGTTTATGCTAACACTGTCATTATTATTTACAGATGAAGAAAATTAGAGTAAAAAAGGCAAACAACTTGCCCAGGGGCAGTGAGCAAACCCCAATTTGTGGGTTCCCTTCCTACCACCCTCCACCCTAGGCTAAGAGCTAGGCTTAAATCACGCCAGTTGCATTATGATCTTTGGAAGGAGGGAGGGAGAAAGGATGGGAAACCTCAGCAGTGGGTTGCTTGGGTGATGTGAGGTTTCATGAAGTTTTCTTATCACACTCACTGTGGGCTCCGAGTTAGCAGGACATTTGCTCCAGTCCACCAGGGAACAGCTCACGCAGGTGCCCTGGAAGGAAAGACAGAAGGTCAGTAGATTTTTCTGTGAGGGGGGCTGGGTGGGTAGCCACATCCTGGACTGAGGCTTCCTTCTTTGTGAGGGGGATTCCATTAGTCACCCATTCTTCCAAGACTCCTCCCAAAGGATAGGAATGAAGTCAATGCTGGGGAGGGGTGGGAGGTTGGGAGGAGCTGAATCTGAGGGCTCAGGGCATCCCCTTCCTCTGCTCTTTCTGGACAAAGTCAGTAGATCCACAGGTCTCAGCCTTCTCATCCCTCTGCATGCAGGGAGGCCCCTGCCCCTGAGGGGCCACTCCAGTTGCTGACCTATACCAAGGATGAACTTAGCATTGGCCACACATTTAAGGCCATGTTCTTCAATTAGTTTGGCAGTAATAAGGCTGACCACTGAATTTCTGCTTTCCAGTCTCCTCGATTCTCCTCCATTGGCTCTGAACTCAGGAGGGAAGAAATGGGATTTATGTCCCCAAATCTCTCCAGATCAATTCTCTGACTTTCTCTACCTGGCTCTGTGCCCCAGCAAACAGACCATGAAAAGCAGTGTCTCAGGCTCCTGAGCCAACTTCCGGCTGGCTTTGCCAGAGCGAGGTGCCAGTAGGATAATGGCGGTAGGAGGAGAACAAGGCCAAGGATTTTCTCCCTGTTCCCTCTCTGCTTTGGCGCCATCCCTACACCTCTTCTGCTCTTCCCACTCTGCTTGCGTTCAGGTAAGTCTGTCCTCTGCTCCCTGGCTTTGGTCCTGGGAGGTGGAGGTTGCCTTCCATTACCTTTCCATGGATGCCCCAGCCTGGCTCATTTTTGTCCTTAGCCTTGCTCCCACCTCTGCAGTAGCTCTTCACTAAAGTCTCATTTGAATCATCTTAGATAAATTGTTTGCTGCAGTGACTATAATTAGTAAAGTGCATTATTCATTAAACCTCTAAAGTCCAAAAACACATGTCCAAAGGCAGCTATGAGCTCTGCCAGGTAAAAACAGACTTCTAGAACATTCTCCAGCTGCTCCCCCTCTTTCCTAGCCCTAAATACACACTTTCCAGAAAATCTATTTGAACTTTTAGCAAAACCATCCCAAACTAGGCAGGGCAGATAGATCTGACTTTAAGCTTCAAGGAAATAGTAAATAGTGGAGAAAGATTTCATTCTAAGGCAGCTATGGAGTTCTTTATCTAACCACAGTTCAAACCCTCATCTTGAGTCTGTCCTTCAGGGAAATGGAGAGTAAGCTTTTAAACAATCTGAAACAGAACACCCTGTTACAAGGCAGGCAGTGGGGGCTGCCTTTCTTTCTCACAGGCTTTCTGCTCTGAACTTGAACGGCAACAGCTTGGAGTGGGGGTACTCTGAAGGACACGTTAAATTGTTGACTCCTATTCCTTTCCTCATTTGTGCAGGTCCTGATCATCCAGTAGTTGCACCTCTGAGTTAGGAGTGAGACCATTCTCTCTGGCCTGTTCTGATCCTCAACTTGGCCTAAGCCAGGCAATGCACTTGCTGTGTTTGTTTCCAAAGCATGAACCACATATACATCACTGCCAGGGACTGGCTAGGAGGGTGACCTTGTTTCCACCTTTTTTGGAAAGGGGTGATCATAATGGGACAAAATCCTCCAGATGGCATCTGTTTGGCACAGGCACTGCACCATAGCCTAAAATGAATCAGCCATTACATCAATTAAGGACTCAAGAACCACATGTCTATTCCCAGCTTTCATCAAGGAGAGGACAAGTTGCTAGGCATGGTGGAACATGCCTGTAATCCCAGCACTTAGGATCATGATTTCAAGGGCAGCCTGGGCTACATAGTGAGACTCTGTTCCCAAAAAACAAGGAAAAAGAAGAATAAGGAGGAGGAGGAGGAGGAGCAGGAGGAAGAAGAGGAAGAGCAGAAGGTGGAGGAGGAGGAGAAGGAAAAGAGAAGATAAAATAAAATGAAGTGATTTTTTTCTTGTTTAATGTCAATGTTCAAAACATATGAGGTCACTTTTGTATTATTGAAGTATTCTAAAAAGTAAGAACCAGAACTATTATTGCCACAATTTGGGAGCTACAGTTCCCAGGAAGTTAACAGTTGTATGGAGAGGAATATTGGAATTTGGGGTGGTTTAATTAAAACTAGCTGAGCCAAAGTTTGCTGTGGGAAGAGGACAGGTCATTAGAGGGCATAGAAGCTCATAGGGAAACAGGAAGTCTGCAGCCACAGCATCTGATGCCACCTGATCTCAGAAGCTAAGCAGAGTCAGCCTGGTTAGTCCTCGGATGGGAGACTGCCTGGGAACACTAGGTGCTGCAGGCTAGGGAGAAGGACCTGGCCATCCACTCCTGAAACAATCTGCCATTGAAAACCCTACGAATAGCAGAGAAACACTGACATAATGCCAAGCATGGCACAGTGTCGGGGAGTGTTTTGTCTGTTGTACATGGGGTTGCTATGTGTTGGACCCAATTCAATGGTACCTAACAACAACAACCACAACACAGAAAGAAGGATGCTTCACTAGGTCAAGAAATTTTGTATTAACAAATACTGGCAAGGTTGCAGAGAAAAGGGAACACTCTTAAATTGTTGGTGGAGCTGTAAATTGGTGCAACCACTGTGGAAATCAACATGGAGGTATTTTAAAAAACTAAAAATAGATCTACCATGTGACCCAGCTATAACACTATTGTGAATTTACCCAAATGGAGATATGTCATCATACCACTGAGACAACTGCATTTCCATGTTCAATGCAGCACTTTTCACAATAGCAAGGATGTGGAATCAATCAAAAGGCCCTTCAATAGAAGAATGGATTAAAAAGCTATGGTACATATACACAATGGAATACTACTCAGTAATCAAAAACAATGAAATAATGCCATTCGCAGCAAAATGGATGGAATTGGAGAAAATTATTTTAAGTGAACGAACACAAGCTCAGAAAGAGAAGCACCACATGTTCTCACTCATATGTGGGAGCTGAATCAAAATTGTAAGAAGGAAAAAATCCTATACAAAGGTTGGATCATAATAAAAGAAAAAAAAAAAAGCCAAGAATGGTATTATTATAGATGGTCTAGAAAATGCATGTAATAGTTCTGACAAGGTAAAAGGAAAGTTCACTACAGGAAAAGTTGCTATCTTAAACAGAACTCAAATCCAAGGACATATAGAGAAATATTACCATAAAAAGACAAATGGTAGAGAAGTCTTTGATTGGGGGGTGGGATGGGGGAAGAAGTGTACAAGAGGGTAAGGGGGAACCTATATGAATAATGTACAGCAAAATGCATATATGGAAATGTCATAATAAAAAGCATGTCAGAATGAATCACATTCAGGTGTACATTAAAAATTTCCAATAATAAAAAAAGAAATTTTGTATTAAATTCCTCATGGAGAAAGTAAAGCTATGGACCTCGGGCTGGGTGGTCCCAGGTGGCAGGCAGGGGTGGAAAGAGGTAGGAGACTGAACCTAAATCCCAGGGTGGAAAACAACCCTCATCTGACCCCAGAGCTGTAGTTGGGATAGCATGTCCCCCAGAATTCATGTTCCTGGAAACCTCAGAATGTGACCTTGTTTGGAAATAGGCTAAGATGGGGGTCATACTGACTGAAGAGGAGGCAGAGATGTGAGTGATGCAACTACAGGGCATGGACTGTCAGGGGTAGCTGGGAGCCATCAGAAGCTCAGGAGCTAGCTGGGTGCAGTGGCGCATGTCTATAATCCCAGCTGCTTGAGCCCATGAGCTCAAGACCAGCCTGGACAACATATTAAGACCTTATGGGAGCTGGAGGGAACCAGGGAATCCAGAGCCTTCAGGGGGAAGATGGCTTTCCTGGCACTTTGACTTGAGACTTTTGGTCTCTGGAAGAGAGAGTAGATAACTGTCGTGTTAAGCCACCCAGTGTGTGGTAACTTGTTCTGGCCACCTGAGGAACTCCATGCACCTGAGCAGCCCCTATCATGGGAATATCCCAGGAAGTTGGTTCAGAGCTGATGAGATGGCTCCTCAGAGCCCCCCACCCCTGCCCCTTCATGGAGACAGACCCTTGGGGTCAGGGCACCTGAGGTAAGACTCTCCTCGCCAGCTTCTCAGAATTATGAGGAGCAGAATGTTGTCCGCTCTGAGCAGCTCATTGGGGCCATTATTTACTGTATTTTCCTAGTTTCCTTACCAGCTTCATTTCTCTCTTTGTTTCATCACATCGATGGGGCAGAATGGGGACAATGGAGGGAGGAATGAGGACGCCAGTCAGGGTGTAGATGCGGCCATTTTTGGCAGTGACCTCAATTTCTTCCATTGCCACACCATTTGCCAGAATCTGTCCCTGGAAAGAAGCAATAACATCTTTCATTTTGTACCCGAGGAGCCAGCGATCCCCAGGCGGAGGTGAGCAGCAGAGACCACACTAAAAAGCCTTCAAAACCACTTACTTTTTCGCTAGAGGGAAGGTCACTATTAGGTTTGGCTGACAAGAAGTAATTGTATCTGTTAACAAACTCCTGAGGACCACCAAGTAAGGATGTCTGTGCAGAAAGGTCCTTGCATGTACTGAGCTGGGAAAGGAGTCTGACTATTCTAACTCTATGATGCATTTGCCTTGGGAAAATTGTTTTATTAGTGGTGAGATGGGGATCTGTTCATTCTAACGTATCTATTGACCTTGAATGAGCTGTTTTAGGCACTGGGGATACATCAGTAGACAAACAGACAAATCCATGCTCAGGTCTGAGTGGAGAAATTGAGCAAAATAGCAAAGATTTCTGATCTCTACTTTCCCCAAACCTGCTCCCCCTGGCAGTATGACAGCAACTGCAACCTTCTAATTGCTCAAGTTAAAAAGCCCAGGAGTCATCCTTGGCTTTCTGTATCTTTGTCACCCAATCGATCAGTTAGCAAGTTTTGTTGGGTTTATCTTCAAAATATATTCATAATTCAACCACTTCTTACTATGTCCCCGCCCATCTAGTCTGAGACATGGTAATTTTTCACTGGATTATTGTAATCAAGTCTCCTAATGAGTCCCCCTAAATGTACATCTGGTCATATCATTCCTCCGCTCACAATCCCCCAAATGCTTCTCATCTCATTGGTAGAAAAGCCTGTGTCTTTAGCTGACTTCTTAGGCCATGTGTGAACTGACACCACCTTTCCTCCTCCCTCTGCCTGCCTGGCCTCTTCCCTCCCTTTCCCATTTGCTCCCTCAGTTCTGGCCACACTGTCTTGCTGCTCCTCAAGCAGCTTGGACATGCTTTTTGCCCTGTGCCTTTGCACTTGCTGTTTCCTCTCTCTGGAATGTTCTGTCCCCAGGTAGTCACACTGGTGTTCCCCTATTCCCTTCAAGTCTTGGCTCAGATGTTTTCTTTGTGAGCACTTTATCTAAAATGTCAGTCCCATCTCCATATCCTGTTCTCCTTCCCCCCTTTGCTATTTTTCTCCTTACTACGCTCTAACTATGATGTATTTTACTTATTTAACTTCTTTATTGTCAATTTCCCTACATACTAGAATGAGCGTTCCATACAATCAAGGACTTCTGTCTACTTGTTCATTGATCTATTTTCAGGACCTAGAACAGTGCCTGGCATATAATTGACACTCAACAGATATTTATAGAAAGGATGAGACCATCACCATTACCTGGTGAATCACCAGGAGACAATGTTCCTATACCATCAGACTTTGCTATTGTGACAACTCCAGAGAGTTGTTGTTGTTGTCAGGTGCTGTCGTCGAGTCCGACTCATAGCTACCCTCATAGGGTTTTCAATGGCTGATTGTTTCGGGATTGCCTTGGGAGTGGATTGCCAGGTCCTTCTCCCATTTTTGTGGTGCTGGGAATTGAACTCGGGACCTCAGAGACTGCAGCGCAGTGCTCTACCAACTGAGCTAAATCCCAGCCTCCAGAAAATTAGTTGAATTATATTGTTTTCTTTGAGTTTCTTAAATAAGTCATGTCCCTCCACCTCAGGGCCTTTGTACATGCTCTCCCTTCTGCTTAGAACACTTTTCCACTCATCTCTGCTAAGTTCATTTAACTCATCCTTCAGAGTATGGCCAAAGCATCACCACTTCCTTGAAGGCCTCTTCACCTGCAGCTCCTCAGTGCCTCCTGCTACGTGCTTTCACAGCCCTCTGAACTTCCTCTGGTGGGTAGTCATTGCAATTGTAATTCAGGACTTCATTGATAGTCTAATGAGTTCTTTACAGTCTGTTTTCCCTGGGCTATGGCTGTCATTTTTGCTGCTCCACCCCTGGTCTCTAGGGAAGACAGTCACACATGCAAGTACTCAGAGGATATTTGCTGAAAGGAGTAATCAATGCCCGAAATGGTTGTAAGGACTTTAAGGCTGTGAGTTAGTGCAGAGGCATGATAACTTGATGAATAAAAATGCATGTTAAGTACTGATATGGGCGGTAGGCATCTCACTTACATTGCTGGTTGTGTTAAACTGTATGACCTGGTTGGCCATACTCCTAATGTGAGGGGTCGAAATGAGAGTGGCCACTTCCAGCTGCAACAAGAAGAGAGCAGTGGAGACATTTGTAGCAATGCAGAGTCTTGATTTTCCCATAGTCCTCCCTGGGAAAAACATTCATAGCAGTTTATGAAGTAAATAATGGAAGCTTTCATGTTATCACTTTATGTGGCTTTGAAGATTTCTCTGATAACAAACTCATTATTCATGGCTGAGAGTTTGCTCAGAGTTATAAAGAACAAATGTTAGCAAGTGCCTTGAAGTAAGCCTCTAATCCTAGCCACTCAGGAGGCCCTGGCAAGAGAACAATGAGTTCAAGGCCAGAGGCAGCCAGAGAAACTTAGCAAGACCCTGTCTCAAAATGAAAGCAACTAATAAAAGGGGAGTCTGGGTACAGCTCAGTGGCAGAGTTCTTGCCTAGCATGCGTGAGGCCTTGGGCTCAAGCCCTTAGTATTGCAACAATCAAAAAACTCCAAAACAAATGCCACAAATTCTCTAGCACCAAAATATTGATCAGAATTCAAGACTAGGGGAAAAGTAGCACCAGGAAGAGTAGCGCCAACCTGAGTAAATGGGACAATGTGGTATCTGACAAGTTCCAGAAGCTTCCGAGAGCCCTGCAAAGGAAAAGAATGGTTCTTTAGTCAGTGAATAAAACACTACACTCCTCCTCTTGTAGGAGTCCTTCAAATGACTTTGAACACAAAATCATAGAAATAAATCACACATAACTACATTATTGGGAAGTCCAGGATAAGAAAAATCCCATCTCCCAAATAGCTTTGTTGTTGTTCTTAGGTGCCATAGAGTTGGGTCTGACTCATAGCAACCCTGTACCATGTACAATAGAAAGAAACACTCCCAGCCAGGTGCAGTGGCGCACACCTGTAATCACAGCAACTGGGAGGTAGAGGCAGGAGATCGAAAGTTTGAGACCAGAGGCAGTCTGCGTAATTTAGCAAGACTCTCTCAAAAAGTAAAAAAATTGGCAGCTCAGTGGTACAGCACTTGCAAAGTATACAAGTGCCAGGCCTGCAAGTGCCAGGCCCTAGGTTCAACCCCTAGTACTTCCAAAAGAGAGAGAAAGAGGAGAGAGAGAGAGAAAGAGAGAGAGAGAGAGACAGACACTCCCTGACATTGTGCCATGCCCGGCAATATTGTCAGTGCTTCTAAGCTGTTTATAGGGTTTTTAGTGGCTGATTGTTTCTGGAGTGGGCTGCCAAGTCCTTCTCCTAAGCCTACAGCACCTAGTATTCCCAGGCAGTCTCCATCAAAGGACTAACCATACCTGACCCTGCTTAGCTTCTGAGATCTGATGAGATCGGATATCAGGGTGGTATACCTGTTGACCCCAAATAGCTAACAGTCACCACATCTCCACTCTGACTAGAGCTGTTTGGAAAATATAGCATGCCCGTTTCATTTAATCCTCCCCATACCCTTGTGAGGGCTGGGATTTAGCTCAGTTGGTAGAGCACTGCTCTGCAGTCTCTGAAGTCCCGAGTTCGATTCCCAGCACCGCAAAATGGGAGAAGGACCTGGCAACCCACTCCCAAGGTAATCCCGAAACAGCCATTGAAAACCCTATGAGGGTTGCTATGAGTCGGACTCGACTTGACGGCACCTAACAACAACAACAACAATACCCTTGTGAGATATGGAATAGTATAGACCCATTTCATGTGTGATAACACTGAGTTTCATTTAGGTCACTTAAGACTGGGGCCACAAGGGTGTCAGTCACCTTTACCTTCCATACTAAGGTAATCCTTCCTTCAAAACCCTTTCCAAGGTTCCTCTTGCTTCAGAAAACTGATGCAGCAGTGGAGGAAAAAAAGGGTTCTGGGCACACAGAGGAGACTGTGGGGAAGAGGTGTGAGCCCCATAGCATTGCCCTGGAGGGAGCCTGCAGTGTGGGCAGTGGGGGGGGCACTCTCTTGGGGGAGGAAGGCAGTAGCAGCCATGGCCTCCCGCAGTGTGTCTGCACTCTCCCAGCTGAGTCCAAGCCTCTTGGCCCTCAAGTTCTGCCATTTCAGTGGCACAGCCAGAGCCACTCAGTCTTGGAAAGGCAAAGGATCACAAATCAAGGTCCTAACAACTGCTAGAATGCTGACCTTGGGGACGTGTTGCAGCACCACGAGGGGCCAGGCTGAATGGAAGCCCTGCTGAACCTGAATTCTCCTCACTCGTCTTCCTCTGCATTGGCCTTGGTGACTATGCCAGGGAGGTGTCTGTAAATAGTGATCACAAATCCTGGCTTGTCTGGTACAACTCTGCTTTACGCCTATTGTCCTGGCAGCTCTCTTCACTCTCCAAAGTCCTGGGGTGGAGGATGAATTATATGGCCATGGTATCTATAAGCCAATCTCGTGTGGGCAGGGCAGGGTTACCAGCAGGAATGCTGAACATGCCACCGGTCAGCCAACCCTGGAAATGATGCTTTCTGTAGCCCTTGGTCCATTACTAACTGACCTCAAGCCAGTCAGCCCCTGGGGCTCAGCTTCCCCTTACAGGTTCTCCTCAGCACCAGAACTGGGACTCAAAGCCATTGTACATGCTTCAGTGCTCAGTGACTGAAAGGGTGGGCAAAAGAGACATGTTGGACCAGACTGGACTGCAAACTCCCCCAGCAACACAGGATGGGGCACACAGTAGGCTCTTCATAAACATTGAGTTAATAAATTTAGCAAAGGTGAGGTGTCCTGGGAAGAACACTGAGCTGGACCTTAGAAACCTGAGTAGTGATCCTGGTTCTTCTTCTCTGATAGATAGAATAGAGCCCAACGTGGGCTCTGACTTGTCCATGGCTCTTGAGCAGGTCACTAACCCCCTAGTCTCAGTTTTGTCTGCAAAATAAAGGGACTGGTATGGGTCCCTCCCATCCTTCTGATTCTATAGGAAAGAACTTATCAATGGGACAATCCACTTCTAAGGTCTCAAGAGTTAGTTGGTGTTGGGTCAGTTTTACAAGAAAGAGAAGAATGAAAGGAGCAAAGGAATCCCCTAGCACTACTCTGTGTGTGCCCAGAGCCTAATCTGACTAAGGGCTGTAGAGCCATCCAGCCAAATGGAGGATGTGCTCCCATATGCTGTTGCCCAAGAGCCTTTTGCTGTCCCGCATTCTTTCGCCTAGGAGGACAGCCACTTCCTCCCTGTTGTTTTATGTAAAATATATTCCAAGTCTTTTGATGCCAGAGACAGAGCTTTTGTACCAAATTGCTAACATGACCTTCAACTTCGTGAATGCATTTCTCTTTGTCCCATTTTATGTGCCAGGAATCTGAATTTGTAAGGGCAAGCTTCTTGCTCCTTTACTTTTATTTCTCAGCGATGTCATAAACTGGGGCTTATAATCATAGCCATGGTCTCTTTGGGGATGGGATGGTTTCTGGACTGAAATTGTGTTTCAGGGAGAAAGATACACTGCCAAGGACACATAGCATTCCACAATCAGAATTAGAAACACTTTCAAGGGAACCAGTTTATTTTCCATTTCATTGGCCAGCTGGTTGGCCTACTTTAGGTATTGTTCGCCAAGTGGTTTTAGAGTCATAAGGAACTTAAAATGTTGATTTTACTACTGAGAAACATTAGAAGACCCAGAGCAAATCAAACCAGCCACTTAGTCCTTGGGTTTTAAATAGATTTTATTTCCTGTGATAAGTCTAATTGACAGGACATAAGTCTATTGAGCAGACTGAAGCTACCTCTAGGGTTAGTTCCAGGGTACTGTGATTGACTAGTGAGGTCTGCCCTGGTTGTGGGAGGGCAGTTGGTGATATGTATGCTACTTATTACTATCCCCAGATTAGCAAAAGCCTGTATGGACCCAGACTGTGGCCATGGTGCTGACATAGTGCCATCATAGTAAGTAGGATACAGTACCTCTGGAGAAAGGAGGTAATCAAGAGTGCCATCCTTCATGTTATCCAGTGCTTCATTACTTGGAACAAAAATGGTGTATGGTCCACCAACCCCATCCTCATCTAAGGCATATCCCACGTTGGTTTCCTGCAGTTGAGAAATGCAAATTTTATATTTGCATTCAATCTTAAATATTGAAGCAGTTCTCCAGAAATTATTTATAGTTGACATCCCTGCTAATTTTACAAAGGACTTAAACTTTTCAGAAATTCAGGAAAGTTACATACCTCTAACAAAGATCTGAACTTGCTGTATCTTGGTTTTAGCATTGTCATTATGGTTTGCTGAAAAGAGACATTTTGCTTAAAAATCAGTTAAAAAATTAAAAAGTAGTTGAGGAAATACAAATTATGACATTAAGAGACTGATGATAGAGTTTACATGGAAGCGTGGACAGATGCATATAAAAGGACCTGGTCAACTGCCATAGTTATATAAATGTTTGTTATTTAAATAGTAGTTCAAACCTACACATTGTGAAGTAGCCTCTGGACATCATTGTGCAGGTCAGAAGGAATAAATTTTTGCAAAAATGACTGCCCTCCTCTATAAAGCATGAGGGATGAATTGTCACGACAATGGGTCACTGGGCTGAGTTATCTGATATGGCCATAAAGGAGGTTAGAAAAAAAATCTAGATTTTCCCTACAACACTGCATGCCTCTCTTTATCTCTGTAGAATACTCAGAATTTTATTGGTAATAGACAGATCCTCCCATCTTCTCTTAGCTTGAGATCTTCCTTGAGGGACAAGCACATAGTGAGTGCCAGGGAGCAAAGGAAGATGGGTCTGAGCTGCCATCTCTTGTACCTGAAATATCTCACCTTGGGGTTGCTCTCAAACGTGGGCTCTGTCTTGTCCATGGCTCTGTCAAGGATATGTATGAGGCCATTGGAAGCAACTATGTTCCCCTGTATAATTTTTACCTTCTTTTTGCCTCCATAAAGTTTAAGCTTTAGTTGATTGTCCTAAAATAGCAAAGGAAGATAAAAGAAAATTAGGTATTGTTCTGGAAGGAGCAAGCACTGGCCTCGAGGTCAGAGTTCTTACTTTCTGGGTTCTGCTACTTAACAGCTGTGAGATTTTGGATAAGTCACATAATCTAGCATGAAGATGAAGATATCTGGTCTACCCCACAGGGTTTCCATTAAGATCAGATGAGATAGCATATGAAATCACTGATGACTATCACATGCTAAATGTAGATAAGGCATCGTAATGTTCTTCTCCAATAAATGCAAACTATTCCATTTACTGTATTTGTATCGCTTTCTTTCATGTGTTGTACAGAGAAGGTACACGATAAAAATATGTGTTCAATGAACCATAAGCTAATTTCTTCTTCCTCCCAGAAGACTCACACAAGTTACAGACTTAATGAGTATTTGTCGAGTGAATGAATGAGTGAATATGATTGTCCTTGTGAGAAAGGAAGCCACATCTTCATATCTGTCATTTATATATCACTCTATTCTTCCTATTTATCTATCTATCATCTATCTATCATTCATGTGTCCATCCTCTTATATATAACATAGTAAAGATTAAAATTGTGGGCTTTGGAGTCAGGTAGACCCACATTTGAATCTTGTCTCTGGCGTTTACTATGCAACTTTTCCACTGTTCCATAGGAAAAACAAGGATTCTTATAGAATGTCTTTCATAAGGTTGTTGTGAGTCTTAATTAACACAAATAAAGATATAGCTCTGTACTTAGCATTCAAAGAATACTCTGTGACCTACCAACTGTTGATATTAGGTAAAATACAGTAGTATGTGGCTTAGCTCAGTTGGTAGAGTGCTGCTCTGTGCTCTCTGAGGCCCTGGGTTTGATCCCTAGCACCTGAAAAAATAAGAGAAGGACCTGGCAGCCCACTCCCAAAACAATCAGCCACTGAAAACCCTATGAATAGCACAGAAGCACTGACATAGTGCCAGGTATGGCAGTACTGGGGAGTGTTTTCTTTTGTTGTACATAGAGTAGCTATGAGTTGGACCCTACTTGATGGCACCTAACAACAACAACAAAAACAACAACAACAGTAATATAGGCCATGACCCACACATACACATTCTGTTGATTAATTACCTACCCCCTGGCTAAGTAGAGTCACAAAAATAGTTTTTGTGAACAGGGTGGGGAGGGTAGTTTATTTAAAAAGCAAGCAGAACTAATGGCATTAAGAGAGATGGAATGCTAAGTTGAAGAAGATGGATTACCTGCAGGAACCTAAACCCAACACAATCCACTTTCTTTTGTAAGAGGAATGCTCATGGGGTTTTGTGCTAAAGCTTCCAGGAGATAGGTTCCCAGCAGTTTGTCTTCCTGCTGGCAGCTGAATGAATGATGATTACCTTAAAAATGAAATCAGACCAGACTCAAAGCAAACCCTGAAGCCCTGTTTATGTGACAGCTCCTTCCTGGTCCCAGAGATGCTATCTGTTTCTTCCTATATAGGAAGGTGTTTGACAAACAAAGAATAACGAAAGGAGTTCTTCAGAAGCTTTTATAATCCCCAAACACAAAGCACAAGAAGGTTATGGGAACTGGCTTGGTGGACAACTTAACCCTGGGAGAGAAACTCAGAAATGCTTACCTTATCCCTGTTGAAGATTTCCCCTGACTTTCCAGTCAAGGTGTAGAAGGTGTCTGTGTTGTTCATCTGCTCCTCGTTCATCTGCCCAGCAATGATATGAAGTCTCACAAAGTATTGCCCAGCCTCATTGTCCATCAAAAGCTCTTTTACCTAAGGAAAGAACCAGGTGGACTGTGGTATGAAGGAGAAATGAGTTTTGTAATGCATACTGTGCCTCATTCAGTATCAGAGACATTAAGCTGTGCATCCCAAGGGGCCTTCTTTGGGCTATTTTGGATACAGGTGACTTTTCATGAGCATGAGCAGGGCCAGGCCTTGAAGAGAGTGGAAATCAGAAGAGTCATGCATGGTATGCACTTAGACCTGGGAGGTGGCCCTAGTCCTAACACTGATGCATTGGGGAGAGCAGAGAAGGTGCCACAAAGAGCAAGAGGGTGTCAGGCACCAAAGAATCTACCTGGAGTCCAGGAAGAGGGCCAGAATGAAATATTCTGAAGTCTTGTGAAAAGAGGAGGTACAGTGGATGGATGATACCTTTGAATTAGTAAAGATTTCTGAAATCCACTGGACCAAATCTACATGCGTCACTACAGATAGTCAACCAACCAACAACACTTTTTATTAACTCTGTGCAAACTTTATATATTGGACAAGAGAACACATGCAAAGTGCCTAGCCCACAGGCATGCAATTTTGCCAGTTCTCCTTCCCAGCAAGGGAGACTCAGGACATATCTGAATGTTCACAGTAGACAGATGCATCTCAGGTGAATGGTGGTGGTACATCAGGGTGAGGGAGCTTCAATGCAGCAAAAATCACCACCCCAACACATCTTGGATGAAGATAACATAATTTTATGTAAACCAGTCAGTTCTTTTTTTTAAATTATATCAAATAGAATTCTTTCATTGACATCATCATGACAGGACACATCTACCAGGCACAAGTTTCATTCCTATTGGATGACATTACCTCAACTAGTAGTTCCTCACATTAAAGAGTAAATTCTTCTTGTTCCCTGTTGCTGTCACCATTGATGATGATTTTATGGAAAGAAATACCTAGCTAATGCATTAGTTGAATTCTTCCTATGGGAAATGAGCAGTTTTGCATTATACAAATCTCATTTCTCACATGGTTGCATGTTAAGAATCTTCAGGGGTTAATTCTGGAGGGGTATGATTGAAAGAGGCCACAAGCAGACTGTCTAGAGTGCTGGTGATGGTCTTGCTGCATACACAAGTGCTTTTGCTTTGGGAAACATTGAGTTCTACACTTATGATTGTTGTTGTGCTGTTGTTAGGTACTGTTGAGTTGGGTCTGACTCATAGCGAAACTATGGGCAACAGGCAAAACACCAGTGACCCAACACTGTGCCATGCCTGGCACTACTGTCAGGGCTTCTCTGCTATTCATAAGGTTTTCAGTGGCTGGTTATTTCAGGAGTGGGTTGCCACGTCCTTCTCCCAACCCTATAGCACCCAGTATTCCCAGGTTCTCTCCTATCCAAGTACTAACCAGGCCTGACCTTGCTTAGCTTCTGGGACCTGACAGGATTGGACACCACAGTGGTATGGCTGCAGGCACATTTATGATTACTGTACTTTTTGTATGAATATTTCACTCAGTGAAATTTGTCAAATACTGCATGTTCTCCTCCATATGTGGAAGTTGAAAGAGTTGATTGTATAGACATAAAAAATACAATAGTGGTCATTGGAGGCAAGAAAGAGTGGAGGGAAGTGGGCATGGAAGGTGATCAGATAATGGGTATCAAAACGCAGTAAATAGGAGTAATAAGTTCTACTGTTTTACAGCACAATAGGGCGACTGTAGTTTATAATGATTTATAATATATTTTATAAAGAACTAGAAGAGAGGAATTTGAAGTTTCTCAACACATTGAAGCCTACAGCCATAGGCCTGTGGTGTCTGATTCCGTCAGATCTCGGAAGCTAAGCAGGGTCGGGCCAGGCTAGTACTTGGATGGGACACCACCTGGGAACACCAGATACTATAGGCTTAGGAGAAGATCCTAGAAACCCACTCCCCAAAATTAACCTGCCATTGAGAACCCAAAGGATAGCAGAGAAGCACTGACAATAGTGTTTTGCCTGTTGTGCATAGGGTCACTATGAATCGGACACCGACTTGACAGCACCTAACAACACCACCACATAGAAAGTATACATGTTTATAAAAGGAGATAGAAATGCTAACTACCCTGAGCATATACATTGTATACATGTGTCAAAATATGCTGTACTCCATAACTATGTACAACTACTAAATGTCAAATAAAAATAGAAAAGAGCTGAGAGTTATGGTATATTCCTGTAATCCCAGCACTTAGGAGGCTAAGGCAGGAGGATCACAAGTTTGAGGTCATCCTGGGCTACCCGGTAAGACTCTGTCACAAAAAATAAAACAAAACAATAAAAAACCTCCAAAAAAATAACTTCCCCACAACAAATAAACAAAAACAAAAAATCAAAACCAAAAAAGTTTATTAAAAAAATCCCACCATCCTTATAATCAGTAGGTTTAATTTCAATAGAAGTTTTCCACTTTAAATAAGATATTTCCCTACTAAGGTTTTTCACATTAGCTCCTCCTGGTAGGGTTAAATACTCACATTGAATCCTTTCAGTCCCTTGTCGGAGGGCAACAGCAAAGTGAATGGTCCCAGGTTACTTAGCGGCCAGGCGTAAGCTTTTTCTTAGGAGGTGAAATACACAAAGAAAATATCAAGTGACTTAGCGGCCCATGGGGAATGAAATTGCAGTGGACCTTGCATCATGCCTGGTCCATTTATGCCCATATGTTTCTGTTCTCATTGCCACGTGCAGCCCTTAGTAAGGGGTGCAATGCTGTAGGAACACAGGGCACCTTCAAGCCTTGGACCTGACACACTCCACAAAATACTCTAAAGGCTTCTCTGCAGCCACAGCATTGGCTACAAGGATATCCTGGGATGAGTGGGTCTGGGTCAGGCATGACAAAGTCTTCTGACAGGTGCTTGGCTTTCTGAGTTTTTGGCATCTCAGTGATCAAAAGCGTAGTCCCTGATTCCATCCAGGGCCAGCTCAGAAGGGCCAATACTAGGTTCAGGGCTCTGCCCTTGGCATCTTGCAAAGATTTCTATTTGAACAAAGAACCTCATGTTTGCATAGGAGCCCCCACATTTCCAGGGACCCTGCAAATTATGGAGCCAGCCTGTTTCTATCCCCCTGGGAATGCTGGGACATCAGGACAGGCTCTGTGCTCTCACACAGGAGGCAGCATGGACCAGTGCTTCCTAATGGGGAAGGTGAAAGTCAGCGGGACTCTGTCCAGGGAAATGTTCGGAGGCTCAGTCTGCAAAGGATACTCTATCCATCACTCCTGCTCCCATCTGATATTCTGAGGATTCTTAGAGAAAGGATGTGAGGAGCTGGCTGATTGTCCCCAAGCTCAAGCCATGCCAGTGATGCTTGACTCCCCATAGGAGGCTTTGGAAAGAGCAGAACATCGATGCAGAATGTACAGTAAGATTTAGGGTGAGAACACAGCATTGGCCTCTTAATACTCACTTCCTGTGTTCTTTCTGGGAAATCACTTTTAGTGACTGGTAAATGCTAATATTGTAAGGTGTCCTTTGATTGGCCAAATCTGTATTTAATTTTTTGTTGATTAGTCAAATTCATGTTGGGTTGGAAGTCGTGTCCAATACTGTGATTAGTTCTAATATTTCATTCTCAGTGTGGGGTGGGGGTGGAGTAATTGTCCCCAGAAGGTATTTTCAAATGCATAGGGGTGCTTTAAACTATCACCCTGCCTGAGGCCTGGAGGAGTATTTTTTATTATAGGCAATTAGTGGCTTTGGCAGAGGGTGCACAAAACCAAGACTGTTCCAAAATTCAAATGACACCTCTGTTGAGGAAGATGGATTCTTCCCTAGGGCATTAGGCACTCTCTATATCCAGTATAACCTGCCAGCCTTTATTCGTCTTTGAAGGACCCACAGAGTGAAAGGAAAAGGGGACAGTCTTTTATGTCAGTAACTCCCTCTTGTTATTATTGCACATCTGTTAGTCTATAGTGGCCTCAGGACTCTAGCCTCAGCTCTCTGCCTACTAATCCTTGCATTGCCAGACCTCTTGGCAAACAGTTGTCTCCTTGGAAACAATTGTCTGCTGTCCCTGCCCACTTGAATGGCTCCTCCCTAGAAGGGCTAGTACTAAAGCACCAGCCTCACCTATCCCTTTCCGCATGCCTGACTCTTGCAGATGCCCTACCCCCAGAGAGCCTTTCCCTGTGGAGGAAATCGGTAGCCATAGCTGTGTACCCAGGAGCAAGATGAACGTGGTCAGCCTTCCTTGCCATTTTCCTCTGGGTTCAGTGTTTAGTTCTTGGAGTCGCTCCATGATGTTTCCATAGCATGTCAAGCCGTCACCCACGTAACCTTTCTGGCAAGTGCATCTGTAGAGAGGGTGACATCACATTCTCATCAATTGTTGAGATCACACAGCCCAATGCCTCATTTCACAAATAAGAACAATGCCCAGACTAGGGTTGGACAAGGCCAGCAGAGGCAGCAACACAGTGAGCAGTCAAGGGCAGAAGCTAGCATGGAGTTGGCCTTCCAGAATGGGATATATAATAAGTTATGCATATCTATAAAGACTAGCCTGCAGCCCTACCACTGTGGCAGATCTCAGAAGCTAAGCAGAGTTGAGCCTGGTTAGTATTTGGATGGAAGACCATCTGGGAACACCAGGCGCTATAGGCCTGGGAGAAGTACCTGGCAGCCCACTCCCCCAAACCAATCAGCCATTGAAAACCTTATGAATAGCAGAAAAGCACTGATGATATGCCTGTTATACATATGGTTGCTATGAGTTGGACACTAACTTGATGGCACCTGACAACAACAACATAAAAACAAGATATTCTTGTATGCTCTTTGTCTCAATATTTTTCAAAGTGTGATCAAGAGACCATGCCCATCAGAATCATTTGGAGTGTTTATCGCACATGTAGATTTTAGGACCCCACCTCAGAATTTCTGAATTGGAATAAGCTACTGAAGCCAGGTGTGGGACAGTAAAGACTCAGAACAATTGATCTGCTTAGAATATGTCTGTAGTTTCATCCTGATCTGTCTGGTTGTGTGATTAATATCTGCTTTTCTTTTTAGCGAGGGAAAGGGCTTTGTGTATATTTGTTTGTGGTTGCAACCCCAGGGTGCAGCACAGGGCTAGGTCCATAAGGTACTTAGTTAATAGTTGTACAATAAGTAGGAATTGAATTAAACAGATAATAGAAACAATGAAATCAATATATAAACAATACAACCAATATATGAATAATGAAAGTCATAGAAATGTTATATGATAATTTAATCTCTTAAAAGAGAAAGAGCTAAATGTGTATGAGCAGTGGTGTGCTGGTAAATGTTTGATAACCAGCTCTCTAGGTGGGGAAAGCCCTCATTTACAGCATTTGCCGATTTCCACAGTTTATCCTCCTACCTTGGCCAATTTCAAACTACCAACACGATGTTACTGAGTTTGCGAATTTCCTGAAAATTTAGCCCTTGGTTCTGTGAATCACATAAGCACTGGTTGTCCTTAGGAAGGGACTTGACAGCTGGCTGAAATTGACAAACTGCATGGGAAGGTGACATTTACCAGGATCCTAGAGATGAGTGAGGAACCAATACAAGGCAGGGGAAGAACATTTAAGGAGCTGAAGAGGTGCTATGACAACATTCAATTTGTTGTGATCATACCATACCACAAGTGTGACTCATGTTTGCAGTTATTCCAAAGAACGACTACAGCCTCGTTAATCCAGTTGTGCTTCTAAATATGGTTCTGGGGCAAAAGTCTATTTTCAACAAGAATGTGGAACAAACCTCTCAGAGGCCTGACACCCTTTGCCTAATTGCCACCGGGGTCTCCTAACTGGTCTTTTTGGTCTCTGTGTTCTGCTCTTAAACTGCTGCTCACACAAACTTGAGGAGATCTTCCCAAAGGGGAAACCTAGCATCTGTACCTGCAGGACCAGATGCAGGCAGAGGGCGTCTGTTTTGTTTGCTTGCTGCTGTCTG
The DNA here is from genome assembly GCA_007922755.1 of Pedetes capensis. Lineage (NCBI taxonomy): Eukaryota > Metazoa > Chordata > Mammalia > Rodentia > Pedetidae > Pedetes > Pedetes capensis. The sequence goes on along the minus strand of VMDO01001888.1, from coordinate 32,690 downwards.
TGGCAAACTTCAGCAGCACTAAATGCTTTTTTGCTTTTCTAAGGCTGTTAGACCTTTCTCAGGCTGTTTGCCCTGCTGGGAATGCTTGCTCAGCCTCCTCTGAGAGCTCAGAGGTCCCCTACGTTAGGCACTGACCTCCTGACTCTTCTTGACTGGATGCACCCTGCCCAAGAATCCTGTTGATACCTCTATTGCAGCGTTCTCCATCAGAGTTACCTCTCAGACAGCGTATTCTCTGCTAGATGCGAACATCCACCAATGAAGTCCTACTTTATGCTTCATTACATCCTGGAACCTAAGTCAGCACCTCATTGTTGAATGGATTACTGTCATCATCATCATCATCATTATCATTTGTGGTACTGTAGGACTGAATCCAGGGCCTCCCACATATTTTGCAAGGACACTGCCAATGAGCTGCACCTTGATTCCTTTTTTTTTTTTTTGAAATTGAAACAGGGTCTCACTAAGCTACATAGGCTACATCTGGCCTCAAGCCTGTGATCCTCCTGCCTCTGTCTCCACATCACTGTGATTATAGGTGTGTGCCACCATGCCTGGCAGTGGAACTGATTATTTATGAAGCACCCACTTCATTCTGGGAAACTTTCTAAGTAAGAGGGCTATAAGATAAGAGACACTTTGTCCTTCAATAGTCTCACATGGCGAGACACAGATGAAAACAAATAATTGCAGCAGGATGATTAAGTCACTCAGTCTTCTGGAGTTCACAGTTTCTCATCTACAAAATGGGTTTCATAGGGTCTTTAGAGTTCCCAACAGAAGAGATAATGAAAGGAAAACAGAAGAGTGGGGTGTTGGGGTACAGGTCTGTAATCCCAGAGATTCAGGTGGCTGAGGCTGGAGGATTCTGAGTTCTCACATAACTTGATGAGACCCTGTCTCAAAATAAAAAAACAAACAAACAAAAAAAGGGGCTGGAGGACAAGCTCAGTGGTTGAGCACTTACCTACTATGTGTGAGGTTCTGGGTTCAATGCCCCCAGTACTTAAAAGAAAAAGAAAGAAAAGAGAAAAAGAAAAGAAAAAAGAAATACAGCCCAGTGACAGATATATGGAGGACACTCAATATTTGGCAGATGATGATGATGATGACGATGATGACAATGGCAAGCATGACCATGATGGTGGAAATGGTAACCATAACTATAACTAACACAGAGGTTCCTGGAGACAGCAGGGCAAGTCTGAAAACCAGTCACTTAACTACCAGATTATGTGCCATGATAGAAGATAGAATAGGGTGCTATTAGGGACAGAGGAAAATGATTGATTCTGCCTGGAGAAATGAAGGACACCTTCACGGAGAAAGTACCACTTCAGCGAATTCTGGAAGAATAACAAGAGTTTCTTAGCTGGGAAAATGATTGGGAGATTATTTATTGACTGAGCATTCCATGTTTTTATAAAGGAGTGGCTATCAACCGGGGGAGGGGGGGTTTGCTCCCCAGAGGTCATTTGGCAATGTTTGGAGACATTTTAGTTGTTGTAAATGGGCTTTGAGGATCTGTTGGTATCTAGTAAGTAGAGGGCAAGAATGCTTCTAAACATCCTACAGTACATGGGTCAGCTCTCTCCTCCCCAACAAATTGTCCAGCCCAAACCTCTATAGTGTTGAGGCTGAGAAACCTTGCTATAAGGAATTACTAAAGTAGATCTGAGCCTGCCTCAATAGCCCTGTGGCATCCGATCCCGTCAGATCTCAGAAGCTAAGCAGGGTCGAGCCTGGCTAGTACTTGGATGGGAGACCGCCTGGGAACACCAGGTGCTGTAGGCTTGGTAGAAGGACCCAGAAACCCACTCCCAAAAATCATTCTGCCATTGAAAACCCTATGAACATCAAGGAAGCACTGACAATAGTGTTTCCCGTGTTGTATGGATGGGTGCTATGAGTTGGGTAGATCGGGGGCTGGGGTTTCGCTCAGTTGGTAGAGTGCTGCTCCATCTTCTCTGAGGACCCAGGCTTGATCCCCACCACCCCACAAATGAAAGCAGGACGTGGCAATCTACTCTTGGATCAATCCAGAAATAATCAGCCATTGAAAACCTTATGAGGGTGGCTATGAGTCAGATCCGACTTAATGGCACCTGACATTAACAACAAAGTAGATCTAATCTTGGAGGAGTATCTACCTGGTATAATCAAATAACAGTTTCTGACTTAAACAACAACTTCCTTTGCAAGTACAGTGCTACACTAAGTAGGGGGATGAGGACATTAGAACTCTGGGAGGTGATACAGTTGTCATTGTTCAAAATTAATGTTACTATACATCCACATGGGCTGGGGTTTAGCTCAGTTGGTAGAGTGCTGCTCTGCACTCTGAGGGCTCAGCACCACACAAATGGGAGAAGGACGTGGCAATCCATTCCTGAAACAATCCCAAAACAATCAGTCATTGAAAACCCTATGAGGGTCGCTATGAGTTGGACCTGACTTGATGGCACCGAACAATAACAATAACAATACATCCACAGGTTTCATTGGAAGGCAACTATTAATAGCAAGACATGTAACCTTTACCAATGACTAAGTGTGCTTTTCTAAAATTTCCTAAAGTTGCTATCAGGCCAATGGTCTGTTTCATGTAAAGTGAGAATCCTATTTTAATGGCCTCAGTGTTTAATGGAATGTATGAGACATAAATATTTTTAAATTTTATTTTAAATCTTGGTCCAATGTCTAAGACTTTATGACACTGTTTTCTGAATTAAATATTCTCAGTTGGGTCATGGCACATTCCTGGCCTAGTTTCTTTGGTAATTTTTTTTTATTAGGTATAAATGTCTCCTGCTATTTTGTTGTTAGGTGCCATTGAGTTGCCTGCAGCTATAGCCCTGTGGCATCTGATCCCGTCAGATCTCAGAAGCTAAGCAGGGTCGGGCCTGGTTAGTACCTGGATGGGAGACCGCCTGGGAACACCAGAAGCTGTAGGCTTGGGAGAAGGACCTGGCAACCCCCTCCCAAAAAAAATCAATCTGCCATTGAAAACCCTATGAACAGCAGAGAGGCACTGACAATAGTGTTTCCCCTGTTGTACAGAGGGTCGCTATGAGTTGGATACCGACTCGATGGCACCTAACAACAACAACAACAACAGCCATCGAGTTGGGTCCGACTTATAGCCGCCCTATGTACAACAGAAGGAAACGCTCCTCGATACTATGCCATACCCAGTACTATGTCAGTACTTCTGCACTATTCATAGGGTTTTCAGTGCTGATTGTTTCCGGATTGTTCTCGGGAGTGGGGTGCCAAGTCCTTGTCCCATTTTTGCTGTGTTGGGGATTAAACCCAGGATCTCAGGGAGCGCAGAGCAGCACTCTACCAACTAAACTAAACCCCAGCCTGTTTCCTGCTTGCTTAAGTCCTTAAAAACACCCAGTGTTGTGAGTTGAAATGAATTACATTTAATGCTGAATGAGACTTAGTATATAGAGTATCCCCCAAATCTTAGTATGTTTGCTTCTTTCATTTCTTCACTAGTTCATTTCATTTCTTCATTGATTCAATTGTTCCTTAAACTCATTCTTCATTTTACTCAGTGACTGTTATTACAATGAAGATAAATAGGACATGGGCTCCAAAGGGCTTGTATTCTTGTTGGGAATTGAGATCAGTAATGATAATAACAGTTAGCATTTATTGACAGCTCCTATGCCAGGTGTTCTTATATGGGCCTTGCTACAGTACTCATTTAATACAATAGCTCTATGAGGTGGGTTTTGTTATTAGCCCCATTTTACATGAGGAAACTGAGGCACAGAGATGTTAAAAATCTGACTCAAGATTGTACATCCTCTATGTGGCAGTGTTGGAGCTTCTCAGCATTGTACTATGTACTCATCACAGTTCTACCTCATAGAGTAGAAGCCTTCCAGGTCATGCTGGGAGTCCAGAGGGAGGGGCATCCTAGTAGACTGGGAGGACAGGGGCAGTATCCCAGAGGAGGAGAAGGATCGGTGTGTGTCAGCCTGACTCAGAGGAGGCAGGTGGACATACGTGACTGAGGATATTCTAAGTAGAAGGAAGAGCATGTGTGAGGGCATGGAATTGGGAATATTGTGGCCTATTTGATGAACAGTGCAATGGACTGATGGCTGTGTCCCCTCTTAAATTCACATGCTGAAATCCTAATCTCCAATGTGATGGCATTAGGCATTGGGGAGGTGATTAGGTCATGAAGGTGGGGCACCCTATGAAAGGGATTAGTGCCCTTATGAAAGAGGCCTCAGAGCTCTCTAGTCCTGTTCCTGTCATGTGAAGATATAAAGAAAAGGAAGGTGGCTGTCTGCAGTCTGGAAGAGAAGTCTCACTAGAACCTGACCATGCCTGCCCTGATCTCAGACTCCCAGCCTCCAGAACTAAACAAGTTCTGATGTTTTGCAGAAGCATAAAATATCATCAATGCCACTAACATTCCAAGGATCTAAATTTCACTATTGTTTATTATATTTTTGTGCAGTTGGAATGTAAACCATGCTGTTTTTAAACTGCCTGCACAGTTTAGGCCCACCTTATTTTCAACACAATGGAATTAAATATGAGAGATACCCCTCCCTTCTATTTCTACTCACTTCCCTCCTCTACCAATAAATAAAATAACAAGGCATGCCTGGAACTGGCATGAAGCTCTTTGTGCTTTTTAGTAACAATTGAAATGGAGCTTAGAGTTCAAAAGCAGCTTGTATGTATTCCCCTTCCAGCTCTTCACAGGAAGATACCGTTGGCCTCCAGCCCCCTTGTCAAAAGAGGTAACGGTGGCGTTAGAAGAGATTAGACTTATCCAAGGTCACCCCAGAGGTGAGTGATAGAGCCTGCATTTGAATCTTCTTGAATCTGTGACTAACCCAGAATGATTTTGAAGATTCCACATAAACCCTTGCCACACTCGACCAGTTAAATTACCAAAGGACCAACAGCTTCACATTTTATTAATCTCACATAATCAGCCTTTTTAACTTGGTCTCTTTCCAGCCAAAAACAGTCAATTTACTTATTCATATTTGGGGGGGGGTAGGTCTGTGGGTGGTACATGTACCACTGAAATCCATTGTTAGCTCTACTGACATTCTAAACATGCTTGATGAAGCTCACCTTATTCTGATATTCCAGTTTTATTTTTTGATTTTATCTTCTCAAACACTAAGGAAAGAAATTATTTAAGGTATTCTACTCCAACTGCCTGCAGCCATAGCCCTGTGGCGTCTGATCCCGTCAGATCTCAGAAGCTAAGCAGGGTTGAGCCTGGTTAGTACATGGATGGGAGACCGCCTGGGAACACCAGACACTGTAGGCTTTGGAGAAGGGCCTGGTAAGCCATTCTCAAAAATCAATCCACCATTGAAAATCCTATGAACAGCAGAGGAGCACTGACAATAGTGTTTTGCTTGTTGTACGTAGGGTTGCTATAAGTCGGATACTGACTCAACAACTCCTAACAACAACAACTCCAACTATCTCAAAGTATCATGTAACATGTGAACACTGACTTAGTTATCTAAATTAATGGAATATATGTTTGAGGAGAGGATGTGCTTGTATCCATATGTGTCTTGGCGGCCTATGTGCCCATATGGATGGCTGTAGTGTGTTGAGTGTCTCACTCACATGTGGTGTGTGAGTTCTGTGTGCCAGATTCTGCTCAGGGTTTTATAGGTAGCCCAAGCTGGCCTTGAACTCTCTGGATCCTCCTATGTCACCCCCCTGGGATTACAAGTGTGAGCTACCATGCCTGGCATTCTGCTCGGAGACCAATGATTGTAATCCCACTTAATCATCATCACAGATCTAGCAGGAGGTACAATTCTCTCCCTTTCATGGCTGAAGAAACATCAGTTCAGAGAGGTAAAAGTGGCAGAATTAAGATGTGAACTTGGATGTTCCAATCCCCAAGTTCTTTCCATTCCATCCATAGAGAGTGCATTTGTTCAGAGAACAAGATGATCATAAAACTCATGTGGGTGAATTGACACACTGAAGACCCAATTATGAAAGCATGACCTTCAAAGCTAGAAGGGGGATCTAGAAGAACAGAGCTGTTTAAGATCCCATGATTCAATATCACCATGACTTTGAGCTCACAAGGGCAGCATGCAGTCTGCACAGAGGCTGAGGACCTTGAGAACTGAGGTGGCACACAGATGGTCTGGGAGTCAAAGGACTCCAGTTCCAGCCTCAGTTCAGTCACTAAGGAGAACACAGTTACACAGAGTTGCCCATGCAAACACTTTCTTATGTGGTTGTCACAGCAGCATATGGAGTAGATAGATATTTCTGGATTCATTGTATACGTGGAGAAACTGAGGACAGAGAGAGGGAGCCACCTTCCCAGGGTCATGCATCTATTAGAAACCAGAACTGAGACTTAATCCTAGGTTTTTAAACTCTGAATACCATCCCCTTCTTACCGTAAGTTGTTGTTGCTGTTAGGTGCTGTCAAGTCGGTAACTGACTCATAGCGACCCTGAGTACAATAGGGGAAACGCTATTGTCAGTGTTTCTCTGCTATTCACAGGGTTTTCAATGGTGGAACGATTTTTGGGAGTGGGTTGCTGTGTCTGTCTCCCAAGCCTACAGGACCTGGTGTTCCCAGGTAGTCTCCCATCCAAGTACTAACAAGGCCTGACCCTGCTAGCTTCCGAGATCTGACAGGATCGGATGCCACGAGGCTACAGTTGCAGGCTCTTACCATATGAGCTGTGGTAAACCCCTCTCCTGAAATCTAGGGTTCAGGAAACCCCTCTGGTGTTTATTCACTATCTCCATCCTTGTTTTGCACCACTCACAAGCAATGCTTCGTGAATGAGAAGACAGGTGTGCCCACTGGAGGTCGCAATTTCAACAGCCAACGATTTTCCAAGTCACAGTGGTCTCCTCCTCCCTCTGACTCATTCATATCCAGAAATTTGGCAAGGTCAATGTTCAGTGTGCTCTCAGGGTCATTATGAAGGATGCACTGACTGATGCATTGACTGAACAGATTTACTGAGTACTTACGATGCTCCTTGCTCCTACCGTGTAGGGTTGGGGCGAATACAGAGCTGAATAAGACACTTTACCTCCCCTTTGAGGAACTTATCACATCTCCTGGCCACCATTTTCACCATTTGGAAAAGATATGGCAGGACTGAGAAGACTTACTTGGTTTGGCCTGGTGCGACTGTGGTGCAGTTTGCATTCCTATGACACGGGTTATTTGATTCACAGATGTTGGTCATACTGCACCCCACTCCAGGTACAAGACTGTGGTAATGTTCCTTACATTCACAGTGAGACTTCAGGAGACAGGGAGGCAAAAACCAGTAAGATCCTGGTTAGTCACATCAACTGCCATTCTTCTTCAGTTTGTAGTTTTATTCTGCCAGAAAAGCTAACTCCAAGCAGCTCTGAAGTGTGGGCTTACACTTAAGATTTTCTGAATTTTCTAGAAGTGGAAATCATGCCTCTATATCTTACCATTTGTTTACTGTTGTTTGTAAAGTTCAGCTTTTTGGTGGTGCTGTTTCCTAACACCTGACCTTGTTGGCTACATAATTCTTGGTTTAGTTTATCTATAGGGGAGGTGCCTGCAGCTGTACCACTGTGGTGTTTTATCCTATCAGATCTTAGAAGCTAAGCAGGGTCAGGTCTGGTTAGTACTTGGATGGGAGACCACCTGGGAACACCAGGTGTGTAGGCTTGGGAGAAGGACTTGGTAACCCACTCTCAAAAAGTAATCAGCCATTGAAAATCCTATGAATAGCAGAGAAACACTGACAATACTATTTCACCTATTGTAGGTAGGGTTGCTATGAGTTGAACACCAACTCAGTGGCACCTAACAATAACATAGGTGAGCAGAGATTGGGAAGTATTATTGCTACAGAATAATATTTTTCAACTGGAAGTCTTAACCCAGGGGACACTGGGCAATGTTTGGAGACATTTTTGGTTGTCACAGGGAGAGGACAATGTGGCTACTGAAGACCTGGGGTGCTGTTAAATATGCTGTGATGCATATATTGCCTCAAATGCCAATAAGGAGTTGTGCAGTCCAAAATCTTAATAATACTGAATATGAGGAGCCCTGCCCTGGAATAGTGCTATGATCCTGCTTCCATGTAAACTACAGAAGCTTTCTAAGACTTGAAAATCTGCCTTGGGACCCACTTTTAAAGAGATGAAGCACATTTTAAATCTAACTCCCGAGGTCCTGGCATTTATGATATACCATGAATTTTCCCACAAAGGCCCTCATTTTGAGGATGAGAATTTAGTCCCTTGACCTTTTCTGCAAATCTGCTTTAGAATTGATAGTTGCAATATTGTGTGATATTCTCTTTCTCCTCAGGGGAGAGAGAGAGAGTGGACTCTCTGAAGAATTCTAGAACATTTCTATGGAGGGTCTGACAGACTGCACAGGCCCTGTGGCTATGTCTGGGTTGGACCTTGAGCCTTTCCTCCTTGCTGTGCAGAAATATCCTCCTGTGTGAATAGATTTCCTCCACTGAGCACTTGGTTGGCGGTCATGAACATAGTCAGCATTCACCGCATGCTTGATGGATGAACAGGGCATCAAGGACAGGGCTATTTAAGCTGGACTCCCCAGCCAAGGTCTCCTGGCCAGGATGATTTTTACCAGTCAAGGTCATGATTTGATTCAGAGGGGTAGTGGCTCACCCCAGAATGTCCTCATTGTTCCCTGCAACTTGTCATGCTGTCAACATTTGTACTTTGGGACAGGGTATTTTGGGCTCTAAGAGACCCTCTTAAAAAGACACCAAAGAGTATAGAGAATCAAGGGCGGGCACCAATCATATTATACGAGTCTTGGTTAAAGTTGATTTGCTAATCCCATTTTGAATTATGTGTCTACTCGTCAGACACTTATAGGACTGTGATAGGAGAGAATCCAAGGCAGAAATGTTTTGACCTGAGGGGCTGGGAATGTGTGAGTCTGGAGGATAGACTGGGTGAGGAAGTCCTGAGGCCAGGCTCTGAACACACTGAGGACTGTCTGGAGAGGAAGCCCAAACTGAGCATTGGACGGCAGAACTGGAAGGCAGGGGAGAAGAATGCTACCCACAGCACAAGGCTACCTTCAGTGGCTGTCTTACCTTTGGATGCATCCTCAGCTTACCTGGCCAGGCCCGTCGTATTTGCACACTGTAGACTTTGTAGGGCAGTCTCCAAAGTTTGTTTGGCAGGGGTTTATTGGTAAGCACACTTGGCCATCCCCACGGTAGCCTTCTAGGCACGTACAACTGTGCTGATTTGGTCCCAGGTACGTGCAATGAGCGTGAGGGGGGCAGATGTTTTGTAAACACGGGTTGATGGCTTGAGGGGTAATGACAAAATGAGAGGTGGTTAGTACTCAGGGATGGAGAAGGAAGACTGAGCTGTGAGGAAACTGTGGGTCACAGCGTATCAAAGCCACAAAGGCCATTCGATAGTTTTGAAAAAGAAACATTTCTTCGCATCTCATCTGAACATCTCCCTCCACCAATCAGATTTCCATGGCCATCAGAAATAGTAACTACATTGTGCTGACATATTATAATGTCATATTATGTGTCAAATTAAATGTAGTAGCATGACAGAAAACGTTAAGGCTTGTAGAATTTATCCTATGCACTGGGCTCTGTTCTAAGCATTTGCCATATATTAATTAATTTAATTCTTAGAACAATCTTTTGAGGTAGAGACCACTATTATCCCTGTTCTGTAGGCAGGAAAACTGAGGCATAGGCAGGCTAAAGGTCATGTGGTCAGTAAAAGGCAGATCTCAAATGTGAACCCAGGCAGTCTGGCTTCAAAATCCATCTTCCTCACAGATATACTATACTGCTTCTCATAAAGAGAGTAATCACACAAAGAAAAAATTTTAAAAAGAAGCACTAAATCTTATACTGATATTGGTTAGTGTGACACCACAATGTGTAAATCTATATACCAGTATGGAAGGAGAATCTGCCATTTATTGAGGACAGCACCTAACAACAATCAACAACATCATGTCATGAGCCCTTTGCCTGGCACCTTTTGTATTTTTCACTGAGCTACAATGGAAAGAGTCATTGTGTTAATAATAAGGAGTTTGGGAGGTTATACTTTTTCTTTTCCCCTGTTAGTTACAGTAACTCAAACACCTCAGTGAATAAGCCAGTGAATAAGCCATGAATAAGCATTTTACTCACGTTCGCAGATTTGGCCATCGCCTTTGTAGTTGGGAAGGCATTTGCATTCTAGTTTGGTTTCATCTTCACTGGAAGGAGAACATCTGGAATTTTCTGGGCAGAGCAAGGATGCACATTCAGGGATGGCTACAGGAGAAGATTGTTGAGGTACTTACTTTAACAGAATAACCAATTCTAAACACACTTGATAAAAAGGAGTATAGACTTATCGCAATAATTAAAAGTACAGAACACATAAAATAAAAATGAGCTATGTGTTAACTTTCACTCTATTCCCCTTCCCAAAGTAAATAATATCAACAACCCATGTAACCAATCTAATACATTTACTTATAAACTTAGTTATATGATTTTTTTCAACAACATGGGATCCTATTAAAATACTTAGTGACCTAAATTTTAATTTAACAACTGATTACATAATTCTTTAAACATCCTCCTACTTTCTGATAACTGAATAGGATTTTATAACATAGGTATAACATAGACGGTTATTATGAAGTAGGAAGAGTCTGGCACATTTGCCAACTTGCAGAACTAACAAGTTGGACTGATGCAGCATGATGGATACTAGTAGAAGATATGAAACCCCCTGGGGCAGAGATGAAGGACAGTTTATTACTCACTTCAAGAGCAATAGACAGAGCATCAGCATTTTGGCAACCAATTCTTCCAAGCCCAGTTCCCACAGGGCAAAGCAAAGAGGGCCAAATTGACATCTGAACATATGGTGGACTTTGTTACAGGAGAGATTCTGAGTTTTTTTTTTTTTTTAATGGGCCATGCATTATTTAGGACATGGGCACATAATTATTTGATCAGGGAAAGTCTATTTATTTGCATATATATTTTTTTGCAGTACTGGGGAGTTGAACATGGGGTCTTACACATATTTTGTAAGTGCTCTACAACTGAGCTGCACCCCAGCCCCTTTTAAATTTTTATCTTGAGACAGGGTCTTGCTAAGTTATACAGGCTGCCTCTGGCCTCAAACTTATGATCCTCCTGCCTCAGTCTCCTGAGTCACTGGGATTACAGGCATGAGCTACCGCACCTGGCTGAAAGTTTTAATATAATGAATTACGAATGAAGAATTGGAGTCATGGAAAGTTAGCTACTGAGCATTAACAAAGAATTCTGAAGAATAAAGGCATGGCAGGTACCCTAGGGCTGAGAGGAGTACCCAAGGGGGGACCTCCTTCCCTCGAGGGCTGAGCTTCAGATGTTACTGGAAAGGGCATGGCCTTGGTCACTGTATGGAGGTGAAGTTGCTAAAACTCCTTGACTGTAAGACTTGTTGGAAATCTGTCCTCTTGGGAAGGTCATCCACCTAGAGGTGTCACTAGATGCCCAGAAAAAGTGCTGGCCACTGCACGGTCCTGCAACTAGAAGCTAAGAAGCCACCCCCTAAGAAGTATAGTGTACTACTCCACACGGCCTAGGTGGCTCTGGACCAGCGAGGTGGGGTGAAGGTGGGGTTGCCAACACCCCAGATGGCCAGCTCTGCAGGGTCCTTCGTGCATATGGGGCTGGGGGGGGTGCAGAACTCGTATCCCTAGTCCACTGGTACAGATCTGTGCTGTCTGGGGCTCCTGCCTGAACCAAGCACTGGGAAATGTTCACTAGCTAAACACTGGAGGAAGTGAGCTCTGCAGGAACCTAGCAGTGGAGAAACCATCTGAGCAAACTGGAGAAAAACCATTCTTCAGGAGCCTGGTGAATCAGAGCCAAATCAGAAACAAGAAGAGAAAATCCTCCTCTATCCATCACTCTAGGACTCTCTGATAAGATTTCACACATTTCTGGCTGGAAAAAGATAAATATTTTAAAAAGTCCTGCTCCATTATCACAGAGCAGGCAAAAAGGATGGAATTGGAACTGAGAGGCAATACAGTGATAACTATTACTGGCCGTAACCATGCCTTCCTTTTGTTCCCAAGGGAGACACTGTATCTTCCAGGGTTATTCAAGATACACTCTTGAAATGACAATCTGGGATGAAGGGTAGTCAGTGGGTTGCTCTCAAAATATGCACAAATGTGAGACTTACGGAGATTTGCCTCTTAATTGTGGCTAACTGAATCAAAAACTCAAGGAGAATATCCTTCCTTCAACAAAATAGAAGTGTTTCCAGGAAGTGGCTGCCCCTTCATGATGACATTTTCCACCCTCCTTTTTACCCAGGTGGGGTCGTGTGACTAGTTCACACAGATGGAACAGTGAATGGAAAATTTTAGGTCTTTCTCTGGACTTTAATGATCAAATGTTTCTCCACCCCATCCTCCTTTCCATGGCTGGAAGCAGAGCACTCTGAGGATTAGAGAATGGCAGAGACAAGAAGAGGTTAGCATCCCTAATCACCCCATAGAGGGATGTTGGCACCCCTAGAGACACCCATGCTGGATAGTTACATGTGCAAGAACTGTATCTGTGCTGTGCTAAGCCAGAAATTCCCCAAATGTCTCAGCTCACGATACCTTTAGTACCTGTATAATTTTTCATGTTGCCTCTGCCCCTAAAAACATACCTTAGAGGCCCATTTATTAAATTTAGAACCAAATAACTCAGTAACTATGTTGTGACAATTTAGTAGCAATTTGAAAAAGTAACATGCTTAATAGAAAACTATTTCTATTTCATTCTTAAATAACCACATTTACTTTTACTTCCTTTTTCTTTCCTTTCTTTTTTCTCCCCCCACCTTTCTTTCTGTATTGGGGATTGAACCCAGGGCCCCATGCATACTCTGCAAGTGCTCTACCACTGAGCTGCATCCCCAGCCCTCTTTTAATTTTTTATTTTGAGTCAGTATCTTGTTAAGTTATGCAGGATACTTCTGGCCTCGAACTTGTGATCCTCCTGCCTCTGGCTCAGATTGTTGGGATTACAGGCATGAACCACTGCACCCAACACCACATTTACTTTCAAATGAGTTGTGTGAATCTGTTAGATCCATGGTGCAACTTCTAAACCTTGGACTCAGATTTGCCTTACACTTTCATTCTAGCCTCATTGAGTTTTACATGGTATTTGTTTTCTTTTTATCACAGCAACCTCTGAAAATGCACTTAGGCAAAGAGACGACATATGGAAAGAAATGTAATGTGATCCAGTGCTGAAATTATAAATTGACTCAAGTTCTCGGTTTCTGTGGTATCTGACAGGTGTGTCATTGTTTTTCTCAACAATTTAAAATATCCACTAGTAAGTAGTCTGTGACTTTGATGTGGTACCTTGGAGCACCTTGATGCATAGTTTGAGAACCATAGTGTTAAGCCACTGAATTTTTGTGTATATTTCTTACAGCAGCTAGCAGTATCCTAACTAGTATAGGATATACCAAAATTTATTCAACCAAGTTCAACATTTAAGTTATTTCTATCTTGTTTTCTTCTTATAAACAATACTGTCATTAATTTCTCTGTATATATGTTTTTACCTGCCTAGAGTCGTACCCCCTGGCATCTGATCTCATCAGATCTTGGAAGCTAAGTAGGGTCAGGCCTGGTTAGTCATTGGATGGGAGATTACCTGGGAATACTGGGTGCTATAGTGTTGGGAGAAGAACCTGGCAGCCCACTCCTAAAACAATCAGCTATTGAAAACCCTATGAATAGCATGGAAATACTGACAATACTGCTGGGCATGGCACAGTGTTGGGTAGTGTTTCATTCTGTTGTACATAGGGTTGCTATGAGATGGATCTGATTTGACGGCACCTAACAACATGATTTTACCCACACGTACTTGGCCCTCCCTTCCTCCAGTGTAAATTCCTAAAATTGGGGCTGCATCAGCATCTCATAAACATGCCTTCAAATTCAATAGGTAATTCCCCCCCATGGGTTGTAGGACTCTACCTCCCCAGTGTCATTTTACTCAAATCTATAGATAGGTATTATTTACCTTTCGCATCTGTATAATGTAATGGGTAAAAAAATCAAAACCAAAGCAAAACAGAACCTCCCCAACACCCATCCTACTTCAATGTGGCTATAATTCATATTTGTGTGATTACTATGGATTCATTGCCCTTTGCGTGTTTATTGCTGGCTGTCATTTCTTATTCTGAGTACTAGCTGTCCCTAGGTCTATTTTAAAAATTAGGCCATAGACTTTATATTATAAAAATTTATGTGACATGTGAATTGCAAATATTTTTCTCCCAGTCTCTTGTTTATCTTCTGACTTGACAGAAATATTTTTTCACTGGGAGGCAAATCTGACAGTGTCCCCCACTAGGCTGCCTTCTGGACAGGGTCCCTGTCTTACCGGGAAGCCTCTGTCTATAAGTCTTCTGGGCAGGGACAGGAGGGACTAGGAAAGAGACTGACTGAGGTCACAGAGGGCCAGTCCACCCCTGTGAGGTTGGATTTGATTTGGTGGTTTGCATGGTTGTCTCAGCAAGAAGGCAGAGGCTATTTTTATTCATCTTGTTTCTACCACTGCTTATAGCGCCTCAGGGGCTTTTAATAAGATTATCTGACATTTTCATTTTAAAGGAGACTCAAATGGAAAGGATTTCAGGCAAACACGACCAATTTCTTAATATCTTATCTCCAATTCACCTTTTAGAACCTGCTGTTCTATAATGGCTGGACCATGATGTGAATTTCTCCTTTCCAGAGAGATGCTAAACTTTGCCAGTAGAGGGTGCCAGCGGGATACAGTAGGAAGCCGGAACTGCTCTTGGATGCAAGGTGCACTGTTGTGCTTTGGCTGTATTTGCTGCTGCAGTCACATAGTCGGTTCAGGATGATCTGCCTAGACTCTGTCCCTAAAGTGCATCATCCCTCAGTGACCTTGGATCCTTGGACCTGACCCAGCGACCACCGTCCCGCAGCCCTTCCAACACAGAGAGACTAGGTAGGCCAGGTTATGCCCCACTTCTTGTCCTCACCTAGCAGCCTGGCTCACCAGTGCCCTGGAGGGTTGTCTCCTGCCTGCCAGATGACTGTGGTCCAAGGCTGATCTGGATGAAACAGCCAACCTCTCTGCCACCTAATGGGCTGCTGTCATACCCTCTCCAACAAAAACTGAATCCAGCCTTGGGGAGGCCCACCTCCTTCCAAGTCTGTCCCTCCTTTGCTATGCTCCATCATTCCTAGAGTTCTGTATGCATTTTTTATAGCTACTCACACATAGTTTCCTTCTCTTAATTGGACCCAGGGTCATAGAAAATTTTCATTTTATGTTTTATTTTATTTTGGTACTGGTGTCTGAATCAGGGGTTCACACATGCTTTGTAAGCACTCTGCCACTGGGCTGTGCCCTCAACCCCCCTTTACATTTTTTTTTTCTTTTTTTGTGTACTGGAGGTTGAACCCAGGGCCTCACGCTCGCATGCTTTGAAAGTGCTGGACCATTGAGCTGCATCCCTAGCCCGTTTTTTTTTTTTTTTTTTTTTTTTTTTTTTTTTTTTTTTTTTTTTTTTTTTTTTTTTTTTTTTTTTTTTTTTTTTTTTTTTTTTTTTTTTTTTTTTTTTAACTTTTTCAGACAGGGTCTTGCTAAGTTATGCAGACTGCCTCTGGTCTCAAACTTGTGATCCTCCTCCCTCTGCTTCCTGAGCTGCTGGGATTATAGTCGTGTGTCACCGTGCCCGGAAACCTCTTTCTAAATATTTTTTAAATTGAGTCAGGGTCTTGCTAAGTTATGCAGGCTGCCTTGGCCTCAAACCTGCAATCCTGCTGCCTCTACCTCCTGAGTTGCTAGGATTACAGGCGAGTGCCACCATGCCTGGCTCTCATAGATTGTTTAAAGAATTTTCTATGGGGTCAAATGATTGAAGCCTGCTTCTTACATTTGCTAGTTTTGTGACCTTTGGTGAGTCACTTAGCCTTTGGTAGCCTTTGCTCCCCCTATGGCTGTGATCGTGTTCTGTCTTTGGGATTTGTAATTGAGATTGTGGCTAATCTCCTTTACTAGGCAACTACCTTGTAGCAATGGCCTGTCCCACTCCCCACTCTTTCCTTCACGTTGTTCCTGCTCAGCCTTTGTAAAGAACAGCTACAGCCACATCACTCCCCTGTTGGGATACCCAGGGGGATAGAGAGTACCCCAAACATGGCCAGTCCCAGGAGTTCATCTAGCCCACTTGGAATACTATGAGGCAAGATAGCAATGGGTCACCTTTGCTATACATCCAAGTATCTCACTCTTCCCCTCCTCCCATCAAGTGGGCCAAGATGGCACCCAAAGTATGGTAGCATCTAAAGCCCCCCTGGTGCCCAATTGGTCATTTCTGATCCAACCCTGTTCCCCTGATTGGCTGGCTATCAGGCCATATAAACTCAGGAGCTCAGAAATCAGCAGCCATTCTGAAAACTATCCAAGATAAGCTCACCGGGTCCTTGCGGTTCCTTAAGGGCCCAAGACCCATTTACTCGTCTGCCTAGCCTAGCCTTCAGCCTTCCTCCAACCTGCCTTCATCATACTTCAACCCACCTGCCACCTCTATTCAACCCCAACCTCTACAATGCTGGATATCCTACATGGACCCACAGCTTTGAGAGGCAAGACTCCGGGAGTCAAGCACAGGGCCCCCAAAGTGGCAAAATCTGCGAGCCGGAATGCGAGCAATGACACCTGGGAGTCTCTGCTCCAGCGGCAGAGGTGGCAGCTGAGCGCTTCCGTTCTCCAATGCCCCTCTCCCCTCTCCCTAATCCTCCATTCCTTTCCCCTCCTTCATGAATAAAGTCCTGTCTTTCTATCCTGTGTGAGATGTGATGCTCTGTTCTCTGGCCACAGCCTTGCCACCGGGTGCAGCATCGGGGCACCCACCTCTTGCTTCCACCCACAAAGCAGAGAGAGAAAAACCCCAGGAGGAACCTGACACTCCAGTGCTCCGGTTCTCTCTCTCTCTCTTCCCTTCCCCGTCCTCCTCTGCTTTCCTGTTCTCTCCTGTGCTCTTCCATCTTCCCTTTTAAATTTTTGGTTTGTTCCAGCAAAACATTTGATGCCACGTCACTCCCGTTGAGCCCCAGGAAGGAATGCAAACGTGCAATGTGTGCGCCTGTGTCTCTTTGGTCTTTTGTGGTACTAAGAGAACTGGTAGTACTTACGTTTGTCACAGCGGGGGCCCGTGTATGCAGAGTAGCACTCACAGCTTCCACTGCCATTGATGCCACTGTTGCACACGCCGTGCACACAGTCACACACTGTGGGTAGAGAATGGGAGTGGGGGTTAGTACCTGATAGATTGTTTCCAGAGATCCTGGAAAGGCAATATTCTCAGACAGCACTTGCTGAGAATTGGAGTGGTGTGGCGACAACCATAGGTTTGAAGTCCTAGAGACCCTGGTTTGAAACTTGGCTTCATTTTTACAAATTTGCTTCAATTTTTTTCAGTGTAAAACATGAAGACAATGATGCCTAGGATAATTATATAGTTAAGAGAGATAATGTATCTAATGCATAGCTGGCATATCATGTATATTGGAGCTCTTTTAGTTACTTGTATGTGTATGTGTGTATATTTTATGGTACTAGGAGGTTGAATCCAGGGCCTCACACATGTTAGGCCAGTGCTTGACCACTGAGTTGCACCCCAAGCTCCTTTTCTATTTTTTATCTTGAGACAGGGTCTTGCAAAATTGTGCAGGCTGCCTCTGGCCTTGGACTCATGATCCAGCAGCCTCAGCCTCTCAAGTTGCTGGGATTACAGGCATGCGCCACTACGCCTGGAGTATTTTACCTACTTTCAAACTATTTGCTTTCACCTTTGGATAGCTCAGAGGACTGGCTTAGTGTGTTAGTACATGCAGATCTATTATATTTCAAAGAAATATAATAGCGAGCATCTCTACAAATAAATCCCACTTTTTGTATTATTGGACAATGCAAGGGTAAAAGACAAATTTAATAGGGGCTAGAATATGTCATACTTTCTGCTTGAAACAGATGACTTTTCAGCCTGGTGACATACTTCAAGGATGACAAATGTAGGGCCTTTGATATAAATGGTCAGCTATTTAGCCCCCTGCTTGTGGCTCCTTTATAGCCTGACTTACTATCAGACTGGGCCAATAGCATTCTATGCCAAGTCACCTGTGAAGCATGCTGTATTAGTCTTCTATTGCTGCTATAACAAATTACCCCAAAGTTACATCTTAAAAGGGCACAAACTTATCTTACATTTCTGGAAGTCAGAAATGTGAAATATCTCATTGGACTAAAATCAAAGATACAATAAGGCTGCATTTCTTCTGGAGACACCAGAGTAGAATCTCTTCCTTTGCCTTTTCTAGCTTCTAGAAGCTCCCTGTATTCCCAGGCTTGCAGGAGGTGGTCCCTGAGCGGAATTTTTGCCCCTCTGGGCTCTAGCGACTCTTTCTTTGTATCTTGTCTACTGCCCCTTCCTACTACAACTATTAATTCTGTTGACACCTGACAGCTGAAGGTCACCAGGAAGGGCCAGCTGCTAAACAAAGCCAGCAGCAAGGGTGAGCTGCCACAGAGAACTAGTGGCCACTCATGTTAGCCAGGAGAGGCAGCTACTGGGTTATTTTTGTGGTTGTCCATTGTTATTGTTCAATGTCTCTTCAGACACATGAAGGGGCCTCATTTTGTCTTGTTGCACCATGGTTATAGTGAGTCTTTATCTGATGGTGACATTTTTTGAAATTCTTCATGCTCATCAAGGAACCCTACGGCCAGCTGACAGCAACAAGGCCATCCACCAGCTGGCGTCTCTCAGGGATGCTTCTTTCTTTCTCAATCTATTTTTCCTCTCCACTATTGGATTGTACCCCTTTGTGTCTGTCAGCTTTAGTGCTATGGGGGCATGCATGTTGCTGTGATGCTGAAAGCTATCCCATTGGTATTTCAGACACCAGCAGGCCACCCATGGTGGACAGGTTTCAGCTGAACTTCCAGACCAAGACAGACTAGGGAGAAAGACCCAGCAGTCCACTACCAAAACAATTAGCCATTGAAAACTCTATGAATAGCAGAGAAGCACTGTCATCTATAGTGTCCGAAAATGAGCCCCCCCCAGACTGGAAGGCATTCAAGAAATGACTGGCGAAGAGTTGCCTCCTTAAAGTAGAGTCATGATGGGAATGATGGGAATGGAGTGGAGCCCCTGGGACCTCCTTTTGCTGATATGGCACAGTTCAAAATGAGAAGAAACATAGTGGCTGAAACAACGGGCTCAAACATAAAAAGATCATGTATATGGCACAGTATTGTGGAGTGTTTCGTTCTGCTGTACTTAGGGTTGCTCTGAGTTGGATCTGACTCGACAACACCTAAGAACAACAAACAACATTAGATCGGAAGCCCTTGGAAGACTTCCTCTGCTCTGTGTTTCCCCACACATTTTCCTCGTGACAATACTATCACTACAGAATGAAATTTTAAAGAACAACAAGATCTGGCAGGGCCAGGACTAGGCTGGGGAGAGTGAGGTTGAGAGTGCAGGTGTAGAGTTGGAATCTTGCTTAAGTGTTTAGCAGTTTGATGCATTGTTCAATAACTTCAAACCAAAATGGCTATAGGTTGTGTTTTGTGTCCCAAAAGGATCTATTGGAGTCTACACTTCAGAGCCTCAGAATGACCCTATTTGGACATAGGAGTTTTGCAAATGTAATTATCATATATTCTCAAATCTAATCCTCACCCTTTCAACAGTTTTGTTGTTGTTGTTAGGTGCTTTCCAGTTGAGTCTGACTCATAGAGACCCTCATAGGGTTTTCCATGGCTGATTGTTTTGGGATTGCTTTGAGAATTGGTTGACATATCCTTCTCTTGTTTTTGCAGTGCTGGGGATAGAGCCTGGGTCTTCAGAGAGTGCGGAGCAGCACTCTACCAACTGAGCTAAACCCCAGCCCTTGTCAACAGTTTTAGTGAGCTAAAAAAATCAGATGAGGACTAGAACTGTGTGTGGATTGGATTCCAAGTCACATGTCAATGAGGCAACCCTCCACCCCAATCCAACCTGCATGCGGTTCTAATCCACATCTAGTGTTTAGCCCTCTAAAACTGTTGTGAGGGTTCAGATTGGACTTGAGAACATATAGTAATTACACCTGCATGAGGTTTTACTGGAGTAAAATAGGCTCCTAATCTGATGTGTCTGGTGTCCACATTGGGAGAAGAAACAAATATCCAGGGAAAGGGGCCAGGTGAAGATGGAGGCCAAGGGGCTACCAGGGGCTGCAGAAGGCCCGAACGAGTCTCATGTAAAAGCTTTGAAAAGAGCATGACCCTGCCAGCACCTTGCCTTTGAACTTCTACATTTCAGAACAATAAGTCATCCAGTTTGAGGTGCATTGTTATAATAACTCTGGGAAGTGATATGATTATCTTGATTATGGAATTTTGGGGTTCCTTCTTTTTTTATTCCTTGCAGTACTTGGGGCTTAAACCCAGGGCCTCACACAAACTTTGCAAGAGCTCTACCACTGGGCTACACCCTCAGCCCATTGAAAATTTTTTTAAAAATTTATTTATCTTGAAACAGCGTCTCATTAAGTTATGCAGCCTGCCTCTGGCCTGGAACTTGCAATCCTCCTGCCTCTGCCTCTTGAGTTGCTGGTATTGCAGGTATGAGCCACCATGCCTAGCTTGGGGTTCTTTCTTAAATTTTGTGCCTAAAGCATGTCCTTCTCAGCACTGGGCATGGTGGTGCACGCCTGTAATCCCAGCAACTTGGGAGGCAGAGGCAGGAGGATCACAATTTTGAGACCAGAGGCAGTCTATGTAATTTAGCGAGACTCTGTCTCAAAAAAAACCAAAACCAAAACCAAAACCAAACCAAACAAAAATGCATGTCCTTCTCTCTCCTTACCCTAGGCCTGGTCCTATATTTCCCTTTATTGAGCACTTACTATCTATCACGCATTGTGTAGTTTAATGCTGACAATATCCCATGATGTAGGTGTCATCATTACCATTTTATTACAGATGAAAAATGGGAGCCAACTCCTTTAAGTACTTACTCAAAGAATTGAAATCAATTGGATTTGTAATGGTCCTTCTCTCTTTAAAGCCTGGTCACCATTGCTTTTGTTTTAGCAAAGCACTTTGGCTATAGTGTTTAGGAACAGACAAATTCTGGGGAGAAGTCAAGCTGGTTATGGAGATACTCGGAGTGAGGAGAGTGGTCTCTATAGAAAAGATTCTTATATGGGATTTAATGGAAAACATTCCATTCCATTCAATTTGAAAAATATTCACCCAGCTCCTGCGTAGTTGAAGACACTGCACTAAGCACTGGGTATACAAATATGAGTAACCAACAATATCTCACTTCAAGGAGCTCACAGAGTAGCCGGAAGCCAGATCCTAAGGGATGTGGTGCTGTCTCGTCTTCTGAATGCTTCCACTCAGCCAGGAGAAGGGGGTGAAGGGACGGGGTGGAGTGTTAAATGGTCACTCAGGTACTAAATGCCAGTGTTGCCCTGTTGGGAAGTTTGTCCTCCTGGCTGCGTCCCGCCTTCCAGCTCAGCCCCTGCCCTGGATTAACCGACCTGGCCCTGGCAGCCTTCTGAACCCTCTGACGCTGCCTTGCTGGGCCACGAGCCACTACCAAGATGTGATCTTGAGACAGAGAAGCAAATGGCAGAGGGATTCCCAGCTGGTCATTAAAAACTCTGAGTACATTATGAATGGGCTTCAGCAATATCCAGAGACACATGACACTTGGGCGGTATGACTTTAAGGTGACCCAAGTCATTCCAGGCCGAGGGATGGTGGGTGTAGCCCCCTGTGACAGGTCCCATGAAGTGTGAGCCTCTCCCTCTCCTGTGTTCCCGTAGCATCCTGGGTGGGCTGTGCACATGGCACCATAATTGTCGCTTGTCTTTCCAGCTCCCGGAGGATAGGATCTAGTCTTAGTGCTTGTAGGATCCTTATTATCTGCATGGGGTCTAAGGGATGGCGGGTGCTCAGCACAGCCAGAACAGTGTCATGTTTGGGGGTCAGGGTCAAATCCTATCTCTGTCTTAGGCGACCTCTCTGCCTCTTCATCTGCAAAACAGGTGTACTGAGGACTCAAAGAAATTATGCGTGTGAAGCCTCTTTGCATGCTGCCTGGTACACAGAAGGTGCTCAGTAAATGCTAGCTACTCTTATTGGCTGTGCCATTGATTTGGGGGTCATGTCAGAGAAAGGCAGCTCTGCATTCCATGTAGCCGAGAGAGAGGCCCTGAGGAGCCAGGGCATCAGCAGCAGAGATGAAAACCCTTGGCTGACACAGCTTTGAATCATCAGAAGAGTGTCTGGCAGTGACATAAAGCCAGTGTTAAAAATAGACTGCACCTAACTGAGCTGTCCCACTTCCGGGCAGCAGTGCCACCTCCCCAGGACTGACCATGGTGGATGACAAGACACTGGTATCTGTAGATGCCTGGCTGAAAGGGTTTGCAAGGTCTCCCTGGTCCTTTCCACCAGGAATTGACCAGCCATCCCTGATGTATTCATTCCTTCATTCATTGGGACCTACCTACTATCGGATTATTTTATTTTCCCTCATCTAATGTACTTCGGGGCTAGGATTTAGCTCAGTTGGTAGAGCACTGCTCTGCAGTCTCTGAGGTCTCTAGTTCAATTCCCAGCACCGCAAAAATAGGAGAAGGATGTGGCAATCCTCTTCCAAGGTAATCCTGAAACAATCAGCCATTGAAAACCCTATGAGGGTCGCTATGAGTCAGATACACCTGGATGGCACCTAACAACAATGTGCTTTCGCTGAGTTCTTGTGACATGATGCTAAGAGTTTTGCTATGCTGTCAACCCCATGATGTAGATATTATTCCTGTCTTATAGATGAGGAAGGCTGAGGGAAGTTAACCTATTTGCCCCAAGTCATATAGCAGTTTGAGTTGGTTTCAAACTCAGGCCAGCCTGACTAGATAGCCAATATGGCAGCCACTAGTCACACATGGCTATTTAAATTAAATTCAGTGATGTGAGCTAAAATTTAAAATTCAGTTTCTCAGTCACATTAGCCACATTTCAGGTGCTCGATGGTCACATTTGGCTAGGAGCCACTGTATTGGACAGTGCACATATAGAACAACTCTGTCATCACAGAAAGTTCTGTTGGAATCTAAAACTTACAGATTTTTTCCCCATGGATTTTAATTTAGGCTTCCAATTTTCTTACTTAAAAAATTTACATTTCTAAAACATTTTCATCTCTTTCACTTATACTTTCCCCATTGCACAAACAAGTGTGAAGGGAGGTTATTTCCTTTACTTGGAAATGTTTGGAATTTCCCTGAATATCTGTGTTCATCAGTAACCAACCCCAGTTTCTTGGAGGTAACATAGTTCATCTTCTTTCTAATTTTTCACCCCTAAATAATTACGCCTGAGAAGCTGGACTTTATGAAGAAGAACCTGGCATCAAGATCATAGGAAGGCTCATTTATAACCTGAGTTATGCAGATGACACAACTTTGCTTGCTGAAAGTGAAGAGGATTTGAAACATTTACTGATGAAGATTGAAGAACATAGCCTTCAGTATGGATTGTGCCTCAACAACAACTAAACAAAAATCCTTCCAATTGGGTCAGTAAGCAACTTTATGATAAGTAGAAAAAAAGGTTGAGGTTGTCTAAGATTTTGCTTTATTTGATTCTACAATCAACACCCATGGAAGCAGCAGTCAAGAAATCAAAAGACTCATTGCCCAAAGCTGTTGCAAATTTAAAGTGTTGAAAAGTGAAGATGTTACATTGAAGACAAAGGTGAGCCTGACTCATGCCAAAGTATTTTCAGTCGCATCATATGCTTACGAAAACTGGATAACAAATAAGGGAGACAGGAAAAGAATTGATGCTTCTGAATTATGGTGCTGGAGATAAATATTATATATACCATGGACTGCCAAAAGAATCAATGAATCTGTCTTAGACAAAGTGCAATCAGAGTGCTTCTTGGAAGCAAGGATAGCTAGACTGCATACTACATATTTTGGACATGTCAGGAGGGACCAATCCTGGGAGAAGGACATCATATTTGGGAGAGTGTTGGGCCAATAAAAAAATGAAGACCTTCAATTAGATGGATTGACACAGTGGCTGCAGCAATAAGCTTAAACATAAAAAAGATCATGTGCACGGCTTAGTGTTGGGTAGTGTTTTGCTCTGTTGTACATAGGGTCGCTATGAGTAGGACCTAACTTGAGGGCACCTAACAACAATTACTCAGCTTTCTTGGAAACCAAGGAATGGTGAATGTCTCTTCCTTCCTTTCCATTTTGGCATTTATTTGGTATGTATAATTTAAATTCTAGTATTATGGTAGGGCAGTCTCCATGTGAAAGGGAACATGTTATTTCAGTTACTAATGTCTTTTATTTTATTTCAGTTACTAATGTCTTGGAATACCAATACATGTTTTAAATTTGCTTTTGCTAATATCTTTATGAAGCTACTTTTTATTGAGCTGTGGGTGAATGAACACTTAAGATTAGGGGAAAATAGGGAATAACAGGCAATAATAACAATGACTGCAACCATACAATGTGCACCAATTATTTCATTAAATAGTCCCTAAAGGAGGCACAATATTATTTCTATTTTTTATAGATAAGAAACCCAAACAGAGAGCTTGTTTTGTAAATGTATTGTGGGTCCTACAATTAGTAGCCTTGGACCTAAAACCCAATCCGAGTCTAAAGCTTGGGTGCTCTTCTTTCTACATGCTACCTCTTGAAATCATGGACTGAGTCAGGACAATATTGCTTCAGTGAATTAGATCATTCATTCATTTATACACTTGTTCCTTTATACATTGCAACAAAAGTGAGTGTCTACTATGTAAGCAGCACTGTAGAAAGTGTTGAAGATAAGGATACAATGGTGTCTTGTCTTCAAGGACCCCCATGGATCAGAATGAGGCAATGCCTCCACTGTTGCAGATGAAATGTATTATAGAGAGGGCAAACACACTTATGGGGGTGAGATGTGTATATGTATGTGTAGATTTTCTTGCAAAAAATTTTGAATCAATGTAGCCTACTACATTTAGGTGTTTAACTAGAAACTAAAAGCAAGAACCAAGGTGGTACTGGAGAAAGGCAATCCAATACTTTCCTTCCTGGGAGATGTGGACCTCCCTACCACACCCACATTCTTTAGGCCTTGCTGACTCCATACATTCCAGCCAACTTCCTGCCTCCACAGTTCTTAGCCTGAGGCTTTCCTGTGAACCTGAGGATAGCTGCTCAGGCTGAGCACTCATTGACACTGTAAGCGCCAAGGAATTAACAACTTCCCCCTGATGATTATTAGTTTCCCATTGCTGCTGGGACAGATCACCACAAACTTAGTGCTGTTGTTTAGGTTTGTCCCTCAAGGGTTTATGTGTTGGAGGCTGGGTCCTCAGTGTGGTGATGTTAAGAGGTTGTGGGACCTTTAAGAGGTGGAGCCTAGAGGGAGGTTCTTAAATCATTGGGGTATGGCCTCGGAAGGGATTATTATAGTTCTGGGACTCTTATTAGTGCCAGGGAGAGGCACTCAAAGAGCAATACTGGTCCCTCCTCTTCCTCTGGCTTCCTGTCCTGTCATGTGATCTCTTATTGTCTCACACACTCCAGCCATGGTGCCATCTACCATAATGTGATGCAGTCAGGGTGACCTTGCTGGAACCAGTGCTATCCTGTTATGACTTTTCACCTCCAAAATTGTGAGCTACACAAACCTCTTTCTTTCTTTCTTTTCTTTTTTTTTTTTTTTTTTTTTTTTACTAATTATCCAGCCTCAAGTATTTTGTTACAGCAATGGAAAATGGACTAAGACACCTAGCATTTTAAATTAAAACAGCACAAATTTGCTGTCTTACATTTCTGGAGGCCAGAAACCCAAAACTACTGTGTTAAAAATCAAGATGTTGGCAAAGCTATGCTCCTTTTTGGAGGCTCTGGAGAAGAATCTGTTTCCTTGCTTTTACCAACTTCTAGAGGATGCTTGAATTCCAGGGCTCACAGACCCCTTCCTCTCCAATGTCAGCAATGGTTAACTGAGCCTTTCTTACATTGTATCACTCTGAAACTGAGTCCTCTGCCTCCCTCTCCACATTTAGGAGATTAAGGAAACTTGTGATTACACTGAGCCATCTCAGATAATCCAGGACAGTGTCTTATTTTAAGATCACCTGATTAGCCATCTTAATTCTATCTGCCACCTTAACTCCCCTTGGCTGTGTAAGGTAACATATTCCTATCTTTAGAGATTAGGATGTGGGGGTCTTTAGATAGGCATTGTTCTATTATCTTGTTGTGGCCCCCTATCCTCATGAGTAAAATAATTCCAAGATGGTGCATCCTTTATTTGCCCCATGTCACTTCCTCATATCTTAGAGCTTCCTGGGATCACCTTCCAAATAAATGACTTATACTCAAATCCTTTTCTCAAGGTCTACTTCTGAGGGCAACCAAAAATAAGAGTGAGGACAATCCAGCCTCAGGTTTGTTGCTTGAACTTGGAGCCAATGATCTGTGGTCTCTGCAAGCATTTACTTGTGAACTCAAAAAGGCAAAGAAACATTAGAATGTGGCGGGATCTATGGTAAAACCAGAAGTCCTTGGATATATACAGAGACAAAAATCCAGCGTTAAAGGCTTCAGGGGAAAGCTGTACTGGCAGAGAACAGACAGTTGTTGGATCCTGGAGGCTGGGAGAGGAAACTGTATATCTCCCAAGCACACTAGAAGGCATTTCTGATGAGTAGCTGACTGCCAGTGCCGAGAATCACAGAAAACACTGTCTCTCTCTTGAGTGATCACATCTTAGCAGGTTTGTAGTCAATTTTTTGTTTTTGTGTTGTTGTGTTGTGTTTTGTGTTTTGTGTTGTTGTTGTTAGGTGCCCTCGAGTTGGTGTCCAAATCATAGTGACCCTACACACAACAGGCGAAACACTACTATCAGTGCTTCTCTGCTGTTCATAGGGTTTTCAATGACGGACTGATTTTTGGGAGTGGGTTGCTGGGTCTGTCTCCCAAGCCTACAGCACCTGGTATTCCCAGGCGGTCTCCCATCCAAGTACTAACCAGGCCTGATCCTGCTTAACTTCCGAGATCTGAAGGGATAGGATGCCACAGGGTTATGGCTGCAGGCTTTTCTGTGTAGACTTGGTTAAATGTGAGTGTTCAGTGACCCTGGCCCCCTACCAGTCTTTCTGTGAACTTTCAACCTCACAGATGTATGGATTACACAAAAGTCAGACCTACCTGCTGAACAGTTGGGTCCAAACAAGTTATCATGAGCGCAGCTTTCACAGGCTGTTCCACCAAACCCCTCCTGCAAAACACACCAGGAAGATGACAGTAGCTCCAAGGTTACCTTGGGTAACTCCCATTCCCAGGAAGTCCTTGGATTTCTCCCCGATGGTCTTGTTAGGGTTTGTTTCTCAAATATACGTTCTCTCTATGCCTTTCCTTAAGCTCCTTTCTGTTTCTTCCTATATTCTTGCTGGGTTTTTTGTGTGATAATGTGCACATGAATTCCTGCGTCCTTTTTTTTCCAAGGGTCTGCAGCACTGCAGACAAAAGGCTGCATTGTCAGCCCAAAGATATAAATAGGTGGCAAGTGTTAGCAGCAACATCGAAATTTCACCCAAGGGTGAAATGAAAATGCTTTCAGCTTTGCATTTCCGAAGGCAGTTGAGCTGAATTCCTTTCAAAAAGCTTTCTTTGTGTTCAGATTCTCTAAGGTTGGAACTTGCAAAAAGTCCTTTCACGAGATAAAAAAATTCTTCAATTGGTAGACACAGCTGTTGGCCAAGGATGTTAAGGACAGCAGTAGAGAGTGGACCGCTAACAGTGCTGATTATTAATAGCAAGAATGGCAATGATTTCTATACCCCTGTGTAGATTCACCAAATATCTTTACACATATGACTTCATTTTACTTCTTCAATTAATGTTAATACACCGATCTTTCAGACTCATTTTACATAGGCTGAGCAGTTAGTTAACCTGCCTAAAGGTCCCCAGGCTCTAAGAGGTCATTTTGTTGCACATTGCAAATTCTTTTTGCTAATACCATTAGGGGGCATCCTAGAGACGCCCCCTACTGTGTGAATGTGTTTAAGGAGAACCAACAGGTAGGAAGTGGGGGTCAGAAGTGGGGTGAGGGAGAACACATTTCTGAACTTACTTGGCAGGAGCAGCTTCCATTTCCTTCCATGCCTTCTGCACAGCTGCCCCGGCCACTGCAGGGCGACTGGGCTCCTCCTGGGCACTCTGTGGAGTCAAACAGCACAGAGTCATTCATTCAACACTGCATACAAGCATCTTGTGAGGATGCATGCATTGAGCCCCTACTGTGTGCCAGTTGCCAGGGACAAGAAATAATTGAAGATCCTGTTGGTGTCCTCCGGGGCTTCATAGGGGAAGCAGACAGGGGAAGAGATGACTGTTAATGGGATCAGGTGCCGAATAGAAGGGTCCACGTTATCATTTCTGAGCCTTTACTCTACACTTTGTAATGATCTAATTAAATCATTCCCATTACAGCCTTCATGGGTGGTTGGTATTGGTGCTGTTTAGCAGATGAGCAGACTGAAGTTTAGAGAGGTCACAGAACTTGCCCAAGGTTTCATCATCCAAAAGTTGCAGAGATAGGATGTTAACTCAGCTCTTAGCATGACTCTAACGCCACGCTCCTTCATCAGTGTGGCAGGCAGAGTACTGAGTACTACTTATGTTCCTTGGAGAGTTTGAGAGAGAGCTCTGAAGAGGAATCATTTAAGCTGGGGTTTTGATGGTGAATAGGACTCGGCCATGCTTTGAAGGGAAGGGCATTTCTGTAAGAGGCAATGGTGAGCACAAAGTCTCAGAGAGGGAAAAGGGCATGGCTTGCTTTGGGAATGATGGAGAGTTCAGTGGGCTGCCGCTGGGGAGCCACAGAGCAGGAGTGGTGGGGGGTGCTGAAGTATAAAGGGATAACTGGAGCCAACGGATAAAGTGCTTAATATGATGAGCAAAGGAATTTTGATTTTATCTGGAGGCCATTCCAGACAAGCATGGATTTTGCCTTTGTAGGCTGCTGTAGACCTCATTCGAGCTCTACTTGACATTTAATGGAAGATTTCTCAGGCATCCACTAAACATTCAGGAAGTACCTTCTATGTGCCAACCACTATATTTCATGTGAGGCAGAGGGACATCTAGCTAAAAAACTGGGTACTGTAGAGCCCAAACTCCGAGAATTTAAAATAATGGTGAGTAATATAAATTTGAGGCATTACTTACTACAAATAGGGTGAAAAAAATTCTTTTTCTTTTTATTCTTACTGTTGGCCCACAATTTAAGTGCAGAGTTTACATGGGTTTAATGCTAAAGTGGGTGAATTCTGTTTAAAAAAGGGATCTGGATTTGTAGGCATCAAGCTGGAATCACACAAAGGCCATGAAATGGGTTTGTGCGAATGAGAAAGGGGCCCCTATTTAAGTTAGTAAGAAAAGTACATTGCACAAAACAGTGGATGGTATGGAGTTCTAGATAATAATAAAGGACACATGCTCACTACTCACAGCGATCCCCTGAAGTCCAGTGCTATTTTAAGCCTCCCTTCCTAGATAATGATTAAGTGACTTACTTGCCCAAAGTGACCCAGCTGGCAAGGGGTAACGAGAGACTCGTTTAGCCTTCTGCTGCTGAAAGTGTTTACCTTCCTCTTCCCCGCTGCTTCCACACCCATCCTAAAAGATCTTTGCCCTCAGCTCTCCTGTGTCACATGCTGACTCTGCCATAAGCCTTCCCCATGTCATGTGAAATCAGCATCTACAGACAATGACAAACTAATTGTCTTTGTTTGGGCTGCTGTAACAAAATACTTTTGTCTGCGTGGCTTATAAACAAGAGACATTTATTTTTCACAACCCTAGGGGCTGGGAAGTCCAGGGTGCAAGATCAAGGCTATAAGATAATCAATGTCTGAGGTAGGCCTGTTCCCTGACTCGTAGAAGGTGACTTCTTGCTGTATCTTCACAAGTGGGAAGGGTGAGGGAGCTCTCTGGGACCTCTCATAAAGAAAAAAGCTCCTATCCATTTCAGAGCCCTGATGATCTGGTCTCTTCCTGAAAACCTTATCTTATAAGATAATTACGTGGGAGACTTGATTTCACCATGTGAACTTCAGGATGCTGTGGTTGGAGTGTGTCCTCCAAGGCTCGCTTGCTGGAGGCTTGGTCTCCCGTGTGGTGGTACTGGAAGGTGGTGGATCCTTTAAGACACAGGGTCTAGTGGGTGGTCCTTAGATCAATTGAAGGTGTGCTCTCAGAAGAGATTAAGGGAATTCTTGTGAGACCTGATTAGCTTTCATCAGGGGGTTGTTATCCCCCACGTGTCTGTCAGACTGTCATGCTGTGGGGACTTGCATGTTACTGTGATGCTAAAAGCTATGCCACCAGTATTTCAGATACCAGCAGTGCCACCTATGGGGGCCAGGTTTCAGATGAGCTTCCAGACTAAGACAGACTAGGGAGAAGGACCCAACAGCCCATTCCTAAAACAATTAGCCATTGAAAACCCTATGAATAGCAGAGAAGCACTGTCACCTGTAGTGCCAGAAAATGAGTCTCCCAGGCTGAAAGGTGTTCAAGGAAGAAATGGGGAAGAGTTCCCTCCTCAAAGTAGAGTTAACAAAAATGATGGGAATGGAGTATAGCCCCTGAGATTTCCTTTTGCTGATGAGGCAAGACTCAAAATAAGAAGAAACACAGTGACTGCAACAACAGGCTCAAACATAAAAAGATCATGTGCGTGGCAGTGTTGTACATGGGGTTGCTATGAGTTGGATCTGACTCCAAGGCACTCAACAACAACAGAAGGTTGTTATAAAAGCCTGGTCTTAGTCCCTGGCTTCCTGCCTTGCCATGTGATCTCTTCTTCCCACATGCGCTCTGGCTACATTGTAATGCAGCCAAGAAGACCCTCACCAGAGCTGAGCCAATGCCCTTAAATCTCCAAATCTGTGAGCTTTTCTTTATAAGGTTAAGCTGCCTCAGGTATTTTGTTATAGCAACAAAAACAGGCTAATACACAGGGAAACACACATATTTACACCATATCAGCAGTCATAGGGCAAAGAGACTTCTAAGTATAGAGAGAGGTAGTTCTCCAAAAGACACTCTGGTGGCTCACTTGATAGGCTTGTTCTGTAAAAGAACTTTCATAATTTGCGGGTACTATGGAGATGAAAGCATGCAGTTGTCTATGTGTAAGATTATTTTTTCCTCCTCTGGCTCCTCCCATTTCTTCCTTGCATTGAGAATATTAGTCAGCTGCGGGATCTAAATTGTGCATTTTGAGTCTGTGGTCTTTCCACAACTGTGGCAGAGCCAGGCTTCAAAGCCAGTGAGGTGCTCTGGAGTGTACTGTCCTGTTAATCACTGATCCATGTTCATCAAGCAGTAGTGCACCCCAGGACCACAGCACAAATAACAGGAATGTCTGTGAGGCCAGGGAAGGAGACAAAATATGGACATGTAGCTAGGATTTATAAGTCATTTTGGAAAATGAGACATTGGTATGACAATGTCACCATGGAACTCATAATTTTGTATCATTAATATGAGAGAGAGAGAGAGAGAGAGAGACAGAGAGAGAGAGAGAGAGAGAGATTGAGAGAGAGAGAGAGAGAGAAAGAGAGAGAGAGAGAGAGAGAGAGGAGAAAGAGACACGATGGTTTGGGCTGCTCACCAGCTCGTGGCGGTGTGAGCCTCAGGGTGTCATGGAAAGAACCAAGACATTGCAATCAGAATGTTCTGGGTCTGAATCCCAGCTCAAGCCTCTGCTAGCCATGTTCCTTTGGCAAAGCCCACTCCTGGCTCTGCGATTCAGTGGCATGCACGCACGCGTGCTGGAGAAACACTGACTTCCTGGCAGGTTGTTGTTGGGGCTGGAAATGTTAGGTGCTCAGTAAATGGGAATTTCCGTGACTCAGAGTGGATATTCTCCTCTGTTTTATTTTCTCTTTCTTTCAGATTGGCACTATAACAGTCAACACCCAAGGGATAAATTATTGGGCACCTGTTTGAACTAGATGCCAAGTAAGGTTCTGAGGACAGAAGGGTGAGCCTTATGGTCCTGTCTGGCTGGTGAAGAATGAGTTATGGATGACCAGCCAGCCAGATTATACTGGTTTACAAACTGGAATGAGGGTTGCCTGGGAAGCCTTAGCCCTCTCATCACTCCCCCTACCGGATATTTTCAGCATTTATCCAAACCGAATCATCCCAAATGGATGGATTGGTTTAGGTCTGGTCTCAGCAGATGGCAGCAGCCACATAATTACGGAAAGGCTTTGGTGAAGGTTTTGGTCTTTGAAGAAGAGCAGCTGAGGGTGAGGATGCAGAGGAGGGAGGGAGTTTAATCAAGAAGGGACCAGAGCCAGGCGCGGTGGCCCACGCCTGTAATCCCAGTGGCTTGGGAGGCGGAGGCAGGAGGATTGAAAGTTTGAGACCAGAGGCAGTCTGCGTAACTTAGTGAGACCCTGTCTCAAATAAACTAAAAAAAAAAAAAAAAAAAAAAAAA
>VMDO01001887.1:157128-187131 GCA_007922755.1 Pedetes capensis | reverse complement strand
ACAGTGTGTATGCAGAGAGCGTGCACAAGGTCTCAGGTTCAGCGTGCAGCTCAGTGACAGTGTGTATGCAGAAAGCGTGCACAAGGTCTCAGGTTCAGCGTGCAGCTCAGTGACAGTGTGTATGCAGAAAGCGTGCACAAGGTCTCAGGTTCAGCGTGCAGCTCAGTGACAGTGTGTATGCAGAAAGCGTGCACAAGGTCTCAGGTTCAGCCCCCCAGTATTGTAAGGAAAATTTTAAAAAAGAGATGATCAGATTCAGGGGGCCACCCCCTCAGAGGGGATGAATGCTCACCTCCTCCTGGTTGTGGGTTACTGAAGACTGGGTTAACTCTCAAGAGAGTAAGTCATTCCAAAGTGAGCCCGCTCCATACACCCGGCCCCCGCTTCACGAACCACCCCCCTCGCTGCTTCTCCGCCTCCCTGTGACGCAGCCAGGGGCTCCCCTTTGCTTTACGAGTTACCCAGTCCTGGGCATTTTGTTACAGTAACACTAAGGCGATACTTTTCCAAGAAGCGGCTCTGAAACGAGCTTTACACAAACGTCCTTCTTTTTCAAGCCACACGGGCGGCCGACAAGGCGGGGGCTGCCCCAGGCTGACCTGTCTGGTGCTGGGGGTGGCCGGGGAGCTGGATGACCAGGGTCTGGTAGTGCTTCTGGGCGTCGGTGAACTGCGACTGCATCTTGCGCTTGTCGTCCTCCCCGAACATTTCGGAGCCCTGGCTGGTGCGGATGAACTCCTGGTAGTGCAGCTCCAGGTCCGAGATGGTCTTCATGTAGTCCTCCTGGCGCATGGTTTTCAGCTGAGGGCACAGGGGGCAAAGGGAGGCAGAGGGGACTTAGCGCCGGGGACTGTCCCCACCCGCGACCGAGAAGAGTTGCTCAAAATGTCCCCACTAGATGGGGCTCCCCAGGGGCTGGGATTTGGCTCAGTGGGTAGAGCGCTGCGCTGCGGTCTCCGAGGTCCCGAGTTCAATTCCCAGCACCGCAAAAATGGGAGAAGGACCTGGCAATCCACTCCCAAGGCAATCCCGAAACAGTCAGCCATTGAAAACCCTATGAGGGTCGCTATGAGTCAGATACCGACTCGACAGCACCTAACAACAACAACAGATGGGGTTCCCGGCGGCCATCCTTGTGGCTACCGGGACACTAAGGTCTTTAAGGTTTCCTCCTTGTCCCTAAGAGCCACAGCAGTGGGCTGGCACTCTTCTTCCCTACTGAATATCTTCCTTCAAGCGCAGTGTGACACAGAACCCCAGATGTAAAGCAGACGGTGGCAAAGCAGCTCTGACTACAGAAGGGACTCTAGGGGCCCCTACAGCCTACTCATCCTGTGCCCCTCTCCTCGCTTGTCACCTCCCTCGTGAACTCCCCCACCCGGGGCTCCTCAGAACACAACTTAGAAACCTCCGGTTTCCACTAGCGAGTGCTCTCGGAGTTAGAATTCTGTCTCGCCGCTCCCTCCTGCGACATTGCGTGGGTCATTTATGGCCTAAGCTTCCCTCTGTCTAGGAGGCCAGGACCCTCCGTGGGCCAGGTCCACATGGCTTTCCCACAGGTGCCTGCGCCTTGTCAGTCCTTTTGGTGTGGATTTGTCTGTCTGGGACCTGCCACGTTCTCCTGGCTGGTTCATTTATTTCACAGTGCTGGGAACCGAACCCAGGTCCTCCCGTGTGCTAAGTAAGCACTCTTGGGCTCCCCAGCCTGGCTCTTGTCAAACTGCCCAGAACCTCCTGACCAGAACCTCTGCGGAAGGCTGGGCAGTGTCACTTGGTGAGCTACCCTGGATAGAACATTGGCCCGGCAGACATGCTCCTGTCGTGACCGGCCAGCGTCCCCCCAGCAGCCCGCGGGGCCCTGGGCCGTACCTTGGCGATGGTCATGGCCCGGATTTTCTCGATGTCGAACATGCAGTAGTGCCAGGAGACCAGGCTCTTCATGTTGATATAGAGCTGGTTCCACAGAGCCAGGATGGCTTCGTAGTACTGCTCAATCCTGGGAGGTGGGAGGAGACACGGGTTGCAGACAGACTCTCTCACTTCAGCCCCAACGGGAAGCCTGGGCACGTTTACACAATGGCACGGAACACTAACGACCCCGTACAAAGTGACAGGGATAGGCACGATTTTCAGAATTGCCAACGTTTCGGTGCGTTTGGACCAATTTACTGCCTAAAAGTACGTTCTCAAAATTGAGGTAATGCAGATAAGATTATCTGCATTACTGCACTACGACACGTTTTTGTCCTTGCATTGCGGGTCAGCAGTGTTTTGATTGGCAGAGGCCTAATACACCAGGACATGGTGCCTCAGACACTGATGACCCAGAAACCTGGTCACAAGGACGCGGGAGTTCATGATGCTGCTCTCTCTGTTTTGCATGTTGAAGGTTTCCTTACTAAACAGATTTAAAAGAATCTGATGAGGACAATCTGTGAAATAAGCGCTCTGCCTGTGGATGAGCAAATGTCAGTATTAAAGGAATTTCATAGTGGTGGCTACATGCAAAATGACAGATTTGCCAAGAAGGAGAGAAGAACTTTAAAACAACAGCTTTGAAGTACGTGACAAGAACCAGGCACACACCTGTAACCCCAGCACTCAGGAGGCTGAGGTGGGAGAGGGCCAGCCTGGGCTACACGGTGAGACTCTGTCTCGACAGCCCCTCTGCACTATAAAAGCTGAAGCATGCAACAAGAATTCTTTGCTCCAGCCCTCCTGTATGGTCAGATGTCCCCTTTAATCCTCCGATAACCACAGTGTCTTCAACATAAAATAGCAAGACACACACACGTGCAGGCACACACCTGTAATCCCAGCACTCGGGAGGCTGAGGCGGGAGGAGGCGCATGAGTTCAGGCCAGCCTGGGCTACACAGTGAGGCTCTGTCCCAGCAGCCCCTCCATACTAAAAAAGCCAAAGTACACGACAAAAACTATTCGCTCCAGCCCTGCTGTATGGTCAGATGTCCTTTTTAATCCTCCAATAACCCACAGTGTCTCCAACATAAAATAGCAAGACACGGTAAAAGTGGCCGCCAGGGGTTTCCTTTCCGGGGAGGTGATGACGTAAGAGAAGCCTCAGGGCGTGCCCCCCCACCACCCCGTGATGAGCCTCAACGCCGAGGCCACCAGGCGCGTCCACAACTTACTTGCCGGAGAGGTCCACGGCCAGCGGGTTTGGAGGGGGGATGATGAGGCCCACGGAAGGCACGAGCATGTCGACGCCCCCCGGCCCCGTCACGTACCACTTGCTGCGCTCGTTGTTGTCCTTCAGGATGCACTCGTCCCCTTTGTGGATGATTTTCTGTAAGACAAGAGGCCCCGCGGTTGGGCTTGCTTCCCGAGTGCGCATTTTACCTTTTTTCTCGAAGAGAGGAAACAGAGATGGGAGGTGCGGAGTGCGGAGGTGGAACTCGACCTAGCCCAGTGGTACCCATGGTCTACAAGAGGCGGGCGACCCCAAGAGGGGGCACATGGAGTTCGCCACGCGGTGAGTGAGCCAGGAAAGTGACTCTGCAAACATCGCCTGGGGGACCCACCAGAACGAGAGAGATCCCTGTGCAAAGCAAAACCGCGCCCTTCGCATTTCTATTTCTATGATTTCGTGTCCTCTGCATTGCACTCTCATGGGGGAGTCGCCTTGTCTCACACGCATTTGCTCTTATTGAAGTTTTAAAATCAAAGCAAAAATATTCTAGTATCAGTCTCTAGAAAAATAACTTTGTAAATTAATTCCAGCATCTGAACACCTTCATTTGTAAATTAGTTCTAGCATCTATACATCATCTTAAAATAGCTACTTAGGGGCTAGGGATGTAGCTCAATGCTAGAGCACTTGCCCAGCATGTGCAAGGCCCTTGATCCTTAGTACCACCAAATATGTATATGTATATGTATATATATATATATATATATATATATATATATATATATATATATGTGCGTGTGTGTATGTGAATCATATAAATAGGTACTAAAACCAAATAGTCTTTTTACATAAGTGCTGTATTTATCACAGAGCCTACAAAACTGATGTGCTCAATTACTGCAAAAAATCTGCAAGGCATTCACTTTAAAGGCAGCATTAACAATATCAGTTTTCTTACTTTCTCAGAGACTTAAAGCTGAGAGTGGTCAAAGGTAAGTAAGTTTTATCTTCTAGAAGAAAGATGTATGGAGTATTAGAAAGAATTTTTAAAAATTCTTAAAACAGCTATTGTCTGGCTGGGCATGGTGGTGCATGCCTGTAATCCCAGCAACTTGGAAGGCGGAGGCAGAAGGATCGCAAGGTTAAAACCAGAGGCAGCTTGCATAACTTAGCAAGAGTCTGTCTCAAAATGAAAAGTAAAAATGGGCTGGGGGTGAAGCCCAGTGGTAGAGCACTTGTAAAGCATGTGTGAGGCCCTGGGGTCAAGCCCCTGTCTGAAAAACAAAACAAAACAAAACAAAAAACACTACTCTCGGCCTGGCGGTGTGGCTCAGTGGTAGAGTACTTGCTTAGCATAGTATGAGACTCTCTGTTCCATCCCTAGCACCAAAAAAAAAAAAAAAGAAAAAAGAAAAAGAAAAGAAAAAGAAAAAAGAGAATAAAAAAAGGAAGTAACTACTGTTCTGATTATTGACAACTATCAATGATTCAGAACACAGCTTTTACATTTGTTCAATAGGCTGCTGCTCTGTTTACAAAAGACATGATGTTTATTAAAACCAAGAATCAATTTGGCTCTCATTTTTTGTTGTTTACTTTTGAGCCAGGGTTTTGCCAGCCTGTATGGCCCAGACTGGTCTCAAACCCAGATTCCTGCTGCCTCTGTCTCCCCAGTGCTGGGATCACAGGGGTGCGCCCCCACTCCTGGTTCAAATGTTGCTCTCTTGAGTGACAAAAACCCCCATGTGAAGAAAGGGAGGCCCTCTCCCCTGCACGATGCTGAGCGCCCGAGGCCCACCTGGTCTTGTTTGTAGTCACAGAGAGCCCTGAGGATGATGGGTTTATTGCTCCTGTAGTCGGGGTTCCGAGGTTTCAGCTGCACAATCTTCTTGGACTTGTTCACCAAGTTCTGCACCTGACGCTTGTATTCCAGAATTTTCTCCCTTTCTTTCTGCAATTGAAAACAAAACCATTCTTTCACACAGGTCCCCCGTGAATGTCAGAAGTCCTCAAAGGGCACTGACACAGCTGCTACAACATTACAATTGTGCTGTGGTTGCAGGAGCCCATAGGTCCTTCAAGTCCTTGGACTCATAGGGTACCACATTTGTGGGCGTTCCAGTGTTGGTATTACATTGACCGGGTATGCCTGTGGCCCATCATTGCCTATGCCTATAGGCTGTCCTGTCCAAGGTCCTGTGCTCGGCAGGGCAAGTTGACCTAGGCTCAGGTAGAGCACGCCCCTTGAGCACATTTCCTGGGGGTGCGCTTCCACCGGGAGCTCCTCCCTTATCATTTGTTACCGGGGGAAGCCCCCCGACTTTGGGTCTGGCTTCTGTCCTAGGCTTTAATATGTTGGCAGGGAATATGAGAACTTCCCCAAACTAGCCTCTGCAACAGCACCATAGCCATGAATTAAGCAGGCAGAAGGGATATCCTGGCTTAAAGGGCCATGTGGGTAAAACACGCACTACGCCTTCTCAGTGGAGTTGAGTCATCAGTGTCATCTTGTTCTTTGTGTTCGTGACATCACCCACATACGGAAACAAAAGTCACCCTCAACATTCGCTGAGCATGCAAAAGTCTATTTTGAGCAGAACCACTGAGTGAGCGAGTGAAGGCTGGCCTGGGCTCTAGGCGTGCCCTGCACGGTGACTCCCACCACCTGTGAGCTGCGTCTGGAGGCCAGGGACCCCGGGTGTGGCTGCCAAGGGCCCGGGGTGGGCTGTACCTCCAGCTCCTTGATCTGCCCCAGCAGGTGGTGCAGGGGCATGTTCTTGTCACAGGGGTATTTCTTCCTGATAGAGTCCTGCAGGCCCTTCAGGTAGGCCTCGGTCGACTGCGCCTCTTCGAAGAACTGTGGGGAAAGAGAGCAGCCCTCGTCAACGTGAGGTGACCCCTGGGCAGTGGCACTGCCAGCCTGGCTCTGGTGTGGTAAAGCCTTGGGCTTCGGGGTGGTACGATGGGGAGCGAGGACGCCCCCAGGGGACGGAGCCTCATGGAAGGCCCCTGGATCTCGGGGACTATGGGAGCCCAGCCCTTCCGCTTCCTCGCCGGCTAGCGATGGTTCTGCTCTGGCCCGTGCTCCCCCAGGGATGTGTGGACTCATCACAGGTCCAATGCGATGGGGCCCAGTAACCACGCAGTGGAACCTCTGCGACCGTGAGCCAAGATAAACCTTCTCTCTGGCTAAGCTGATCAGCTCAGGCATTTTGCTAGTGACAGAAAGCTGGCTAGCACAACCCTTCAGTCATTCTGTTTCAAGGACTGTCACTCCTGAGCCTCTCATCAGTCAGTGGCTAAAGGAAAAGACTGGAGCAGACAGCATATACGTGCATGTCAGCTGCAGACTGAGAGACTCAGTCACAAATCTCTGCCCCACTAAACCAAGACCGATAAATAGGATCTCTGCGATATTTCCATGATTGTTTTCAGTGCTTTGAAAAACACACTCAACAGCTAGGATTGTTATTGTTGTTAGGTGCCGTCGAGTCGTGTCTGACTCATAGCAACCCTCATAGGGTTTTCAATGGCTGACTGTTTCGGGATTGCCTCAGGAGTGGGTTGCCACATCCTTCCCCCATTTTTGCGGTGCTGGGAATCGAACTCGGGACCTCAGAGACTGCAGAGCGGCGCTCGACCAGATAAGCTAAATCCCAGCTAGGATAGTAAGACCTAAGAGATGGTAAGTGTAAAGACCTGGAAGTAGGCAGCGTTCTCCTTGAGATGGACATCGATGCACTTGGTGATCTGCAGGATCCAGCTCCACTGTGTCTGCAGGGTGTCCATGTAGGCCTGGAAGGAGAGAGTGTCACCTGCCTCGCGTACCCAGCCGTACAGAGGCACGGAGGTTCACCCACCTGGACAGGCAGGGGAGCCCAATAAAAGCTACCAGGTTCCTCTTTATCCAATTCCAAGTCAAGCAAACATTTGTCATGTAATTGGAAACAGAATTTCCCAACAGAGAACTCTTGGTATAGGCAAAATTAAATTTTTTTCAATTAGTTTTCACAAATAGCTACCATTAGGCATATTCGTCTATGTCTTGCCTGAATGGCAAATCAGAACAGGTGCAAAATCACAGAGAAGTCTGAGGCATAAGCAGAGGGCCTGGGGACTTAAGCCAGGGGCCCTTGACAACGGACATGGAAGTTTCAACTGAAGAACCACTATGGCCATGTGAGTGCTGCTACCTAATGTCAGCTTTAAGTACAGCCCACAGACAGCAGTGTCTGGCAGAAGTCAGCATCCAGCCCACCGCTTGTATTTACAAATAAAGTTTTATTAGAACACAGCCATGTTGATTCACTTACACGATATCTATGGCTGCTTTCACAATACAATGACAAAGTTAAGTAACTGCAATGGGTATCATCCGGCACACAAGTCTAAAATATCTATTATCTTGTTTTTCCAGAAAAAGTATGCCAATCCCTGATCTAGGCGTTGATCCCAAAACCGAAAATAAAGTTGGCACAGCTTTATGATGGAAAGGAATCGCTCATCTGTAAAGGGTTACTTTTTGAAAAGTCTCCTTTCTCTAACAGAAGCGCAAACCCCACGGAGCCTACCTCGATCTTGTCTGAAGCTGGGTGCTGATTGAGGACAAGCTGGTCACTTTCCTGCTTAAGCTTGTTGAGCTCCTTCTCCTTGACTTCCAGTTGACTCATGCGGATCTGTGAAAGGAAAGACGAAACCCTCTAGAGCAAGTCACCGTTAGGCTTCTGTTACGTTCACAGTGTCTAGAGGAGGCCAAGAGCAAAACTGCATTTTGGAAATGAACAAGGCCAAAGTTCCAGTTCTGCTGTCCCTTGGTACTGCAGCATTTGTGGGGCTGAATGGCGAGTCTGTAAGCCAAGAGAATGTGGCTGAGGCCAGCCTGCTGACGCGGCCTTTCCAAGATCGCACAGGTAACGTGAGAGAGCTGGCTGAGTACCCCTTATTCACAATGATGGGGACCAGAAGTGTTTCTGATCTGGGGACTTTTCAGATTTTGAAATATTTGCATATGCGTAAGCTACCTCGCAGACGGGACCCAAGTCTAAACATGAGCTTCATTCGTGTTTCTCAGATGCAAGCCCGAGGGTAATTCTACACAGCATCTGTGGACCTGTGTCTTGACGGCGCCCGTTACATGAGGGCAGGTGTGGAATTTCCCACTTTCAGACTGTCAAGCAATTTGGATTTCATATTCTCACATTACTGTTATTCAGCCTGTTCTAATGCCTAACTCCAGGTTTTAATTTTCCATTCCACAGTGCTACTCTATTCCAGCTGATCTGAACGAACGAATTTTCACCTGACCTAGCAAACCACTGTCTTCTGGGATATTGAACAATGTTCTAAAAAAGGTGATTAAGCCAGGCATGCCTGGCCCATGCCTGTCATCCCAGCTAGTTGGAAGGCAGAGGAGTCCAGGTATTCAGGGCCAGCCTGGGCAGCAGAGAAAAACTCTGTCTCTTGAAAAAACAACAAAAACCCAACGTATTGCCCCTTTTCTATCGCTGGACAGCTCTTAGAAAGGAGTGGGTTTTCCAGGCTGATTAAATTATTAAAGGCCACCCGCCTCTACCTCCCATGCCCTCGGAGGAACAGGCCGGGGCAAAGTGCTTGCAACGCGGGTGGCTTACGGAGAAGGCCTCCTGTTTCTGCGCGATGCTGGTGTTCTTGTCGCTCCAGTCATACAGCAGCTCCTCCTCCTCGCAGTCATTGATCCACATGATCTCGCGGGACGTGGCCTGGATGATGTTCTGCAGCTGCCTCAGGTGATCCATCCTCTCGAAGGATGCTTTCTGCGGGCAAGTCCAAAAGCAGCCTCAGAATCGAGAGTCGGGAGATGGAGGCAGGAGGATGGCGAGCTCCAGGCCAGAGGCAGCCTGCGCAACTCACCATGACCCTGTCTCAAAATTTAAAAAATAAAGGAAGGGGCTGGGGTACAGCCGGTGGTAGAGCGCTTGCGTTGCAATCTGCAGGTGAACCGTGTCCTCTGCAGCCTTCATTGATAAACCTTTGGAGCTCCTTTACCAGAACAGGTAAGACCTAGTAACCTGCATTCACAGACCATGTGGTGGGGGAAAAGGATCTGTCCAAATTTGTGATGAGCAAGAGGACAAATTTAGATTGGAGCAGACTAATCCCAAGGGGGGCTAGGATTTAGCTCAGTTGGTAGAGCGCTGTGCTGCAGTCTCTGAGGTCCCGAGTTCAATTCCCAGCACCACAAAAATG
The DNA here is from genome assembly GCA_007922755.1 of Pedetes capensis. Lineage (NCBI taxonomy): Eukaryota > Metazoa > Chordata > Mammalia > Rodentia > Pedetidae > Pedetes > Pedetes capensis. Next base: position 177,756 of record VMDO01001887.1, on the reverse strand, counting down.
GGAGAAGGACATGGCAATCCACTCCCAAGGCAATCCCGAAACAGTCAGCCACTGAAAACCCTATGAGGGTCACTATGAGTCAGATACGGACTCAACGGCACCTAACAACAACAATACCAAGGGTCTTTCTTTTTTTTTTTCTTTCTTTCTCTTTTTTTCAGTGTTGGAGATAGAGCCCAGGGTCTCTGTCATGCTTGGCAAACGCTCTATCACGGAGCTGTACCTTAAGCCCCTGAAGGGGCTTGAATCAGATGATGATGTTAGTGGACAAGAGACCCGTAGGTAAATCGACCTTTTTCTGTCCTGCCCCCCACACCCTACACATTTAAAGTACCATCAGTTTTACCACAGCACCAATAGGAAAACTGTTGTGGCACTAGTAGCCACCCAGCTTAAAAAGTATCGTTGCCAACGAGGAAATGTTGACAAGGGGAAAATGACTTGACGCAAATAGGTAGAAGAATAGAAATCTCTGCTTATGAATCAAGTGATTGACGCAGAGTCTGTCATGAGGCGGTGATGACAGCCTCTTAAACCCAAGGAAACTACGTCTTATTTTTGTTTGTATGACTTCAAGAAGCTGCAATTCAAAAGTAGCAAGGCTTTATCGCCTCAACCACAAGTCTTTAATAAGTGCCATTTATATGACACTTAACTTGAAAATGGCAACACGTTAAGCGCTGTCTTCGGAAAAAGCATAAAACCTATAAAAATTCGCTTCTGAAGGAAAATCAGTAGCAGCAATGAACTTAGCATCTGGGAGCACAGAAAGCGGGCATAGTCTAGGGTCTTAGGTGCGGGTTCCAGCAGATGCCTCGCGCCAGGAGGTGCTCAGCATCCACAGAGCTGAACGGAGTCGCAAACAGAGCCTATGTGCACTTCAGCATAAATCAGCTCACCAGCAGGTTTTCGTATTCCTCCTCCAACTGGTAGATTGCAGACTTCTCCCGCTGGAAGACAAGAAAGCGCAGAAAATTACTCAATTCCCCTTGTAGATCTGCGTAGAAACAGCAACCCTTATAGACCTCTTCTTCCTGAGACATCTGGCCTCAGATCCCTCAGCAGAATGAAAGACTTGCACTGTGAAGTCTTCTACCCGTGGGGACAGCTTCCCGGGTGGTTGAAGGCCACTCGCTGGCCGGGTAGCACCTTCTCAACAAAGTAAAGGCCTGATCATTGTCACTTACAGACTTCCTTATTACATTTTTTTTGTAAGCATGAAAATAAGACCTAAGATTCCCTAGATCTTACAGAAATGAGTGAGAAAACTGGTCAGGTGCTCAAAAGTGAACAAAAATGGGGCCAAAAAAAGCTGGAAGAGGTGAGGATGAATAGCTTTGGTCTAAGTGAGAAAGTGAGTGGTATAAATGTGCAGAGATCTGGGGGGAAAACAAGAACTCACGATCAGAATAGGAGGGGACCGGGGAGGAGGGTCACAGGAGGGCAAGGGGAGCCCGGCGCAGTGGCGCACGCCTATAATCCCAGCGGCTCGGGAGGCGGAGGCGGGAGGATCGCAAGTTCGAGACCAGAGGCAGTCTGTGTAATTTAGCGAGACGCTGTCTCAGAAAAAAAGTAAAAACATGGGCTGGGGGCACAGCTCAGTGGTCCAGCACTTGCAGAGCATGCAGGCGCAAGGCCCTGGGTTCAACCCCCAGTACCGCAAAAAGAAAAAAAAAAGAAAGAGGGCAAGAGGGAAGTGAACGTGAGCGATGTGCAATGAAATGCGTGTGTGGAAGTTCATAATGAGAACCTTCAAGTCGGACATTAAAAAGTACTAATGAGAAGGAGTTAAAGAAAAGATCAGGTGACTGTCTGATGCTGTCAGTCCCACCAGGCTCCAAGTCTGACTTATTTTCAACACAGGAGATGTGTCGGAATGAGGCATGATTTCTCCGGAGAAATGCGTCTTTACTGCCACGTAGGAAAGGAATCGCCAAGAACACAAACCACGTGATGGTTGTGTTTTCTCTACAGGACGCAATGCTCTGCTTTCTGCAGACACCGACCACCCATCAACTCCCAAAACACTTGTTCACAGGCTGCAAACCTAGGAAGGCCCCCGTGCCCTTAACCTGGGGTTCAACTCCTCCTCAGGGTCCAATAGATCTATCTGATTCCACTTCCCCTTTATGAAATGGAATTTTTTGAAAGTTCCAGTCTCCTGGCAAAGAAAGAAAGAATGGCTTCGTGTTCAGACAGAATTGCCTGCGATAGAGTAGTTACGCAATCTTTCTCGAAGACCCTGAAAGGACCAGTACCAGGTCGGCCTTGATCTTGTCCAGCTGCCAGCGGTAGTCCCCGATGGCGTTGTGGAGGCTCCTGTGGCTGTTGATGTGCTGCTCCACCGAGGTCAGGTCCACGCCCCAGGCCAGCAGGTCCATCTCCGCCTGCGGAGGGAAGGAGGCAGAGATGTGCCCCGCATTGCCTTTGGGCACCCAGTGGCTCACTTTTCTATCGCAGAAGGGGCCAACTGTCGGGGGCTCTGCATCAGATAACTAATGACGCACAGCTGCTCAGGAGGCCCAGGCAGGAGGATCGCCTGTGTCCAGGAGTTCGAAAACAGACTGGGCAAATTAGGGAGACCGTATTTCAAAAAATAAACAAAACACAAAACAAAACCATAAATGAATAAATAAGCCCCAAAGGAAAAAAAGAACTCAAGATGCAATACGAAATATGTTCAAAGTTTAAAGCCAAAATAGTTTTTAAAGGTTCGAGGTTCTTAAACAGTTAACGGGGATTGCCAAATAGATCCTTCAACTGGCTTGGCTGCAGCCCAAGATGAGCTGAGAAAGAAATTCAGAAATGGGTTTCTTGAAACCGAGATCACGTCTTCTAAAGAAAAAGAATCTACGTGCATTTGTACAAGCATGTGCGTGTGCATAGATGCTAGTGTGTGTATGATGTAATGATGGTATCAAATACCAACAGGCGTTTCTTTATTCACTCAAATGTACATCAAGCATCATCCATAAGGCACAGCCATGAGCTGCTTCCCAAGCTACACAGCTAACAGAAAAGAATTTGTCCTTGTTTATTTCTTTAAGTTATGGTTTGTTTGTTTTTGTGGTGCTGTGGGTAGAGCTCACGGCCCTGTGCATGCTAGGCAAATGAGATCTCCACCCCTGAGCTACATCGCCGGCCCTAGACGGTCGTGGTTAATGTGATTATTGGCTCAGAAATTCATCATTTATTTTTCTCTTTCAGAACGCAAAGTTCTCTTAGGCCCATTTCAAAGGGAAGTTACTATGCAAACTCAAGGTCTCAATTTCAATCAATGTCGGCAACATGAAATTGTGGATTTATGTTGGCTTTTTGAAAAATTAGATCTAGCTAGATTTATTACTTGAGCCTCAAATTTAAGAATGCTACATAGCTGGATGTGGTGGTGCACTCAGGAGGCAGAGGCGGGAGGATCTCAAGTTCAATGCCAGATAGCAAGTTCTAAGACAGCCTGGGCTGTATAGTGAGACCCTGTCTCAAAGGAAAGGGGGTGGGGGATGCCGCATAATAAGAACCAAACGCATTGTTCACAGGGGTCATTCCGGAGCAGGTCCATGGTCTCAGCCCTCTTCTGCAAGGGTACGTGTGAACTTCCAAATCACCGGTATCCCTCTCAGATACGCCACGGGCAAACACTCCAGCCCGCATGGCAGTGAGAACAGAATGCAATTGTTCAAGCCACATCTGTGCTCCAGGGCGCTTGGCAAGGCTTCAGAGAGGGGAGCCATTTCAGAGTCAGATAACTGAAGGGCACCGGGGAACTCTGACCCTTGTCCCTTGCAATTGTCCCAGCTTTAAAACAGAAACAGCAGGTGCGTGAGCCAGGAAGCCGGCCAGATGACAGGGCCACCGCTCAGGCTGCTCGTTAGCAGCCAGGTGTACCGTATCTAACGCACCCATCAGCAGAAGCACAAGTCAGGGAAACGAGACAAAAATCCGGAGCGGGCGCGGTGCCGCACTCGGGAGGTGGAGGCAGGAGGATGGCAAGTTTGAGGCCAGAGGCAGGCTGTGTAACTCAGCGAGACCCCGTCTCAATGTAAAAAGTGACAAACGGGCTGCGGGCGCAGCTCAGCGGTGGAGCACTTGCAAAGTATGCGTGAGGCCCTGGGTTCAAACCTCCAGTACAGCAAAAAAAGAACAAGAAAAAAGGAAAAAGACAATCCTTGGCACAGAGCTGGGTGCCCACTTCCTGACTGTGTTGCTGGGGAAACAGCTCCCTTATCAGCAGAGGCCTCAGCTGGGTCTCCCGGGAGGGAGGGAAGAATGCAGGCTACGCATGAGGTAAAGCAGAAGAGGGGGAGGGCCAGGAGGAACCCCAGGGCAAACCTGCAGTGGTGATTGAACAGGCTCCACTTTGCTGGAAACCGCAGGGACCACCTCCCTGACCTTAAAAGCATCACTCAGCCACAGGTCTCTGTTAGAAAACAACAAAAAACTACCAGGTGCGGTGGCACACGCCTGTAATCCCAGTGACACAGGAGACAAAGGCAGGAGGATCGCAAGCTCGAGACCAGAGGCAGTCTGCGTAATTTAGTGAGACCTTGTCTCAAAAAGTATTAAAAAGGGGGCTGGGTTGCAGCTCAGGGGTCCAGCCCTTGCAAAGCATGGAAGCACAAGGCCCTGGCTTCAACCCCCAGTACTGGAAAAAAAAAAAAAAAAAGAAAGAAAGAAAAGAAAAGAAAACAACATAAAACTGAATCCATGCCACAATGTCTTTTTCTGAAATTTAAAAATCCTCTTCTACATGGGAGAAGGACCTGGCAGTCCACTCCCAAGGTAATCCCGAAACAGCCATTGAAAAACCCTATGAGGGTTGCTATGAGTCGGATACTAACTCGAGGGCACCTGACAACAACAACAATCCTCTTCTACAAAGTTCTGTCTTGTCTTTTGATACAGAGTCCCACTATGTAGCCCAGGCTGGACTCGAACTTGTAATCCTCCTGCCTCAGCCTCCTGAGCGTTAGGACTGCCGGCGTGTGCCACCAAGCCCCGCTATACAAAGTGTTCTCACAAAGCTACGCCCAACATGAATACAGAAAATAATGAACGATGAGCTGCGGTTTTATAACTGTCATCCTGTGTTTCGCAATTAACTTGATTCAAAGGTTGTTTTGCTCCCTGTCAGGGATCCCGAAGGTGTAGTCCAAGCTCCATGGACTCAGATCTTCCTTCCAGGGGGCTATGGTACCACCACCCTCTCCCCTCTCCTAGCAAGATTTTATTATACCTCTCACATGACGGTTATTTGGCATTTTGGTTGTATCCCGTTTTCTTCAAAAATATTCATCTGCCGGATTATGGACCATAATTTCTGAGCCCTCAGGTTCCGGCTTCATGCCAAGACATATAAAACACTCAAGAAATATGTGTTCAAAGATTTGAAGGGAGTCTGAAAATATGCAAATATATATTTACATTTCTGAGAGGATCACTAACTTTTTCTCCTTTACCCTGCCTTCTATAATAGTTTATGGTGTTTATAAGAAATGAGGGAAGAAAGTCAGGCATGGGGGTGCACACGTGTAATCATAGCACTCGGGAGGATGACGCAGGAAGATCTCGAGTTCCAGGCCAGCCTGGGCTACAGAGCATGATCTTGTCCCAAAAACAGATAAATAAATAAAAATGAAAAACCAACGGGAGGGAACCTGAACTGAATAAATGAGTGAATAAATGGTTACCAGCGAAAGCACTCACCATTTAGGAAAGAGTATACTCAAAATATTTTTAAAGCTGGGTGTGGTGGCACTTGTCTGTGGTCCCATCTGCTTGGGAGGCAGATTTGGGGGATCACTTGAGCCCATGCATTCAAGACCAGTCTGGGAAACAGAGTGAAACGCAAACTCAAAATAACTAACTAAATAAATACATAAATAACGTAAGTGGCTGAGAAAAATTCAGAACTGCTGCTTACCTGGCCCAACCAGAACTAATCAAGCTTTCCTACAGTCACAACCACATTGCATAACAATCTCTCCACGGAGGATGGCTCTACCACATAGCCTGTACCCCCTCGGCAGGAGGAGGATGGGTCCTCCGGAGCAGGATAATTACACAGTTACAAGTTACACAGACTGCCTCTTGTCTGGAACTTGTGATCTTCCTGCCTCTGCCTCCTGAGCTGCTGGGATTACAGGAGTGCGCCACAGCGCCTGGTGCCCCTCCTTTTTTTGTGTGATACTGGGGTTTGAACCCAGGGCCTCCCACTTGCATGCTTTGCAAGTGCTGGACCACTGAGCTGCACCCCCAGCCCATTTTTTTTTTTTTGCTTTTTGAGACAGGGTCTCGCTAAATTTTCATTATGAAATTCCCATCTACGTGATGATAGATAGCATGTTACTACCGCTACCTGTTCATTATAAGGCGTAATTACTACGTAAAACAACAAAACAATAATTAGTGTTGAAGCATGCTTTGTAGAAACCCCAGTTCTGGGGAAATGATCAGCACCCCCTTCCGGTGCCATTATTTTACTTCACTCCCACGCTGGTGACATGATGGTGGCTAAACCACACACCCGATGCTTTAACAATATACGACAACTGGCCAAGGAGAGCCAACCAGAACATCCACTTTGACTGCTTCTAGTGCCTCCAATACAACAGTTATTTATTTTGTGGTACTGGTGGGGCCAAACCCAGAGCCTCGTGCATACTTTGCAAGTGCTCTACTTCTCAGCTGCATTTCTAGCTGCTTTTTAAATTTTTTTTTATCTTGAGACAGGGTCTCTCTAAATTATGCGGGTTGCCTCTGGCCTTGAACTTGCGACCCTCCTGCATCTGCCTCCCAAGTTGCTGGGATTACAGGTGTGAGCCACTGTGCCTGGCCACTTTAATATCTTAAAACAACCACCAAAATGCTCGCTCTTTGTTTTATTTTTATTTATTTATTTATTTATTTATTGTGTGTGTGTGTGTATGGTACTGAGGGTTGAACCCCGGGCCACACGCTTGCATGCTTTGCAAGTACTGGACCACTGAGCTGTACCCCCAACCCACTTTTTCACTTTTTGAAACAGGGTCTCGCTAAGTTACACAGACTGCCTCTTGTCTGGAACTTGTGATCTTCCTGCCTCTGCCTCCTGAGCTGCTGGGATTACAGGAGTGCGACACAGCGCCTGGTGCCCCTCCTTTTCTTGTGTGATACTGGGGTTTGAACCCAGGGCCTCCCACTTGCATGCTTTGCAAGTGCTGGACCACTGAGCTGCACCCCCAGCCCATTTTTTTTTTTTTTTTTTTTTTTGCTTTTTGAGACAGGGTCTCGCTAAATTATACAGACTACCTCTGGTCTCAAACTTGCAATCTGCCTGCCTCTGCCTCCAGAGCCACTGAGATTAGAGGCGCGCCACCGTGCCCGGCCCCTCCTCTCCTTTTTTTTAAGCACCTATCTGTAATACAGATGAGGTCGGTTACCACTCAAGTGAACCACAAGGATGTCACTTAGCACCTAACAGCAGTATCGGCTGCTGCAGGAAGCCCAGATCACGGCTGGTGACCAGAGCGCTGGGGCTGAGCCCACCCCCCAGCTGTGCCTGAGCCATGCAGGTTTGGGGGTCTGAGAGCCACACTTGTCCCGGGGCCCTGCTTACCCTCTGCTGCCTCATCCATCCCAGACACTCGCCGGTGAGGCGCTTGGTGAACTCGTCCCACCCCGAGCCGCTCTGACACGTGTACCCTCCGCCACCCTTGGAGCTGGCCCTCCGGACGCGAGGGACGCTGATGGCTTTGTAGAGGGCTCGCATTTGCTCCTGGAGCTGAAGCAACCTGGAAGGAAGGAAAGACGGCGCCGTGGGAAGGCAGGTCACAAAGCCGCGCTCGGGGCCGACCTCCCCTCTCCTGGGCCTCCTCTCTTCTGAACCCCACGACTTCAGAGTCAATCACCTGCAAAGCATTAAATCCTGGGAAGATCTCACAGCCTGACACAGCATGGAACGGGTCCCTGACTCTGCCTAACCTCACAGAGCCTTTTGCTTTCTTGTGTTGCATCCTGGGGGTTTATTTTCCTGTACCCAGGGACTCGGAAGCATGAGAGCAAATCCAGACCATGTCTGCTTCCTCCCACTGCCAGTGCCAAGAGGCTCACTTTTGTATTCATTCTAGGAAGCCTGACGTCAGACCCTTAAAAAGTCAGGGGCTAAGCCGGGAGCAGTGGTACAGCAGTGGCTCGGGAGGCGGAGGCAGGAGGATCGCAAGTTCGAGACTAGAGGCAGTCTGTGTAACTTAGTGAGACCCTGTCTCACGAAAGTAAAAATATGGGCTGGGGGTGCAGCTCAGTGGTCCAGCACTTGCAGAGCATGCACGCGTGAGGCCCTGGGTTCAAACCCCAGTACCAAAAACAAAACAAAACAAAAGTCAGGGAGTATGTGGCCAGAGGCCTCTGCTGCCATCTCTTAACGAACTCAGATCTTCAAAATAGGAGCTGGAGTGTTGCATGGCCGCACCCTGGGGCAGGCCTGCTTCCTGCTTCTCCTGGCCACTCTGTGAGTCTACAGGAGGCCAAGCGGTTTGGGTCACCCTGCGCTGGAGAAGCATCAAGCTGCAAAGCGCCGAGCGAGGGAGGTGACCGCCACAAGTATGTGCGCCTCCTTAGAGGAAGACCGGGTCGCAGGACACAGCAGAATGGGGTACGGGACGCATTTCTTCACCAGGCTCGGGGACCGTACCTTTTCTGATACGCGTCACAGGGCTGGCCCATCTGCCGCATCTCCCGGATCAGGCTGTCGGTGATTTCCATCTGGTCGTTGGCCTGCGCGAAGCACTCGTCCAGCTCTCTGCTGCGCGCCAGCTGGATGCCGTCTCCGTATTTCAGTTCCTGAAAGGAGGGATCCGCGTGAAGACTGGAAAGAAAAGCTTCATGCGCCCAAACGAAAACAAGCTTCGTACTGCAAGCAAACTAAGTATGATAGGAGTCCCCCCAGGACTGCAGGTGACTTCTGACTGAAATTTTACTAATGCGCCGCGAGGAAGTAAGTACAGGTGTCGACTGTCTTTTAAATTTTCTCTTAATGTTTTCAGAGCGTATTTATAGACTGCTCATCTCCCCTTTGCTCCAGCATGTTGAATGTAGATCTTTCAGATTTGCACGGAACCCTCATTTGAGAATTTCGCCGTGGGGGGGATGTGTACCATGATACCCCACAGAGTCTTGGACACACTGAGTTTTTCCTGTGTCTTATGGGATATACGTTTGTGTTTCTTAAAATGCAAGCTCCTTGGGGTTGGGGGCGCAGCTCAGGAGCAGAGCACTTGCCCCGCCTGCGTGGTGCCCCGGCTTCCGTCCCCAACACGGAGAGTGGGTGGGGAGTCCTGTCTGGTTGGGCACTTTGTTTTGTCTTTTGGCTTTTTGTTTTTGGTTTCTGTAGCACTGGGGGTGGGGTTGAAACCCCCCAGGGCCTCGTGCATGCCAGGCAATTGCTCTACCCCTGAGCTCAACGCCCAGTGCCTTTTTTATTTTTTATTGTGAGACAAGGTCTCACTAAATTGCACAGGCTGCCTCTGCCCTCAAACCTAGGATCCACCTGCCTCAGCCTTCCGAGTCGCTGGGATTAGAGGCGTGTGCTGTGGCCCCCAGCTCTGTCTGGTTAATTGTACTGGGCTAATCCTCGTCCTGGTTTTGACCATGCCCTACAGTTGTGTAAGATGTCACTGATGGGGGAGGGGAGACACAAGACTACGATATACTATTTTTGCAACTTCTTGTGAGTCTAAAATCCCTTCAAAATAAAAAGGTTTCTTGTTTTTTAAGGCAGAAAACATCTTCTACTGCTCCAATGTCACTTAGGAGCCTGCCCTGGAATTTTACATTTGCTGCTTTGCTTTGGCTTCAGCCAAATCATTCCTCAGCACAGAAGTGCTAGCAGATACGATGCCATTTCCCTAGCATGATTTCATTACACTTCGGTGCATGTCAGTAGTGATAAAACGGAAACCATGATGGTTTCAGTTTTAAACTGAAACCCCAGTGGTGGGCATCCAATTGAGGACCTCAGGATGCACAGAGCGGCTTCTACCAGCCGAGCTAAATCCCAGCCTTCTGAAAGGGCAGCAAATCTACAATGTAAACATTTGTTGGGGGTGTGGATCATATTTCAAAAATGGTTCCCACTATTAAGTCAACATTATAAATAGGTTAAGCTACACATTTCCTACGGTTTAAATACGGCTTGTTCACCTTTGAGGCTCATGTTGAAATTTAATCCCTATTATGAGATATCATGTGCTTCCTCGGGGCTCTGCCAGCCAGAATGCCACTCCAGATGTGACCCCTCGACCTTGGGCCAGCTCGGCGAGCCAGAATAAACCTTGTCTCTTTATAATTAACCCCGTCTGTGCCGCTGTGTGGGCTAGGATTTAGCTCAGTTGGTAGAGCACTATGCTGCAGTCTCTGAGGTCCCGAGTTCAATTCTCAGCACTGCAAAAATGGGAGAAGGGCCTAGCAATCCACTCCCGAGGCAATCCCGAAACAGTGAGCTATTGAAAACCCTATGAGGGTGGCTATGAGTCGGATACCGACTCGACGGCACCTAACAACAACAACAACAAGTGCCACTGTGTGACGAGCAACAGAAATAGACGAACGTCCTTCTCCAGTCTGTCAGATCTGAATACTGAGCATGGGAAAGAGGAGCGAGAACAGGGAGACCCACCCCAAGCCAGGGGAGCCGCTGGGGAGGAGCGGGGGGGCGAGGGGCTTACGGGCTGCACGATGAGCTCTGCCCGCATCAGGCAGTCCGAGCAGTTCTGCAGCAGCTCCTGGATGGTGTTCTGGTTCTGCTGCCTGGACATGGTGCCGGTCTGACTGAGGAGACAAACAGAGGAGCCACGCGTGAAACAATTTCTTTTTCCTTTCTTATCCCAGGACTTGGGGGTTGAACCCAGGGCCTCGCACATCCTCTGCGAGAGCCCCGCCACTGGGCTGCGCCCCCACCCCATTCTTTCATTTTTATCTTGAGACAGGGTCCCGCTAAGACACACAGGCTGCCTCTGGCCTCAAGCCTGCCAGCCTCCAGCCTCCACCTCCTGGGTTGCTGGGGTTACAGAGGTGAGCCACCACGCCCGGCCTGGAAGGATTTTTCTTTTTCTTTCTTTCTTTCTTTTTTTTTTTTTTTTCTTTCAATTTTGAAGTAATTTCAAAGTTTCAGAAACGCGCAAAAGCAAACAAAAACATTCCTGGGGGCTCTTCGCCCAAACGGCCCAGTTGTTCACATTTTTGTGTTTCTCTAATCCCTCATTCTCCCGCCCTCCACATGTGTATTTATGCGTGTATTAGCTCTTCTGGAGCCACTGGAGACTGGCCGTGCCCTTTTACATCAAACTACATCAGCATGTACTTCCTAGGAATAACAATATTCACTTATATAATCACAGTACAGTGATCTGAATCAGGGAATTTAAAATAGTTTAATACTATTTTCTAATCTATAGATTTTTTTTTTCAGATTTCACCAATTAGCCCAGTAACGTCCTTCTCAGCATTTTTTCCCCTAGGTCCAGGATCCAGTCCACAAATATTCCTTTGAGCTGTAAAAACACATTACTGCCAGGTGTAGTGGCACATGCCTGTAATCCCAGTGGCTTGGGAGGCAAAGGCAGGAGGATCACAAGTTCGAGACCAGAGGCAGTCTGCATAACTTACCGAGACCCCGTCTCAAAAAAAGTAAAAAAATGGGCTGGGGGCACAGCTCAGTGATCCAGCACTTGCAAAGCATGCAGGCGCGAGGCCCTGGGTTTAACCCCCAGTACCGAAAAAAAAAAAAACCCACCACCACCAACAACAAAATTACTAGCAATGACATGGAGTTATTTTAGCAGCTCTACTACCTCTCCAGCTTTCAGCCCTAATGCCAAGTCCCCAATGTCACAAATCCCCTGTGGGAAGACCTCACGGTATCAGACACAGAGCATAAAGACTTCACTAACCAAAGGAAAAAGTAAGAGACAAGAGAAAAGCCAATTCTACAAAAATACGTTCTGCAAGCACAGTGATAAACAGCTGTGGCAAAGAAATCGTGGTTGAAGAAAGCGACAAGAAAATTTAAGTATCTTTCATACAAAAACAAGCTCCTGCCAGGCGCGGTGGTGCACGCCTGTCATCCCAGCGACTCAGGAGGCAGAGGAGGGAGGATCACAAGTTCAAGGCCAGAGGCAGCCCACATAACTTGGCAAGACCCTGTCTCAAGATAAAGAATAGAAAACAGGGCGAGGGGTGCAGCTCAGTGGTACAGGCCCTGGTTTCAGCAGCCCCAGTACAAAACACACACACACGCACACACGCACGCACACACACACCCCTCCTTCTCAAGCTGCACCTTGACTCCACAATGAGGCTCATTCTATGCACATTTCAAATGAGGCAATTTGTAGAGTCATGGTGGAAACCTTAAAACCAGGGTGGTGTTCAGAAGAATGCTGTAGACAGTCCAGATTTTAAGTAGGGAAATTACAGGAGCTTAATTTGCTCCATGACCTAAGTGCATCCACAAGAGAGCAAGGGATAATAAAGCCGTCCGATTTTTATCCATTTGCCAAGATACGTCAAGCCACAGGCCTGCCTCCCACAGTTCAGTTTGACAGAGGCTCAACACACATCAAATCCCCACGTCATTCACAGGAAAGGCCCTCGTGAATGTGTCGCAGGAAGCTGGGCTTCCCCACGAGGCTTCAGAGACAGCTGGTCCTCCAGCCAGGGCCAGCATGCATCTGCTTCTATCTGACGCCTCACGGACAAACTGAACTTCCTGTGTGTGCGTGCCTGTGTGCCTGTGTGTTTTAAAGAAAGAAAGAGAAAGCTGTGGGCCGGGGGTATAGCTCGGTGGTAGGGCACACCTGCCCTAGGTGTGAAGCCCTCGGTTCTAGCCCTAGCACTGAGGGGAAAAAAAAAAAAAAAATATATATATATATATATATATATATATATATATATGTATGTATGTTTGGGAGAAGGACCTGGCAACCCACTCCCAAAAATCAAACTGCCATTGAAAACCCTATGAACAGCAGAGAAGCACTGCCAATAGTGTTTCCCCTGTTGTACAGAGGGTCGCTGAGTCCGATACCAACTCGACGGCCCCTAACAACAACAACAACAACAATACATATATATATGTAAAATGGCCGTAATATGCCCACATGAGTCAGGACCACTAGAATGCCGGATAGTCCCCCAGGGCGCCTGACATTATCATCGCACCTTTGGGAAGCATCTTTCTCTGCCACCTCTCTGGGGTCCCTCCCTGTGATCGCAGCTCCCCAACAAGCCAGCACTAGCTGCTTCTGTGTGGGAGAGCAGCCCGGCCCTTGCGGGGCACCACGCCCAGATGAGCGCGCCAGCTCCTCCAGGCAGGCCCAGGCAGCTGAGCCGTCCACCTGCCAAAGCCGCCGCCCTCCCACTCTGCTGCACCGTGAATGCCCCGCTCTCTCTTCCACCCAGAGTCGCGCAGGAGAGCCCATTGTCCCAGCCCGCGCAGAATTCCAATCGCCTTAGCGCACTTTCCAGAACACACCTGTTAGGAAGTAGGGGAGACAAACGTAAGAGACAAAGGAAGTGGTGAAGAAACAGAGAAACCTCGCTCCGCACTGCAGGCTGAGTAAGAAAGGCTATGGCCGGAGGGTTTCTTGAACCTGCAAGTTTGAGACCAGCCTGGGCAACTTAGGGAGGCCCCGTATAAAAGAAAGAAACAAGAAGGTAAGCGAGAAGGTGCCGCGTAACTATATTGACTTTCTTTATTGAAGCATGATGGGAGCGCCTTTCTTCTGAAATATTTGGAGATTTCTGTTCAGCAATTAAGTTCCAAGGGTGATTCCCACAAAGAATGCCAGTCCCAAGCATATAAACGAGGGGGTTATCTCTTAACACAGTGGAAAGCCAGACTTCCTTAAATGATTTAGCCAGGTGTGCCATGATAAAAACTATCATAAACTGAGCTATAAGACAGAAGCAGTTAAGGGAAACTGCGTAAGGAATATACAAGAACTTTGTACCATCTTGGTCACTTTTCTGTAAATCTGAAACTATTCCAAGATAAGAATGCACGTTGTAAGTGTGAGGAGGGTAGTTGGGGGGTGGGGCTCACTGGTACCTCACGTGCCTAGCACACAGGAGGTCCTGGGTCCCATCTCCAGCACCAAAAAGCCAACCAACCAAAAAAATAATCATAATTTAAATATTAAAAAAACACAAAATGCACACACAGAGGCAGGGAGGTCAAACTCAGTTGTGAATAAATGTACACAAGGTGTACGTACAAGTTTTAAGTGAATTCGTGAGATGAAATTCATTTCACCACACGATATAAACTCATCTACTTCTTTTTATGGCACCACTAGTTATTTACATGATGCTTGGAGATGAGCTGCATCCACAAAATGGGAGAAGAGGCAACTAAATGCTGGGTTCAAACAGAAATGGGTTTCCCCCGCTTTTCTTGTATTCCCTCTTCTTAGTTTTAAAAGACATTCCTGTGGCTAGAGATCGGCTGGCGTCTCTATCAGGACAAGATACCTTATCTTCTTCTTGCCCATACAAGTCTGAACTTCAAAAAACAGGTAACACCACGTTGTTAATAAAACTAAGAAAAAAAAAACAAAATTATTCATGCTTTACTAAAGGACTTGCATATGTACATCACAACATGCCCTCTGTATGACTAAACTCTTAAGTGTTTTGCCTTGCATTTTAGTAAACAGATTAACTACTACACAGGAAAAGGGAATGCACAGGAATCAAATGTAAGGGAAAGAAGGAAAAGAAAGAAAGGAAGGAAGAAAGGAAGGATGGAAGGAAGAAAGAAAGAAAGAAAGAAAGAAAGAAAGAAAGAAAGGAAGGAAGGAAGGAGGGAGGGAAGGAGGGAGGGAGGGAAAGGCAAGGCAGGGAAAGGAAAGGAAAGGAGAGGAGAGGAGAAGAGAGGAGGGGAGGGAAGAGGAATCAAATGTAAGGGAAAGAAGGAAAGAAAGAAAAGAAAGTAGGGAGGGAGGGAGGAAGGAAAAGAAAAGAGAGAGAGAAGGAAACAAAAAAGAGAGAGAGAAAGAAAAGCTGAAGTGTTGGAACAATGAAAGTAAGACATCTGTATAATCTCATTAGCCAAATTCCACCCTACACCTGTTGTCCCCCCTTATCCATGAGGATCTGTTCCAAGACCCCAAAGGATGCCTGAATCCTCACATAGAACTGAACCCTGTATATATCCACTATGTTTTCCCCCACATGTGAATACCCATTATGAAGTTTAATTATAAGTTTGGCACAGTAAGAGATTAGCAATTATAAAACAATTATAACAAGACATTTTAATAAAAGGTATTTAAAACTTCTGAACTGTTTATCTCCAGAATTTCCCACCTAATGTTCTAGGGCAGGGGTTGACGGTGGGTAACCGAAACCGCAGAAAGTGAAAGCTCGGGTAATCAGAGAAGACTGGACACAATTTTCCCAGACGGCGTCTGATCCTCAAGGCAAGGTCTATTTAGAGAGTCTTTCACCTGTAAGGATCCCACTTCAGCCTGGGAAAGCCTCTGGTGAGAAAGGGTCAAGGTATGGACCTGTCCATTGTCTGGACATCGCATCGGGCAGACTCAGGCCACCTGAGGTTTAGAGCCTGGGGAGCAGAGACCCCACCCTGGCATTTCAGTCACACAGCACATTTCTCACAGAACTGGCGGCGCTCATATCAAGAAGGAAGTGTGGGCAGAAAGGACTTTGACCCAGGGGCCAGGCACGGATTGGACATTCACCTGCCTGTGCCCAGCGCGGGTCCTTCTGCCCGGGAGCCGGGGCAGCCAGCTTCAGGGAACACCTGCATGTTTTAAAAGCTCTGTGTAATTTGAAAGCTTGTAAGCCAGATCACACTCTTATTAAAGACAGAATTTCAGATGTTTTTTAACCTCAGACATTTTTTAGACTTTAGTGTTCTCACCTGTTGGGCTAGGTGATAGCTAAGATTTCCTTCTCACTCATTCTGTAACTCAAACCGCCAAATTCATTCTTATTGAAAATAATACAAAAGTCACTGTTCTGATCAATGAGAACCCAATTTCCTCTTCAATTAGAGCACTTTGGGGCAATGCAAAATTCTATCATGTGTAAAGAAATTATGTTTAAATAAAGGCACATATTTAACAAATGTGAGTTTTAAAATTCTCTGGCCTCACACACATTTCCATACTGCTGCACACGGGTGTTAGAGAGGGAAAGATTTTAAGTCATGTTAGGAAAGGAACTAACAAGCATCAGGTTTCTGTTTTTAAATCCCATTTAGTTCAGTGACGTGGAAGATAAAAGACATTACATGATCTTTGGGGAAAAAAAATAAAACTCATTTGCATCAAATCAATCAAAAGAATAGTGACTTCTAAATTAAAATTAATAGCTGTTCTTGAAAAAATAACATTCATCCTTAAAAGTTTTTAACTCTTCTGGAATTGTTTTATCTTCAAACTCACAAAGACACATGACTCACACTACAAAGAGCCTGCCTGTGCAAACATTTTTTTAAAAGTTCATTCTAACACTTGTTTAAACAAGAAATGATGCCAAGCTTTTGTATAAAGATCCCTTCATTAGGGGCTCAAAAGAAAATGCGTTCCAGATTTTAATCCAAAAACAGAACATGTGAATGATATTACGGAACCGTGTCTTATCTTACTGTGTTTAAACAACAATCTTTTCTTGTAAAAAATAAGACTCCAAAATTAGTTGTTTTAAGGCAATAGTTTCCACCCTGGCTTAAGACCCCCATCTGATCTCAGAAGCTAAGCAGGGTCAGGCCAGTTAGTCCTTAGATGGGAGACCACCTGGGAATACAGGGTGCTATAGGCTTGGGAGAAGGACCCGGTAGCCCACTCCCAAAACAATCCGCCATCGAAAACTCTACGAATAGCAGAGAAGCACTGACACAGTGCTGGGCATGGCACAGTGTCAGGGAGGGTTTCACTCTGTTGAACATAGGCTCGGTGGCACCTAACAACAAAGGCGATAGTTTAATGCTTGCTGCCAGAATATTATATACAGAAAACACAAGACAAATATTTTGAAGAGGGGCATGCAACATTACAAGGTAAAAATACTTTTAAATAGTTAACTCTTTGTTTCATGAAAATGATTTTATAATAATTTTTACTGCCCATTAGACACCCCAGCCAAGTCACTGTATGGCTTTCTGTGTGTCTACTCTCTCTTCTACTGGGTCCCTTCTTTGGTTCCTTTCTCTCTCTTTTTCTCCTCCTCCTCCTCCTCCTCCTCCTTCTTCTTCTTCCTCTCTCTCTCTCTCTCTCTCTCTCTCTCTCTCTCGGTCATTCAATTAACACAGGGCCGTGTATATGTGTGTGAAACAAAGTCCTCTGTCTCCCCGTACTCAGATTCATCAAATAATGGCCTGAGAGAGGCTCAGTAAATGTCTGCTGGAAAGCGTGACTGTATAATGCATTAATATCAACTCTGAGGTCTGTCCGTTCAGCTCTTTATCATTTTCGAAGCACTTTTCACATGCTGTATGGTTTGACTTTCTTTAAAGGATCTTGAACAAAAAGAAAAAAAGTATAATTTTGCTTCTGCACGTGAGGGTGATACCTCACCTCCGGGACTCACTGCACACCCCTGGCATCAGCTGAGATGTCATGGCATGGCCCTCAGGAGGGGCAGGCCAGATGCCAACTCCTCTGGGGAGCCCACCTGAGCACACCTCTGCCCCCGCGTCTGTGCTACCTATTTACACACCTGGCCACCCCGCTCCAAGAGAGCAAAGTCCCACACCTCAGCCTCCTGCACATACCTAACAACGAGATGTTCTGCACACAGAGGATACCTGACACGCCTGTTTGGCTTGGTACAGAAGAAGAGAAACAGAGGAGATAAACAAGTGGTCTGAGAATATCACCACTCACTCTCCAGGTGGCAAAAGCTCAGCTGGGGAGTTCATGGATATCCTCAACCCCAACCCCGCTGTGACCCCACTGGGAAAAAGGGCCTCTTCCCCGTAGATTTACGTGAAGGGGTCTCCTCTGATCCTGCCTTTGTCCCCAGCCCGCAGCCTGGTGGCAGTACTCCAGTGGATGTTCCACTTCCTCTCTGGGTGGCTCTTTTTCTTCACTCTCAGGTGGACCGGGTCGGGATGGGCAGACAGGTCACTCACGGTGACTGTGCAGTGGGAGCCACTCCCTGCGCCACAGCCTGTCACTTGTCACCAGCTGTGAGGACACACACACCCCGGAGCCTCCCCACACCTGTGACAGGTGGGACGCCCACCTCCTGAGGCAGAGGCAAGGTCCAAGGGAGCAGTGAGGCCCTGGCGTCCCATTGGCTCTGACTGTGGGGCTGACTGGTTTCTGCAATTTCCTTTTGAGTCTCTGCCTTTGCCCTCATCTATAATTTTAAGCATAATGTGCAGAAAATTTGGGGCGGGGCAAGAAGAAAAAAGGTTAAAGAGTGTGGTACACATGGACCAAAACATGGCATGCTGTTGTTGTCAGGTGCCATGAGTCAGGTCCGACTCACAGGAACCCACTCCCGATTGTTTGAGGAGTGCTTGCTTCAGGAGTGGATCGCCACGTCCTTCTCCCGTTTTTGCAGCGCTCTACCAAATGAATTAAACTGCAGCCCAGAGCATGGTGTGGCGCCCCATAAATATGTACAGCAATCATGTTTTTATGGGGCGGCTGAAATACATGTTCAAAAAGGAAAAGAGGAGAAAGAGGAAATGGACTGGGTGTTACGTGAGGCATTTTCAGCAGTTCCTAGATTACGTAAAATTCTACCGCAACAGAGACAGCACAACAAGAATGGTACATTTTAACAGCGCGAGTTGTGGAGGGAGTAAGAAAATTCTGAGAAAGATGGCTTCCATTTTTCTATTATCATTATTAAGTGAGGATGGCCCAAGGATATTTACAAATCCACACCGAAATTGAGGTGTCCATGGTAAACTATTTCCCTATACAAAAACTTATGCTTACTTTACAGAACCCTGAAAAAGTTGTACAAGTTGTCTGATCATCAAAAAAAAAAAAAAAAAAAAAAAAGTCAAGCCTCTTTTTCACCCCCAGGTGCCAGCTAAAACAAGGGATGTTATGTTTGTGAGACAAAACTTTATTCCCAAGCAAAACCTGAGATCTGTTTCAGAGACTTTTGGCTGGGATCCCCGTTTCTGCCGGACGTGGTAGCACATGCCTGAAATCCCAGGGACTCGGGAGGCTGAGGCAGGAAGATCAAAGTTTGAGGCCAGAGGCAGCCCTGTCTCAAGACTCCGTCTCAAAATAAAAATGAGACCTTGTCCTGAAATAAAAAATAAAAAGCTGCTGGGGGTGCAGCTCAGTAGTAGAACATTTGCCTAGCATGCATGAGGCCCTGGGTTCAACCTCCTGTACGGAGGAAGAGGAGGGAAAGGAGGAAAAGGAGGAAAAAGGGGAGAGGAGGAGGAGGAGGAAAAGGAGGAGGAGGAGGAGGAGAAGAGGAGGAGGAGGAGGAGAGGAAGAGAAGAAGAAGAAGAAGAGGAGGAGGAGGAGGAGGAGGAGGAGGAAGAGGAGGAGGAGGAGGACGACGAGGAGGAAAAGGGAGAAGAGGAGGAGGAAGAAGAAAAAGAAAAAGAAGTCATCCAAGGAAGAAGAAGAAGAAGAAGAAGAAGAAGAAGAAGAAGAAGAAGAAGAAGCAGCAGCAGCAGCAGCAGCAGCAGCAGCGGCGGCAGCAGAAGCAGCAGCGGTGGCAGCAGCAGCAGAAGAAGGAGAAAAAGAAGAAGAGGAGGAGGAGGAGGAGGAGGAGGAGGAAGAGGTGGAGGAGGAGGAGGAGGAAAAGGAGGAAGAGCAGGAGGAAGAGTTGTCTCCGGGTGCTGGTGGAGAGGTACAACTTGTTGACTGCACTAGTACTTCACGGGATGTCACTTCGAGTGAGTGGCTCTCGGTCAGGGTCTTGGGCTCTGTGGTCTGTGGCTTCACCATCAGAACCACACCCTCCAACCATTCTCAGTTTTCCAAAGTCAGGGCCACCAGGGCCGGCCCAGCAGGAGGACTGTGAAAAGCCAAGGGAGGAGCAGAGCTCCCAGCGCCAAGGCCTCCAGACTGAAGTGCTCCTTCTAGAATCTTCTAGAACCTCTTCATCTGGAAAGACTGGTTAGCTGGGAGCCTCGGTGGACTCCCCAAGTCACACCCAACCCCTCCTTTGCTCCACCCTAAGAAGTCAGCATTGAGGCATCAGGGCATCAGCAGATTTTCTCTTCCAGACACATTGCAATCCCCTGAATAACAATGAACTCATGCCGTATTCAGGGAAAAAGAGTTAACTACCCTTGGAAGGTTGTTTTTGTGCCACTTAATAACAATTAGCTTAATACAGAACTCAACAATTAGTCCAACACACGCAGAATCACATTGGGCATTAGGGGCTTTCTCTTCCTAAGCAGATGGAACTTCATAAGAGTGTTAACGACAGAAAACAATCTTTATGAAATAACGATTTCTCAGGAACAAAGAGCAAGGACTGCAATACGTTAAAAAGAAGTGAAAGCTCAGCTGGATGCATGGAGCCACCTGTGACCCCAGTGACTCAGGAGGTGGAGGCAGGAGGATCCCAAGTGCAAAGCCTTATAGAGACCTTGTCTCAAGATAAAAAATAAAAAAGGACGGGGGGGGGGGGGGGGGC
>VMDO01001887.1:0-157028 GCA_007922755.1 Pedetes capensis | reverse complement strand
TGAGTTAGGTGGTATCCAAATGAAGCTCAGCCACTTACTAACTGTGAGACCCTGGGCAAATTGTTGAACTATCTGAACCTCAGTTTCCCCATCTGTAACCGGGAAAGCTGGTTGTGCAGCTGGAGACAGCATGCAAAACAAACCTGGCTCATCACAGATGTCAGCCAGGTAATAGGAGCCATTATTATCCATGGATCTGACGTTTTGTAAAATACACAACTTACCCTGATTTAATAACCACGTAAATGTTATCTGTCATTTACTAAGCTGAGCTGAACCTTACTTTGCCATCATCCACCCCCAAAAATATTAAGAATCTGCACCTAGAATCACCCCGGCTCTGTGCCTGGGCTCTAGGACCCCCTTGGCCTCTCCTGTCCAGCTCTTAGCTACAGCTGTCACTCCACCAAGGCAGGAGCCTCCTTCCCATCCCACTGCCCCACCCCACCCACACTTAGACTTTCATTACCTTCCTCCTACGGCAGGGCAAGCCTGAAGCTATAGCACTGTGGCCCCTGATCCAGTCAGATCTGGGAAGCTAAGCAGGGTTGGGCCTGGTTAGTACTGGGATGGGAGACCGCCTGGGAACACCAGGTGCTGTAGGCTTGGGAGGACGACCCAGCAACCCACTCCCAAAAATCAATCTGCCATTGAAAACCCTATGAACAGGAGAGAAACAGTAACAATAGTGTGTCACTTGTTGTACGTAGGGTCATCTATGAGTTGGCACCGAACAACAGTGGGGACATGGCTGTCCTGTGCCTCACACAAACCCTGGCAGCTCCCAGCATACCACCAGTCCGCACAGAGCTGCTGCTGCAGCTCCGCAGTCCTCAGCTGATACCACCACGTTTCCTTGCTCTTCCTTGCTCCAGACACCCTGGCTGCAATGAAAACCCGCGATGGCTCCTCTCGGCCTGGCCAAATCCCCCTCCATGATTCCAGCCGACCCTTCGGCCTCTCTGCCTCCATTCAGCCCCACTTATTGGAGCACGTCTCACCTACAACAGTGAAAGCTCCGAAAGGGGCCTGGGAAGGCCTCCTGAGCTTTTCCCACGCTCCTCTCTCCACCCATCTTTACCAGTTGAAATACTCCAAAGTCGAATTCAACACCATGTCCTCTATGAAGTCTCACGGTGTGTCTCCCTCCCCCACAGATGTTATCCCAGCTCCTTCTCAAGACTCTGAGGCCACCTACACCCTTCCAGCCCATTACCTTTTGTTTCATAATGTTCTGCTTTGTTTGGGGGTGCTGGGAATGGAAAGAACCCAGGGCCTTGCTCATCCTGGGCAAGTGCTCCACCACCGAGCTACACCCCAACCCCTATCTCAGTTTTGAAATCATGATACTGGAGAAAAATGAGTGTGAACTTTATAATCACATATTTCTGAAGCTTAATTACTATGTCCTGCTTTTAAGTCTCCTACAAAATCCACAGTTTGATTGGTGGAAGATGTAACTGAAGGACCTGGTGACTTTAGGGACAAATTTCACTACAGATTAGTAATTCGGCTACAAGAATAAGAGTAGAGGAGCTCTACTTTAATTGAAAACAGCAAGAAAAATGTAAAATGTACATTTTTAAAACTACGCCTACTTTTATCAAGCATGTAACGTTACGAACCATTAACAAAATATACACAAGTTCAATAACCTAACTGTAGACTCCATCCAATCTCAGATAAAGACACACAGGGCAGGCGGGCAATGGGGAAAGGGGAGGGCATTACAGTGTAAATGAGATCTAATACCCAGACTGCCCTAAAAATGGACAAAGGTTAGTAACAGGAAGAGCAGACGGAGGGGAGATATTTTAAGTCTTTTTTCTTCTTCTTCTTCTTTTGCAGTACTTGGGGGTTGAACTCACACATACTTTGCCAGTGCTCTACCCCTGGGCTGCACCCCCAGTCCATTTTTTATTATTTAATCATTCATTCATTCATTCATTCATTCATTTGCGGTACTAGGGGATGGAACCCAGGGCTCTCCATCACTGAGCTGTACCTCCAGTCTCTTTGTTATATTTTGAATTGATACAGGGTCTCACTAAAACGGCACCGGCTGCCTCTGGCTAAGAACTTGCATTCCTCCTGCCTCGACCTTCCAGGTCACTGGGATCACAGGCGTGCGCCACCATGCGCAGTTTAAAGTTGTCTTAAGGGGAAAAATAAGATTGGGGCTCTCCGCATACTCATATCCGTTCATATGATGGGCTAAATCTACTCATGTCAAAAATCACCAGTCTAGTTCAGCCAACAAAGTAGCAGTCTGGGAAACAAACGAGTTTAACTTGAATCAGCTGCTGTCATGCTGGGTTTTTGTGTATGAAAAAACAAAGCTATTTAGAAAAAAACTTTCAGTCAGAAAAGTACTCATTAAATTCTTAATCATCATTCATTTAGCAGAGGCTCCACTGGACAGACTGGGCCTCCCACTTCTACAAAGTGCGCGTTGTGGGCCAACAGATCCTCCGCACACCAAACTGTAATGCCACCAGAAAAACAGGTATGGGTGCCTGGCTGACTCTTGAACCCTCGCCATTATCTGGAAATGCAGAGGTCAGCACGAATTCTGCATCCAGCAGCGCCACCATAGCCTGGGACAGGCTGGGGTGGGACCCCATTCCCTGGGTCTGGAGAAAATATGGCTGCCTGCGGACAAGGGCCCAGAGCCTGACGCCCCACGGAGCAACTGATGAGCATCGACAGCAGAAAAACCACTGGTCCTCAAAGTTAGGTTCTGTTTCACTTAGGTCTGTTTTTCCTTCCCAGGGAAACAAAGTATCTTGCTCTTCTGCTACGCAGTTGATTACAGCCTGGGAGCTTAAATCCAAGGAGCTAAACACATGCTGAGGTGAAAAGTTATAAACAGGTTATAAACAGGGTTTCAGTCGGAAAAACAGAACACAGAAACACTACACAATGAAAAAACCCCGAGATGCCCCCAAACGTAACAAAACAAGTATCTTCGTGCGGTTCATTTACCAATGAAACTTCTATTTCTCTACATAATGTATACGAAGCCAAAGGTGTAAAATATTCTACTAAGGGCGATTGGTTTTCTCAATTTCAAAGAAGAGGGCTAGGGGTGTAGCTCAGTGGTAGAACACTTATCTAGTACGTGCTAGGTCCTGGGTTTGATACCCAACACTGCAATAATAATAATAATAATAATAATAATAATAATAATAGATAATAAATCTAGTAGAAGCACATTAAATAACAAAACATGAATGATGAATACTTGGTTCACAAACTGTCGTGAAGAATCGCTACTAAAGAATCCTTACATACTCTTAGATTTACACTGTGTAATCTATACATGTAAAAGAATGTGCTCCCTAAATCTAAGACGGAGACAGAAAAGTAAATCTCAGATTTAAACGGCTGGCGAAATCTTAAACGTAAAATCCCAGGTTTTTAATTCTTCCTGTTGTTAGGCATGTTTTTCGTGGAAATTCCTGGGCGTATTTCGTTCAAAAACTAAAAGCTCCAAGATCGAGAGGGCGCTTTGTTAACTCAAAAGTAAGGAGAGAAAATGAATTATCAGGATGCCCTGGGAATAAATAAATAAACCTGAGCAGAAGGCAGGTTGAAACTCGATGAGTCCCGGCCCCCAAAACTGCTTGCGAAACAGAGCTCCCTGCAGCGCCCCGGCTCCGCCTCAGCCTTGGGGGCCCCAGCGGGCGGCTCCGCGACAGGCCTTGCCCAGGCCGCCCGAGGGCGGGGCGCGGGCCGAGGACTCCCGCGGACTCCCACGGCCCCCACGGCCCAGAGGATAGCGAACGCGTGTCGCCCTCGTCACCCTCCCCCCTCTGGGGACCCCTCGCCGCCGACGCAGCCCCGACGCGGGGGGCCCCTCGGGGTTTCTCTCGGGGTCCCTGGGCCCGCGCGCCATCCGCAGCCGGGGTCGCGGTCCTCTGTCCCCCCCCCCCCCCAGCCCACGCCGCACACTCTGACGACCCGAAGTCCGCGACTCTCGCTGGGACCCCGCAGCACTGCGTTTTCCTTTCCTTCCCCTCCCCCTCCCCGAAGCGGGAACAAAGGTCCGGGACGGAGCCACAGGTGGGTCCCGGACACACGATCCCGGGCTCGGCGGCGGCCACAGGCGCCCTGGGAGGGCCGGGGTCCCGAGATGCGGCAAGATCCTGGGGCCACGGTCCAGTGGCCACTGTCACCCCACACCCGAGGCCGAGATCAATAGCGCCCAAAGGAACCGAGTGGCCGTGGAGCCCAGAGGTCCCCGCGGTCGTAGTCTTGGGATGACCGTGGGTTTGGAGACGGTGCAGCCGTGGGTCCCTGAGAGGCCCCTCGGGTGCAGCCCCGCTCCGCCACCCAAGAGACGGGGCCCGACGCTGGGGTGCAGGGGAGGCGCAGAGGAGCACAGAGGGGCGCAGGGGGCCCGAGTGCCCGCCCCGCCCGGGCCCGCACGCACCCGTAGCCGTCGGAGCCCTGGTCGGCCACGCAGCGGCGCGAGTAGAAGGTCCTGGAGCCGCCGCCCGTCACCTCGTAGCGCAGGTCGGGGCCGGACTCGGCGCGCGCCAGACGGCCCAGCGTGTTGATCCGCGGGTGCGAGCCTCCGTTGCAGCTCATGGCGGGACGCGGGGCGCGAGGCCCGGTCTGCCGGGGCGATCACGGGGCGCGGGGCACAGGGCCGGCGGAGCAGCTGCGGCTGGGAGCGCGGCGGGTGCAGAGGAGCCGGGGCCGCGGCGGGCGGCAGTGTTGGCGGCGCGAGTCTCCTCCCCAATGGCGCGGCGCGGCCACACCTGCGGCTCAAGCTCCGGCCCCCGCGGGTGTCGCCCAAGCCCGGCCGGCCCCGCCCCGCGCCACTGCCTGTGAGTAACGCGGGACAGGCAGGGCCCGGCCACCCCAGGACAGGGCTCCAGAGGGTCCCCAGATCCCCAGGTCCCCGACCCAGGGCCCCTCGACTGCACGGTTCCTTGTTAAGCATTCACTTTCACTCATCCCTGGAAAGGAAAACTAACCAAGCTTTAAACAACCAGCTAAAGAGAGGGCGCCTAGGTGCAAGGGTCTGGGGGCTTTTTTTCCAATTCTCTTTATTCCATTAACACCATTAGAAGTCCGACTTCCCACGCGTAAAAACTACTTTTTACAGGGAATCACCACTCTCTGGAAGACTTCATTTAGCGCAAAGATAAAGAGGAAATCAGGTATTTTTCATCGGGTGACAAGAAAACATGGGTCACAGTTGCTTTATTTTCCCTTTTGATGGTCATTTACCATGAGCAATTGTAAAGATTTAAACCTCAAGGCGCAGTTTGCAAATTTTGTGAGAAGAACCTTTGTTCACGCTCGCCTCCCACTTCCCCCTGACCACCTTTCGCCCAGGCGCAGTCCCTTCCTGCGACTGGAGCCTGAGAGCTGTGGGGAGCGCTGGACACTTGGTAGGGATGAGTAACTCAGCCAGAACATTCCAGCGGCTTGTTCCCAGGCCACTCCCAGTTAGTAGCTGAGTGTTCACTACGCTGTGGTATACACGAACCGGGTTTAGATACAAACCCTGTTCACCATCCATAAAAAGCTCTTTCTATAACTTGGAAAACTGTTAGACTGTTCCTGAATAAACACTATTTAAAGATCTTTATGATCAGTATTTCTCATCTTCCCAAATAACCCCAGTTAACTGCCCTTACAATACAATGTATTTCTGAAATGTTTATGAACTGGAAAAAAAATAAGAAAGAAATCAACACTCAAATATCAAACTATATTTGCATCTTCTAAAGGGAAAGGGCGAGAGCTTTCTAAATGTAACATTTTCACCCTTGATGACACCTCCACCTTTTAGGCACAATCGTTAACAAAGTATCTTGCTCTTCTGCTACACAGTTGATTACAGCCTGGCAGCTTAAATCCAAGGAGTTAAACACACGGTAAGGTGACAAGTTTACCAGTTAGCAGCCCCAACAATCTCTACCAGTGTCTCAGTTTCCTCTCATTGCCCACAAAGGCAAATGTGATCAAGTGCCGAGACGATTACACAAACCCCGCTGTGCAGACAAGACAGTGCTGCTTCTGAAACACAGGCTGGAAGTCAGCCTTGGCACAGACAGCCCTAATAGCCCCTGGCTGGAGGAGCCAGAGGGCATTTCCAGATGTCAGGAAATAATGCACAAAATCTGAGTGAGGTTGTTTTCCCTCCATGTCCCTCATTTATTCAGCAAGTAATGATAACCTGGGCTGGGATTTAGCTCAGTTGGTAGAGCACTGCGCTGCAGTCTCTGAGGTCCCGAGTTCAATTCCCAGCACCACAAAAATGGGAGAAGGGCCTGGCAATCCACTCCAAAGGCAATCCTGAAACAGTCAGCCATGGAAAACCCTATGAGGGTTGCTATGAGTCGGATACCGACTTTACAGCACCTAACAACAACAACAACAATTATAACCTATTGTATGGAAGGACCCATGCCAGACTCAGCAAAAGACAGCGACAAAATGTCACAGCAAAACTGCCGTGTGAACAGTCCAGAGGTTCCCTTTTTCCAATAAGGTAGACTTACAAGGGCACGTGATTGTGCAGAACTCTGTTTTCCAACTGCCGACAGGTTTATGAACCACTTCCCAGTGAGGACCACAGCGCCTCGAGACCACGGGCCGCCTCTGAGAGCCCACACGGTAGAGTGGGAACCCCGCTCCACACAGACTCAAACACCGCCCATCCTCACAGAGCTGGGCAGTCTGTTTGCAAAGCAGGGGACAGAAGAGGTGAAAAGCACAAGCCACCAGTGACAGACCTCCAGCCACCTCTGCTCCCTAACCCACCTGACTGCCTTCTCCCCTCTGTGGCTCCCCACTAATGAAACACACCAGGTCGGGGAAGACAATGGTTTCTGTTTATCTTCCTCTAAGGATGACACTGGGAGAAGGACCTGGCAATCCACTCCCAAGGCAATCCTGAAACAGTCAGCCATTGAAAACCCTAAGAGGGTCGCTATGAGTCGGATACTGACTCGACGGCACCTAACAGCAGTAACAAGGATGACATAAGAAGAGGGTGAAAAAGTCGGTGGACCTGCTAGGAAGATGGAGCCCAGACCTCCCCACAACATCACTTGTCTAGGCTGGCTCTTCTCGTGGTGAACGGTGAGCATCAGAAGACCGTAGTTCAGACCTTTGCACTACAATATACCTGGGCGAGAGTTCAACTCTTCATGTGGAAAATGGGAATGATACTCGCCCTGCCAACCTTCCATGTCCACAGTGAGGAAGACATAAGATAAAGTATGTGATCACTCTTGAAAACTGTGAAATAATATAATATATAAAGCTTAAGGTACCACCCTGCCTGCAGCTGTACCACTGTGGCGTCCGATCCTGGGAGATCTCAGAAGCTAAGCAGGGTCGGGCCTGGTTAGTACATGGATGGGAGACCCCCTGGGAACACCAGGTGCTGTAGGCTTGGGAGAAGGACCCGGCAACCCACTCCCAAATAACAATCAGCCACTGAAAACCCTATGAATAGCAGAGAAGCATGGACAATGGTGTTTCACCTGTTGTACCTAGGTAGGGTCACTATGCATCGGACACCCACTCGACGGCACCTAACAACAACAACAAGGTACCACCCACTAAACCAAAAGCTCCTGGCTGGATGTGAAATTTTAACTTACACTGTTTCCATCTTTCTCCCCAAGGTGAATCAGTAAAGCTCCCTCTTGGAGATATACAACACATGCTCATTTAAAAAGCCTTATTAAATACCTACTGTTTGCCACACAGTGGGATCAATGCTGGACATAAAAAAGGGAATAAGGTGCAGCTTTTGTCCTGTAGGCTATCAAGTGTCTATCAGGAAAACAATTAGAACATCAGATACGCCATAGGGTAGGCGTATCTGCAGAAGTAAAAGGGCTGGAAAGTAGTTTGTGTCTTACAGGCTAGGTTTAAAAAGCTCAGAATCCAAAGCCTGGCACAGTCTTCGCCAACTGACCTGACTAAGGTCAGCTATTTTTTCCCAGCCTCTTGTAGATAGCTCCCCTCGGACTGATAGAGACGGATCACTGACAGGCAACCTTCTCTGGCTGACCTTAGAGATGACCTTGGGTCGGTCATATCCAGAGCAGAGTTTTAAAGCTCAACAGAACACCTCGATTTTGGTGAGATTAACAGGGATCATTTACCTGCTCAAAATCCCAAGGGAACTCTCCCATCTTTGTTTGTGAGTGATCTATCTTTGTCACAGACAGATTTACAGCCTGTGAGTTCAAATAGCTGGTCCCCCCCCCCCCGGGGGAGTTTTCTGTTGTTTTGTTGTTGTCTGTTTCTTTTCAGTACCAGTGGTTGAGCTCCGGGCTTTGCACACACTGTACTTTCCTGTCTGAACCTCTTTTTCGTTAAGAGTCCACGTTTGCAAAATGGAAGGCCGGATGGTCAAGGGTGCCAAAGGCAGCAGGCACAGCTATGGACCACCTAGGGTCACCCAGCCCTTGGCCAAGTGACTTCTAATCCACCAAGCTAAGCAATAACTTACATTTATTTTACTGGGCAAGCCACACAAACAATAAATATAACACAAGAGCCAGCTTAGCTAACCTTTTTAATACTCTCTCAAAGTATTTTCTAAGCTCATACTGATTACGGCAAACTGTCAATCTGAAAAACATCTTGATATTGGAACACTAATTCTAACTTCCATAAATATAAAGCCAAAACACAGATCATTGCTCATAACCCTAGTTATCAGTACACATCACACGGATATAGCATGTGCTGACAGCTACGTGAAGAAACATGCATAGCTCTATTCATCCTTTAAGAAGGAATTCAAAACTTTTTTTTTTTTTTCAGTACTGGGGGCTTGAACCCAGGGCCTCAAGCATGCTAGGCAAGTGCTCTGTCACTGAGCTGCACCCCAGGCCCTTTGTTATTTTTTGTTTTGAGATAGGGTCTCTCCATAAATTGCACAGGCTGCCTCTGTCCTCAAATTCCCAATCCTCTCACATTTCAAACCCAAACCTTGCATTTTAATAAAAGAAAGAAGTGAATCCCAGAGGCACTTGGCGCTTCCCTGAGTGATTCATTATTTAAAATGTCAGAAGTATGTTTCCAGTCTCTTGCCCTTTCTGCTCTACCAAAATTCCTGCCCAGTAAGGTGAGAAAGAACACATTTCTGGGCAACAACTTGGTATCAGCTTGAAACCAAGAAACAGTTCTACAGTTATTTTCCTGAACTGGACATGCGGGATATCTGGATACGCAGTAACTGCAAGGTAATGTGCCTGATTTGCAGAAATCATACTCGTTGTTAGGCATACCGAAAGGTGAGGTGATTGTTTTCCTTGGTGGCCTCAAGTCACAGACCATGTGCGGTCAGTGCTGTGTACAGCCCATCCACCTTCTGTGTGCAGAGAGTCAATCAACCACAGACTGAAAAACAATTTTCCTCTGTGCGGAACATGGACGGACTTTCATTTCTTATCCCTAAACAATACAGTAAAATGATGATCTGCAGAGTGCTTATGTTGTATTCCGCAGCATATGTAACCTAGAGATGGTTTAAAGTAGACAGAAGGAAGTGTATAGGTCACATGAAAATACTACCCCAATTTATGTAAGGGACTTGAGCGCCCATGGATTTTGCTGTCTGAAGGGGGTCCTGGAATTAATCCCCTGCTATTACTGTTTTGGTTTGTTTTTTGAATGTAAGTTTCGTTGTTTAGAAAAAAAGTAAAATTGGAAATTCATGTACTAAACAATACAAAATCAGGATTGAGACCAAGCCACAAATGATCTGACACTTAATTCTGAGTAGAACGTAAGACACGTGAAAGGTAATGTAGTTTCTAAAGTGACCGTCTTCTAAAATTCTAGACTGTCATAGGCAATAACAAGTTTCTGCGACAGTTACCGTGCAGTGTTTATTGCCATACATCGTCTCCCTGCTGCAGACAGAAATGTGCACAGGCAAGACTGAAGGATAAGAGAAAAGGTCCACGTTCTTAATTCTGAAAGCAGGAGGCAAAATATGAAACAACCAACTGGAGATATTAATAAAACACAGAGGGAGCATTAAATAGAGCAGCCGGCGGGTGGAAAATATCTTTAGTTTCAACTCATTCTCCTAAGCTAGGGTCTCCAGAAGTTTTTTGTCAGAGAGCTGGTAAGATCACAGATCATAGGGAAGAAACCCTCTGCAAACTCTTCATCTTACCTTACAGGGAAGAAGCCTAAGGAAGGACTTGCATTACTGGCCAACATCCTGGCCTAGAAGGAGCAAAACTCAGATTAGTGTCAAGCAAATCTAAAAAGAGCTTGCTTAGAAGGATGAATCCGAACTGGGGACCTTTTTCCTCCTGATTACAAAAGTCTATGTGTTTGCTATAAAATACTCAGAAAAGACAGAGAAGGAGGGAGAGGAGCTATGAAACCTTCATCTACAATTGCTCCGGCCAGACAAGGCAATCATACTGAGCTGCTTTGGAAGATTTCCTTCCAGATTTCTCCCTACCCCTGTGAATTTTGTAACTGACTGATGTCAGCTTATAAATACAGTTTTGTGTTGGGCTTCCTAATTTAGTGTTGCAACATGAGCAATTTTCTGACCTCATTTAACACATCTTGTTAGCCTTGCTTTGTTGTTGTTGTTGTTAGGTGCCGTCGAGTCAGTATCCGACTCATAGCGACCCTCTGTTCAACAGGGGAAACACTATTGTCAGTGCTTCTCTGCTGTTCATAGGGTTTTCAATGGCAGATTGATTTTTGGGAGGGGGTTGCCAGGTCCTTCTCACAAGCCTACAGCTTCTGGTGTTCCCAGGCAGGTCTCCCATCCAGGTACTAACCAGGCCCGACCCTGCTTAGCTTCCGAGATCTGACGGGATCGCATGCCACAGGGCTACTGCTGCAGGCTAGCCTTGCTAGAGAAGGTACATAATGTTTTCTGGTGGGATTTTTTGGGGGGTTGTTTTATTTTGTTATTGTTTAAAGCTCTCTTAAAGTGGCAAGGTGCAGGTCTTGAAGCTTTCCATAGGAACAATAGACCTTTGTTCCAGATACTTTCACATCAGTGGCGAATACCTTTCACGGTGGATGGAAACCCGGAGAGGGGAGGTAGTTAGACCCACCACTGCTGATTAGGAAAACAGTCCTGCCCTGAGGAGCACAGGCACTTCCTGGTCGGCTCTTCCCAGTGACCCTGTCGCAGCTCTCAACCCCAGGCAGCAGATGTCACAGGAGAGAATTTCTCCCTGAAGCTGTCAGCCACCCACGGGCCAGTCCTACTTAGGAAGCTGTGAGAGAACTGGGCTCCTCAGAATTTAAGCGGATTGACTGCTGACCTCTGAAAGGGAAAACTTCCCTTTATCAAGAGTCGGGTTCATGAAAAAGCTGTGCAACTCAAGGGGAGAGAGACCCCAAAGGGCTGTTTCTTCTCTAATAAGTCAATGCCCAGGACGGCACATCTAACTGCATTCAATTTGCACACTGCCCATTTGCAGAATTTTAGCCTGATACATTTTGGCCGTGCTGGCAGGAGGCAGAAACCTTTCAAAAATAGGAAGAGATACGCAGTTTCAGCAAGCCTGTGGAGCAGTTTTGTCTTGCCAAAGGTGGGTGGGGAGAGGTGCGTCATTCCTGTTAAACCTGCCTGACGGCTCCCTGAGTTTTAACTGCTTAGCAGTTTGGCTTCTGGGGGAATTGAATAAAGGATCTGAAGTCCTTTCCCAGCCAGGCACCCAGGAGAAATGTCATCTGCCATCTCTAAACCACCTTTCAGTGAGCTTTACTAAATAAGGAGAGAACAAGCTCATAATTTCAAATGGGAATTACTGGTTTTTTAAAACAAAAAATCAATATTCACATGTATTGCCCTAAGAAAAGCATGAATTTGAAAGCCTCCTTTTTTAACTATAGAAGAACTCGGCCTTCACAGAGGGACTGAGGCTGGGTGCTGGGGCGCATATCGGTAATCTCAGCAAGGGCTGAGACAGGACTGTAAATTCCAGGCCAGAGGAGCCTGCGCCACTTATCGAGACCCTGTCTCCAAATAGAAAACAAAAAAAAAGAGGGTACGAGTGGAGCTCAAGAGCGGAGAGAACTTGCCTAGCAGGTGTGAGGCCCTGGGTTCAGCCCCCAGCACTGGAGGGGAAAAAAGACAGACTTACATTAGTTTGAAACATTTCATGATTTCAGTTATCATTACAAATAAATGCTTAGAAAACGAGTATTTATATGGATATAGACATGAGAACAAAGCAAAAGGTACAGTAATTTGAGAGTCAGGTTTTTTCTTTTTTAAACAGGATCTCATCGTGTACCCAGATAGGCCCTGAACCCAACCCTCCTACCTCAGCCTCCCCGGGGCTGGGATTGCAGGCAGGCACCAACATGCCCACCAGAAGGCAATCTGTAAGCCGTGTATATAGTATGGTCCGGTTTTTTAAATATTAAAAATGCTAGAAGAAGCTTACAAAGTGATCTTAAAGCACAGGGGTTATCACCAGGAGAGAGATGTATACAGAAGACATCTTTGTTACAATATTTCTAATAATAGATTTTTAAGGCAAAGATGCTGTTCTATGGGGCTGGGATTTAGCTCAGTTGGTAGAGCGCTGCGCTGCAGTCTCTGAGGTCCCGAGTTCAATTCCCACCACTGCAAAAATAGGAGAAGGACCTGCCAATCCACTCCCAAGGCAATCCCAAAACAGTCAGCCATTGAAGACCCTATGAGGGTCGCTATGAGTTGGATACCGACTCGACGGCACTTAACAACAAAATGCTGTTCTATAAGAAAAAGGTAGTTTTTCACACCTGGCTTTGGAAACCAAGGTGAGAGCCCTAAGACCTGAGTCTCATCCACGTGCTGTTCATGGCTATGACAGAATAATCCTAATCCCATTCATGCATCCAGCACTTTACAGGGTATTTTTGTTTGTTTAAGATTTTTATCTACTTTTTTAAATTTTAACTTAATTTAACTTAATTTTTTGTGGTCCTGTTTTTACTTTTTGAGACAGGGTCTCACTAAGTTCTGCAGACTGCCTCTGGTCTCAAACTTGCCATCCTCCTGCCTCCATCTCCCTAGCCGCTGGGATTACAGGTGTGCACCACCATGCCTGGCTTAAGGTTTTTATTTTTTATTGTGGTAAGATATACATAGCATAAAATTTGCCCTTTAAATCGTTTTCATGTGTACGATTCAGTGATAGTAAGAACATTCACGTAGCCAGGGTGGAGGTCCCAGCACGCCTGTCATCCCAGCCACCCGGGAGGGGCAGGCAGGATGACTGCAGGTTCGAGGCCAGAGGCAGCCTGCATAACTTGGTGAGACCTTGTCTCAAAATAAAAAGTAAAAAATGGGCTGGAGGTGCAGCTGAGTGGTGAGGTGCTTGCAAAAGCATGTGTGAGTGCTTGGGTTCAACCCCCCAGACTGGGAAAAAAAAAAACAACATTTACATGATTGTACAACCCTCACTACCCCCACCGTCCATCTCGAGAACTTTTTCATCATCTCACACTGAAACACTCACGCATTAAACACTCTTCGTTCTCCCCCCTCACAGCCTGCAGCAACCTCCAGTCTACTTCCTGGCTAGACGCATTGGGATACTCTAGGAGTCACATGGCATCTGTCCTTTCCTGGCTTATTTCCCTGGGCATAATGTCCTCAGAGCATATGTCTGAATTTCCTTCCTTCTTAAGGCTGAGTAATATTCCACTGTATGTGCATACCACATTTTGTCATTCACCCACCGACAGACACGTGGGCCACTTCTACTTGCTGGCTATTGCCAGGCCATCTTTAAGTGGTAAATTTATCATAAGCTTTTACTCTCCTTTACCACTGCCCCGCTCCCTAGAGCTACAACTGAGCTCCCCAGCCCCTTTTCCCTAGTGATGTTATTATCATCATTAGGGAAATATTATTACCATTAGTTTGTCCACAAACTCTCCCTAGTTGAGTTATTATCCTCTCGATACAAACATTCGTTGCCCGAAGAAGCCATCACTGGACTCTTCAAGCTGGAGCAGATGTTCTCCTGTGAGCTTCTCAGCTCTTCTGGTTCAGCTCTTCCCCACCGTGTCGCCTTGGTCCCTTTGGCCTGCCATGTGTGGCCTGCATCCTTTGTTCTCCGGGCTGGGCGGCTTTCATTTTCTTGGTCTGCCATCTTTTGGCGGCAGATGCGTGCCACTTGACTGAGAAAGAGTGCATGGGAGGTCCGGTTTTCCAGAACTTAGGTTTCTGAAAATGTCCTTCGCCCACTCCATACTTCCATGGGTCATTCAGCCGGATGTGGACTCCTAGCTTGTGAGTAGTTGTCCCCCACCTCGTTGGGAGCACGGCCCCTTACCTTTTGCTTGCACGGCTGCTGTTGAGGAGCCCAAAGTTACTCTGGCTCTCTGCACATTTTGCAAAACCTTCAGGCCCTGGATGGTCCTGTTTTTTGTTTTGTTTTTTGTTTTTTTCCTTGCAGTGCTAGGAATGGAACCCAGGGCCTCACAGGTGCTAGGCAAGTGCCCTGCCACTGAGCTCTATTTCCAGGCTCCAACATAGAGCATGAATTTGAGGGGTTCAACCTAAGTGTCCTTCTGGCTGCAGCCCAGTGCAGGAGAAACAGAGAATATTACTGTTCTGAGCCAGTTGCTGTGGCCAACATGAAGCCTCAAAAAATAGTGATGCCCCGGCCACCGTCGCTGCCACCATTATCCCGTTCTTGTCTCATGTTTTGTCCCATGTCGAAGACTTCCCCCCACCCCCGATGGAAAAGGATGAATAACCCCATTATTCTGACTGGGCAGTTGTTTTTGTTGTTCTTAGGTGCTGTTGAGTCGGGTCCAACTCATAGCGACCCCATGTACAACAGAATGAAACACTCCCCAACGCTGTGCCATGCCCAGCATTATGTCAGTGGTTCTCTGCTATCCATAGGGTTTTGAATGACTGATTGTTTGGGGATTGTTTCAAGAGTGGGCCGTCAGGTCCTTCTCTCCTTTATGAGGGGCTGGGGATCAAAGCCAGGCCCTCAGAGTGCAGAGTGGCGCTCTACAAAGTGAGCAAAACCCCAGCCCCCTTCCCTGGGCTCTTGGATCCTCTAGGGGTGGCTTCAGTCCTCACAGCCTGGGGGCCACTCACCCAGTTGTCTTCAGATCAACTTCAGATGATGTCTGATTGTCTTCAGATGATGTGGCCCTTCGCACTCATAACCCTGAAATCCCCATGGCTGTCTAGGTGACCATCACTGCCCCATACCAGGCCCCTCTGTATAGTAGTAAACATGACTGTCCCTGAAGGCTAACTTTCCTCCAGATACTGTCATTGCTCTGCTTTTGGTCTGAGTCCTCGAAACAAACCTAAGTCTAACCATCACACATCCAAGGCACAGAGAAGGCGACAGGCTGGCCAAGAGGATGGGACCAACTATGGGATTCAGACTCAGCTCTGTCTTGCTCCAAAGAACTACTCTCTGAACCATTTGCTAGGTTGCCTGGGTTGGCAAATATGCAAGGGTGTAGTTCCATAGTTTTGGGTTTTTTT
The DNA here is from genome assembly GCA_007922755.1 of Pedetes capensis. NCBI lineage: Eukaryota > Metazoa > Chordata > Mammalia > Rodentia > Pedetidae > Pedetes > Pedetes capensis. Next base: position 141,538 of record VMDO01001887.1, on the reverse strand, counting down.
TTTTCTTTTCTCTTTTTTTTTTCTTTTCTTTTTCTCTCTTTCTTTTTCTTCTTCTATCTTTTTTTGTTGTTGGTTTTTGGTTTTCTTGAAAGTCTCACTATGTGACCCAGGCTGACCTGGAACTCTCAATCCCCCTGCCTCAGTCTCCTGAGTGCGTGGATTACAGACGTAGCCACCACACTCAGCAGGTCCGTGGTTCTCATCTAACTATAGTCCACGAGTGGCCGATGCACCAAAAAGTTAGCAAGGATGATCTCTGAGTTTGGCAACAATGAAGATTTCCTTCTTTATACATTTCTGTGTTTTCCAAGCTTTTGTCTTTATGATCATTTTATTGCCAGGAAAACAATAAAAAACATTTGAGTTACAATAATCTTTCAATCAGGAAAATGCAATACAAACAAAGGATTCCACAGCTGTATAACTCAGAGTCAGTGTCTTGATTGTTGTTTTGTTTGTCTGGAACAGGCTGAAAACTCCTTGGGGCGGGAGGGCTGTCCTTCATAAGCACTGATTATCCTGCCGGGATCTGGGTGATAAACTCTAATAATACATCTCACCCGTCTTCTGTCTACTTAGCCCCCAGTTCTATCTGAAAAATTGTCACATCTCTCTGCATCCTATAACACCTGTAACAGGTTAACCCCCAAGCCACCCGGATGGGCAGAATCGGATTAATGAGACCCCTTGGCTCACAGCACATACTAATCGTTGGCCCCTGTATGCTCTGTTTTGTGACAGAGTCTCCCTGTGCAGCCCAGGCTGGCTCCAACTTGCAATCCTCCTGCCTCAGTCTCCTGAATGCTGGGATTGAGGGCGGGCGCCACCACACCCAGCTTTCCCTCACTCTATTTGTAAATTAATTCATAGAACGTCCACCAATCCACCACACAGAACAAATGGACCTTTGGTCTGCCTTGCTGGCCTAACAATCCTGAATGTGGATTTACCATGATCTCCTGGTTGACTTTTTGTTTGTGTTTGTTTTTGCGAAAGTGGGGGAGGGCTGAACACAGGGCCTCATGCATACTTTGCAAGCATTCTACCACTGAGCTGCACCCCAGCCCCCCTTTCATCTTTTATCTTGAGACAGGGTCTCAACTAAGTTGCACAGGCTGCCGCTGACCTCAAACTTGCCATCCTCCTGCCTCCACCTCCCTCATCGCTGGGATCACAGGCGTGCGCCACCACACCCAGCCTCCTGCTGTTTTTAAATGTTATAAAAGGGGCTTCATGTTGCACGTGCTTCTTAGATTTTCTCACCCAATATTATATTTTTAAGAATCATCCATTTTGTTGCTGCGTTGCTATAGTTCGTCTTCCATTTCGTCACTTTAATAACTTGCCAATGTACAGACCCATCACAATGTTTTATCTTTGCTGCTGTTGCTGGTTTATTTGTAAATGTTTGCTCTTACGGTCTGCTCTGAACATTCTTAGACGCAGTGCCTGGATTTTTCTTTTGAGCATATGGAAGGGTGGAATGAGCCACAAGGTGTGTAGATTTTCAGCTTTATAAGAAAAGGTCAAAACTATGGACTCACATAGTCACACCAACTGATATCCATACCAGCTCTGTCTTGGAAATCTAAAAGGTTGGCTGCTGCTAAGATTTGTGTATCGATTCTCCTTCCCCTCCTTCCTCCCTCCCTTCCTTTCTTCCTTCCCTTCCCTTCTCTTCCCATTCTTCTTTCCTTATTTTTTCCAAGAGATGGTCTCTTTATCCAGAGGGGGAAAAAACTCCCTTTGGAGAGATGGACCTTTTTCCTGGAAATATAACGAAAGCAGATGGCTTGCTCAGGGTGGACCCATCGCCCATTCCTACTCTGTCCTGGTCAGTGAAATGGAGGGGGAAGAAGGGGTGTCCATAGGAATTGTAGGGGAAGGGGGTGTCCGCGGGTGGAGGAGCAAGGAGCGGGTGTCCCTAGTGGTGCAGGGGGAGGGGAGGTTTCCTAGGCACTGCCTCCCAAGTGGCCAGCCTGGCTCAGCTCCTGGGGTCACCTGTGTCCCCAGCCCCCTGCAGATCCAGCCCTCTGCCCCCTGCCCTCCATCTCTGTCAGGCAGCTCTGCCCCAGTGGGCGGAGTCCACGCTGACACTGATTCGCTTGGCGATGCGGTCAGACCCACGGCCTAGCGATCAGGTTTACCATTGTCAGCACGAGTCTCAGCCGGGCAGCTCAGCCCCTGGGCTCTGGCCCACACCTCACAGATTCCTCCTGTCTGTGCCCTCCACCCCACCCCACCCCCGCCCCGCAGCGTCCTTTACCACGCTTTATCTGCTTTATCTTCCAAGTCTCTAAGAACAAAGCTGGGGCTGTCCTCAAATTGCCACCCCCTCTCATCTTCGCTCCTGCCACAGCTCCACACCCCAGCCCAACACTCGCATTTAAGCAGTCTCATCGACAGCTCGGTGTGCACCCGCAGACATCTACCAATGCTCCCTGGTTTCCTGAGCCTGCCCGTGAGTGGTAAGTGGTGTGGACGGCCACACTGAGACTCCACGGGCCCCAGAGAAGAGCCGAGATGCCGCCATCCCCTTTACCCGCCTCCCTGGCCCAGGGTCCGGCCACACCACGATGGAACAGGCTGCCCCTCCCTTCCACACTGCACACCCCACACCCACCCCAGCCTGGCCCTCTGCACAGTTCTCCCCTCGTGTCACTGTCCCCAAACGTCTTTCCCTGACTCTGGGGCAGCGATGAGACACACACACCTCAGCTTGACGTGCAGAGTACAGGGCAGGAAATGACCAAGAGGGGACACAAAGGGGTCAAGAAATAAATCATTACTGCCACCCCCAAGGGGGCTGGGATTTAGCTCAGTTGGTAGAGCGCCGCTCTACAGTCTCTGAGGTCCTGAGTTGGATTCCCATCACCACAAAAATGGGAGAAGGACGTGGCAATCCACTCCTGAGGCAATCCCGAAACAATCAGCCATTGAAAACCCTAGAAGGGTCACTATGAGTCGGACGTGACTTGAGGGCACCTAACAACAACAACAGCCACCCCCAAATCATGACTGCCGCCCTGCTACTGGGTGTGGTGGGTGAAAAGGCCCAGGCCTTTTCCTTGGATGTAAAAATTCATCCAACTGCACGCTTACGGTTTGTAAATATTTCTCCATGTATGTTCAACTTCAATGACGTTTTACTCAGAATGCCTATGTAGACGTTTCAAGGCTATTTCATTGGCAACTGAATCCATGTGAAGCCATAAGCAATTTCAAAACATACATATATATATAAAGAGAGGAGCAATGGTGACAATGTTAACGATGGGGAGAGTTTCTACCTGTGAGTCAGGTGTTTGGAACTTCCAAGGAGACCAGAACTAGTCCTTCATAATTAGAGGAAACGCTGGGCTACACTTACTGCAGAGCCCAAACCGATCAGCCAGATAAAAGTCCAGGCTCTCGCAGGTTGGGCGGTCACCCAGGCTGCACTTCTCTAATTGTTTTCTTCTCTGGGATCACGAAGGGCCTTATTAACCTGCTGGTAAACAATGAAGACAGATTAGCAGTCATTAACCAAGGTCATGGGTCACCCAATGTGGATGGCTCCTGAGTAACTCTTGATATTTGCTATAGCTGAGGTCTTGAGTGTCTCCGAAATGCCTGTGTGCTGGAGCTTGGTCTCCTGGCTGTTACTATTGGGCAAGAGTAGAACCTTTCAGAGGTGGGGCCAAAGGGGAGGAAGTTAGGTCTTTGGGGCGTGGAAGGATTCCAGGCCTCTCCCTTTCTGTCTATGCTTCCTGCTTGCTGGGGAGTAAACAGACCTCTCCTGCCACGGTGCACCATACAGCCACAGGCCTGAAGCAACAGGGCCAAGACACCACAAGTAGAATGTTCCAAAACTGCGACCCAGGATAACCCTTTCCTCCACGTAAAGCCACTTATCTCAGGCATTGCGTTGCAGTGACAGACGCTGCCTGACACCAGACTCGCGCGGTCACCAGGGTATCGGGCCAACCACAGCCAAGCTGCTACCGCATTCGCATGTGGGAGGACATGGCCCTTCCTCCTGCTGCCCCCGCCGTAGGGGAGGAAGGCAGTGAATACCGTCACATTCTTACTGGTCAGGCTTTGGGTCCTATTAGGCGCATCTCAAAGCACTTCCTGAATACTGGTAGCCTCGGAATTTTGAGAATGGCGGTGGCCAGGCACTTCTGCAGGAGGTGATTCTGGACGAGTGGTTCTCCTTCCTGCTCAGTGTTAGCATCACCTGGGGGCATGGGCAAAGCCCGCTGTACCCTGCCCAGGGGCTTCAGGATTGCTGAGGAGGATACTCAGGCAAGTGAGCGCCTTTTAAAGCTGCCACAGTCATTCCAACGTGCAGCCGAGGTCAAGAAGCAGTGCCACATGGCGATGACTTTCATCAGATTGGCTGCACGTTAGACCCATCCGGGAGTTTTTGTTTGCAATGCCAGGGGTTGAACTCATGACCCCTCGCAAGCTAGCAAGTGCTCTTCCACTTAACTGCACCCCAGCCTCTTTTTTATTTCTTATTCTGAGACAGGGTCTCTCTAAGTTGTGCTCTGAGATGCACCTGATAGGATCACTGCTGGGAGATGGGCAAAGGAAAGGGGAGCTTCAGGAACGATGAGCGCTTCGTACGGAAATGCCCTTGGGCGGACCGTATCCTCGGTTCAGCAGACAGCACCCAGTGCGCAGATGATTCTATAAAAACCCAAGGGGCCCTCTTAGGTCGTGGGGGCCACCATCCTCGCCACGCCCACACAGATTCTCCCCAGGGTTTTTGTTGTGTGTGCAGAATGACTTTTCAAACTGACAAAATATAGGTGACACAAATTTTCCACCCTCATCATTTTCAAGTGCGCAGTTCAGCAATACCAAGTCTCTTCACAATGTTACGCAACCGGCATCAGCATCCATCCTCACAATCCTTCCCATCTTACCAGACTGGAACTCTGCAGCCATTACAGAACCTCCCCTGCACACGTACCATCCCAGCAAGCCCCGCTCTCCTAACCGTCCCCGTGAGGCTGGCCGTTCCAGGAACCTCGGGTAGACGGGACCAGGCAGTATTTGTCTCTTGTGTCCAGCTTGTTTTACCAAGCATGTTGTCCTCAGAGTTTACCCATGTTGTAGCATGTGTTAGGATTTCCTTCCTTTTCAGAGCCAAATACTATTCCACCTGTAAATAGACACTTGAGTTGCTTCCACCTGTGGCTATTGCTAATATGAACACAGTTGTACAAATATCTCTTCAAGACTCTGCCTTCAGCCGGGCGTGGTGGCACATGCCTGTAATCCCAGCCGCTGGGGAGGCGGAGGCAGGAGGATTGCAAGTTCAAGACCAGAGACAGTCAGTGTAACTTAACAAGACCCTGTCTCAGAAAATAATAAAATCTACAAAATGGGCTGGGGGTGCAGCTCAGTGGTCCAGGCCCTGGGTTCAACCCCTAGTACCGCAAAAAAAAAAAAAAAAAAAAAAAAAAAAAAAGGTTCTGCCTTCAATACTTTTGGCTAAATACCCAGAGCAGAATTGCCGGATGGCACGGTAATGCTATCTTTAATTTCTTGAGGGACTGCCATACTGTTTTCCACAGGGCTCCACCATTTTACATTCTCACCAACAGCACACAAGTGTTCCAACTTCTCCACATTCTCACAATATTTTTTTTTCAGTACTTACAGGTTGAACCTAGGGCCTCATACATAGTTTGCAAGTGCTCTAACACTGGGCCGCACCCCCAGCCCTCTTTTCTATTTTTTATCTTGAGTCAGGATCTCACTAAATTCTGCAGGCTGTCTCTGGTCTCAAACTTGTGATCTTCCTGCCTCTGCCTCCAGAGTCCCTGGGATTACAGGCAGGAGCCACAAAGAACATTTGATCTTTCCTATTAACTTCTTGGTTTCAATAGTTTCTATGCTGATGGGTGCGGGGTGTGTCCCTGAGGTTGAAAGTTACTCATATGCCAAGATTTCCCCCTCTAGACCTTTGCTCCTGAATTCAATGGCAGTTTCGAAGGCACACACACATGCACGAGGGGCAGATCTCAATCCTAACCCGGTACCTCGCGAGGATTCCTGCCCACTACATTCCTCACTGCTCAGCCTGTGGGTTCCTAAGCAAGCTGGGGAGGTGTGCAACAGACGGCAGGAATGGATCGCAGAAAGCCCCCTTTCGCTCCTTAATCCCCAGCTTCCCAGATGTTTGCAAAGTGTGCCGCTTCCTCTTTTCTCTCTCTACACTTTCAGGGCTCCACAGGCATTTAGAAAACACCCAGAAAAGACACAGATCATGTTGCAGAAGAGATCGGCCTATTTTGATTCCATTAATTTTAATGGGAATGATCTTTCAGAAAACCTGTCCCGACCTGATCAAGGGAGCTTGGTCTAGGCAGATTCCCCACCTGACATTCACAACTTGGGCCAAAGGTGTGGCCGTGTGGGGTGACTCACACCTGGCTCCAGCACACAGGACCCTGCCCAGGGCGGGGTCCTCTCTCCTCCTCCCGGCCTGTTTTTCCTCTCAGTCTGCCTCACTCTCCAGACACCCTGGGAAACAGCGGCTGAAATGACACGGGATGAGTCATCGCCCATCTGACCAGCAGCTTCGCATGACCCCTGGAGGTTCAAGGCCCAGGTTCCCCGACTCAGCCGCGATTCCGTCAGACCGCCTTCTGGTTCAAAGGTGGCCAGACCAGCACTGCAGCCCACAGGGGACAAGAGCTCCCAATCTGGCCCCAGGCCGGCTGGGATCGGAATGCCTAAGCTCCCAAGCGCGAGTGAGTGCTGCTCATTAGGCTTGGGGTATATCCTGCCCATGCAAAACTCACCCAGAGGCGTGAAGCACGGTCGGGCTGCTGGGGATGTTAAATGTATATGTCACAGAGTTCCAGGGTTAGAACAGTGTGTAGTACTGACCTGTCCACTGTTGTCACGGAACTGCCACAGCGGCTCACCAGAGCCCATTGTTCAATTTCCAGGAAATCAGAGCCGAGTTTAGGGGTGCACACCTGTAATCCCAGCACTCAGGGGGCTGAGGTGGGAGGAGAGATGGGAGTTTGAGGCCAGCCTGGTCTATACAGCAAGTAGCAGGCCTGGGCTATACAGTGAGACCCTCTCCCAAAAAAATAAAATAAAATAAAATAAAATAAAATACTAAACAAAAAACCCTAAATTTTCAGGAACTTGCCAACCCGTTGAGTTCAAGTTGGCAGTTTGGGAATGGCCTGTGGTGGGAAGATGTACGTTGTATCGGCTGAAAAACACCATACATCAAGGCTTTTCTCTCCATCTGGAGCTGGTTGCTAACAAGAGTACTAGCACATCATTGATCTTCTGCAACCCGTACATTTACAGATGAGAACATTGGGGAAGTGACTTTCCTAAGGTCACATGAGTTAGGGACAGAATTTAGAATCCAAATCTTTTGCTCCTAGTGCCGGCAAGTGAATGCCTAAAGCACAGCCACACCACCGAGACCCAACACCTGTCAAAAACTGCAACAACGAGGCTGCTGTTCCAACACAGGCAGGGAGTGAGAAGCAGAGAGCCACCCTGAGAGCCGGTTCCCACAGGGAAGAGGCTGTGTGCTGTCACAGCCCCCTGGAGCTCCCTGGGACAGCCTAGGCTGAGTGTCGGGCCATGCTCTCATGACGCTTCCATGGAACGCAACAGGGAGCCTTGGACACAATCATGCATTGTACCATCAGCAGGAAGAGGCTCGGCTGCCCTCAAGGAAACAGTGCGTGTCTGGTAGACTTGAGGTCAGCGGCTTAACTACAAGTAAGAAGAAGACATGCACACTGCAAACCCATCAGTTAGCTAGGACAAGTTACCAGACTGTTCTCTCGTGGTAAGATGGGTCCAAACAAAAGCAAACCGACTTTGAGGGTCAGACCCTGCCCCACAGTGCTGTGTTTCTCTACCTGCATGGACACTCTCAGGCCTCCACTTTTGGACTTTTAGAGGACCAAAGAAGAGAAAGCTGCAGAGGGCAGTGGGCCTGGACAGACGGCGATAGCTCTACCTCCAAGGGCTCACGTGGCCCAGACACAAGCACCAGGAACTGGGAATGGCCACGTCGCACAGGATGAAGAAAGGAGGAGCTAGCAAATGTGTCCCGTGGGCCAATTCCATTTGCTGCACTCTCTGACCCCTTGCGGTCAGTCTGGTCAATCCTGCCTGGGGACAATATGCTCCACGGTAACCCCGTCAAGAGTTGAAAATGTCGTGAAGCTAAAGGTGCATGTCACATGCCTAATGCACCACGCTTCCAAGCTGCCAGGGGGCACACGATAGAGCCTGGTGTCCCCTTGTGACCGCAGGGCTCACAGGGAACTGTGGTCGCTACTGCTGCCCAGCATCGCGAGAGGATTAGACCGTATGTCACTAGCCCGGGCAAAGGTCTAAATTCGCAATTCCAAGTGCGGTTCCTACAGAATATGTGTCACCTTCATATTATCATGAAGCCCAAAAATCCTGAGCTGATGCCAGGTGCGGTGGCCACGCCTGTGATCCCAGCGACTTGGAAGGTGGAGGCAGGAGGGTCGCAAGTTTGAGGCCAGAGGCAGCCTGCGTAACTTACAGAGATACCTTGACTCAAAATAAAAACTAAAAAGTACACTAGAGGTGCAGGCCAGGGGCAGAGGACATGCAGCCAGGGGAAGAGCAAAGTATGTGTGAGGCTTTGGATTCAACAACCAAGTACTACAAAATAAACAAATAAATAAGTAAATAAGTAAATAAATAAATCCTGAACTGAGTTCTCCTAACTAAACCAAGGACCGTCTTTAAGGGAAGAAAAGGGCAAAGGGTCGCATCTACTCTTTGGCCATAACACTAAAGAAGTGGCAGGGTGCTAAAGTCATGGGCTTCGAGGTGATTTTTTAAATTCCTTCTGCCTCCTCTTTGAAATGCCTCGTCCTGACTTCTGAACCTCCCCCACCCATGCTGCCTCTCTTTCCTTCCACCCTATCAACAAGCTGCTTCAGCAGCCTGGGTCCTCTGTTGCCTCTTTCCTGTCCCATGCCTCTGCCTTCCACCCTGCTGTCCACAGTCGAGATTGACTGTAACCTCATGAGATGACCCCGAACCCAGTCCTGACGGTTATGCAGACAAATTGTCAACCTTCCATAGGGCCACATTGCCTAGACGTGCAGTTGCCATCTCCACCCAGTATCCCCCAAATTGAATGATTTCTTTGACTCCACCCTCAAAACTTTCAAGATGGCCTTGGACTGCATCCTGGCCCTTCAACTTCCTACCTGGTTATGGAAACCTGTGGACTTGAGGTCCGCCGGTCTCCACGCGAGCCTCCTCTTCCCAGTCTCTGCGTCCGCCAATCTGACGACCCTTCTCTCTCCCCAGGACTATTGCAAAACCCTCCTGACTCGCCTGCCCGCTTTCAGTCTCCGTCCATTCTGAATCAGCCAGGTCAACCCTGACAGACTTTCACCAGCACCCCAATCAAGGGCTCCTACTCCACCCAAACCACCGGGCACGGCCGCCATCTGGGCCACAAGCAGGGCGGGTGACCACGTCTGCCGACGCTGCTCGATGCTGCTCCCTAAATGCAACCCGTGCTGCCGGCAGCAGCTCTGTCTGGAACGGTCCTCATGGGCCCATGGCTTAAGGGCCTGAAAGCCAGCCGCGGTGCCGCTGGGAGGAGTGGACCTGGTGAGAGAGCCCTTAGGTCACCAGGGCCGTGCCCTCCAGGGGATTGTGGGACCCAGGCCATTTCCTCTGTCTTTTGCTCCCCAGCTCATGACCTAAGTGGGCTCTGCCCCAGTGCACGTTCCCACCATGATGTGCTGCTGCAGCAGAGGCCCAAAGCTCCGGGGCGGATGCACCACGGACCGGAGCCTCCACCACACGAGCCAGAACAAACCTTTGCTCTTGGTAAGTGGGCCTGCAGCCGGAGCCCTGCAGCAACTGATCTCAGAAGCTGAGCAGGGTCGGGCCTGGTTAGTACTTGGATGGGAGACCGCCTGGGAACACCAGGTGCTATAGGCTTGGGAGACGGACCGGGTAACCTACTCCCAAAAATCAACCACCATTGGAAACCCTATGAACAGCAGAGAAGCACTGACAATAGTATTTCACCTATTTTATGTAGGGTCGCTGTGAGTCGGACACAGATTCAATGGCACCTAACAACAACAACTTTATAAGTGGATCTACTGCGTTTGTTAATATGGTGGAAAGCTGTTCAGGCCCTTCCTGTTTTGACTCCCTGGATCCTCCCCACTGTACAGCACCTGCTGAGAGCTCCTTTATCCGAATCCCAGGCCCATCTGAAGGAACAGATGCCCCCCTCCCCCTGGGCCCCCATGACCCCTCAGCCAACTGCTCAGCCTCGCTCTCCTGACCAGGCCAGTGTCCTCTTCCTCCTGGAGTCACAGCAACACCTGGGCTTGCTTCATGTCACATGCTCCTCCTTCCCTTCCCCCGCCTCAGGGACTGCCGCTGTCTCACCCATCTGTGCGAGAAGCCTCCAAATTGTTCTAGATGCCTTCTGACGCCTCACCTTGCACTCCAGTGCTCTCAGATCCACCTCTGAGAACCTCTGCTCCCTATGGCTCATCCTCCCTCAACCTGCTGTAGCTCAGCCGTCCACGTCCAGGAGCTGGGGCAGGACGTGCGACACAGGCAGAGGTGGCAGCTTCGCACCTCCATCCTGCTCACTGCCTGGGTGCCTCTTGAGGCCACTGGGCTTTCTGAGCCTCATCTCCTCATCTCTAAAAGGAGATTTAAAAAATACAGACACAACACTCCCAAAACTCATATACAGGTTGACTGTTCTTTTATCCAAAACGCTTACGTTGAGAAGTGTTTCAGATCTTGGAATATTTGCACGTATGTAATAAGATATCTTGAAGATGGGACCTAAGTCTAAGCAAGAAATTGATTTGTGTTTCATACACACCTTGTACACATACGCTGGAGAAGATTTTATACAGTATTTTTTTTTTTTTTTTTTTTTTTTGCAGTACTGGGGGTGAACCCAGGGCCTTGCACTTGCATGCTTTGCAAGTGCTGGACCACTGAGCTGCACCCTCAGCCCAATTTTCCAGTTTTGGAGACAGGGTCTCACTAAGTTATGCAGACTGCCTCTGGTCTCAAACTTGCGATCCTCCTGCCTCTGCATCCTGAGCTGCTGGGATTACAGGCGTGTGCCTCTGCACCCAGCTTTATACAGTATTTTTAGTGCACCTGCATTATGACTGTGACCTGTCTGTCACATGAGGTCAAGTGTGGAATTGTTCATTTGTGGCATCATGCGATACTCAAAAAGTTTCAGATTTTAGGGCTTTTCAGATTTTGGATTTTTGGATTTGGGATGTTCAACCTGTACCTACATAGAGAGAGGCACGCAGAGAGCCAGAGACAGACAGGAGAAACCAGCATATACAATGTTGTTGTGTGGTTGTTAGGTGCCATTGAGTCCGACTCATAGCAATCCTCATATGCTTTTCAATGGCTGATTGTTTTGGGATTGCCTGGGCCATGGATTGCCACTTCCTTCTCCCATAGCGTATATAATAGGTACTCATAAAATTGCACATTTAAGCTGGGCGTGGTGGTGCACACCTGTAATCCCAGTGGCTTGGGAGGCGGAGGCAGGGGGATGGCAAATTCGAGACCAGAGGCAGTCTGCGTAACTTAACAAGACCCTGTCTCAAAAAGTAAAAAAAAAATGGGTTGGGGGTGCAGCTCAGTGGTCCAGCACTTGCAGAGCATGCAGGTGCAAGGCCCTGGGTTCAACCCCTAGTACTGCCAAAAAAAAAAAAAATTAGACATTTATGATTTTTTGTTTGAATTAATTTTTAAAACTTCCCAATTGTCCCCAGGTGCAGTGACACAGGAATGAAGCCCGGTGTTCACTATGCCCCCAATGCCCTCTATAAAAGCACATGCTCTCGGGCACCTGCTGAGGCGTTGGTGAGGGCCTCATCCACCTCCCCCTGGGAACAGCGGGGCTCCTGGCACTGGGAAGACAGTGGCGACCGGAGCTGCATAAGATGAGCCCATAAATCGCCCAACAGCAAGGATCCCAGACGACTCCTCCTGACTCAGGGCTGTCTCCCAAGGACTCCACCCTGGCCCTGCAGCCGGGGCCTCTCCCTCCTCCCGTGGGGCTGTGTCCTGCTAACACAGAGCCTCCCTGGCTCCCAGAGGCACCAGGCTCCCTCCAGCTGGGTCTTGGGTTTTGCTGCCGTCTGTCTTTCACCACCCCACATGCTCCACCGGCCCACCTCCTCACACACTGCTTCCCCTGCAGCCCTGTGATGGCGGCCCTCACGTGGCACTGCCCACGTAGTGTCGCTACCATGAGATGCTCCATGATAGTCAATAATGCGTGGTGCCCTGCTCGAGGTGTCTAATTTCCAACCAGCTGCCTTTTTATAACTTAATTTTATCAGAGAAATATGTTTTTTAAGATAATTTTTTAAAATTTTAAGCCAGGCATGGTAGTACCGGTCTGTAATCCCAGTGACTCGGGAGGCTGAGGCAGGAGGATCTTGAGTTGGAGGCCACAAGCAGCTTGCATAACTCAGCAAGACCCTGTCTACAAATTAAAAATTAAAAGCGGGCTGGGGGTGTAGCCCAGTGGTAGAGCACTTGCAAAGCCTGTGTGAGGCTCTGGGTTTAACTCCCAAGTACCACAACAAATTAATTAGCATACAATATAATGGGTATAATGGGTTATGGTGTTTTCATATAATTATATTGCATACATTGTATAATTTGCTCTTCTTCATCCCCTCACCTATCCGGCTACCAATGAAGTTCAAGTTCAACTTTTGTGGGCTGGGATGTAGCTCAGTGGCAGAGCATGCGCTCGGCAGGCATGAGGCAGTGGGTTTGCTCCCCAGCCATAGTTTTCAGGTTTTAGAAAGCTCATGTGGCCGTTATCAACCCCAGGTCTCCTCCAATACCTCTGCAATTCCAGCAGGATGACTTTAAAGCTGCAATGGGATCAGACACGGATGTTCAGGATGTTCAGACATGGGATCAGATATGAATGTTCAGGGTCAGCCAATGGGATCAGACATGAATGTTCAGGGTCAGCCAATGGGATCAGACATGGATGTTCAGGGTCAGCCAATGGGATCAGACGTGGATGTTCAGGGTAACCCACCATGGAGCTGAAGAGTCAGCCGCCCGCCAGCGGAACACACCGTCACTTTTTCAACCCCCCCCCGCCGACTGAGACGAGCCTCCCAAGTGGAACAAACGGAAAGGTGTGGGAGACACACTGTCGGGTTGAAAGTTAAAAGAGGGCTTTTGAATCCACACGCCCTTCCGCGTAAGGGGCGTTTGGGTGGACTTGGGAGAACAACCAGCTTGCTGCCTGTTGCTTTACTCTGGTGGCCGTGTCAGTTTAAACTGTGTCCTGCAGCTGCCATACCCAGCCAGCCCCACGTGCGGATGGCTGCGCGGCAGCTCCAGAGGGGACGTGGATTCAATCAGCAGCCCAACTTTCACAGCGCAGCAAATTATACGTTTCACGTGGATAATTATTTATTTTATGGTCTCGTGCCACCCTCTAGATAAACAAGGTCTTTGAGAAAATTTACTAGCTTTAATGGGTGGGTCCCCCCAAATGGGAGTGTCCCACTTTTCTGGGAGTGTAATTCCCATTCTAACCAATAAGTAAGATGGGGTAATTCTGCAGGTAGATTGCTTACCTGTGAGATGGGGTAATTCCGCAGGTAGATTGCTTACCTGGTGGGGTATAAGTTCACGAACTCCCTTCATTCATTTTTTCCTTTCTATGTAAAATTGCAGGAGCGGTCATTCCACCCACATGTGCACGGAACATAGTTACTGTGTTGGAAATACAAATGTAAGTCACGTGGACATTCTGTCCTCCAGGGTCTCACTGATAGCCAGGGAGATCGACAGGAAGGAAAAGAAGGAAACCAAGTCTGGTAATGGCCCAGGAAGAAGTGAGGAGGGTTGGAGAAGGGGTGGTGCGCAAAGACTTCATGAGAGGAATGAAGGGTCTAAGATAAAAATGGAAGAGTGAACAGAAGATTTCTCAGCATACCAAAGTGGGGGCGGGGTGGGGACAGTCCAGGAATGTGCAGGGGCACAAGAAAGAGTGGGGGCTTTGGGCAGCTCCTTCTAGATCTATATTGCACCAGGAGTGCAGGAGCTGAAGGGATTTCTACAGCTAATCCTCCCTGATAAATGACAAGGGAAACCCCTGAGTAACTCATCCTTTCCTTAAAATATGCAACTTGAATTGGGTTACTGGATTATAACACCTGATGGAGGCAGAATGAACAGTCCCAGGAGCCTCTCAACCAAGAAACTTACAGCTCACTGTCCTCTCCAGAAGGCCAGTGCCTCCCTCTACCCCCAGGTTTAAAAATTGTCAGTTTAGCTGGGCACGGTGGTTCACGCCTATAATCTCAGCAATTCAGGAGGCAGAGGCAAGAGGATGGCAGGTTTGAGGCCAGAGGCAGACTGCGTAATTTAGCGAGATCTTTTCTCAAGTCAAAAACATGCTTGGGGGTGCAGCCCAGCGGCAGAACACTTGCAAAGTATGTGCAAGGTCCTACCTGGGTTCAGCCCCCCAGTACTGCCAAAAAAATTAGTAATAAAAATTGCCAGTTTATTATGAGCAAGTGGGGCAGAAAAAGGCCAATCAGAAGTGGGTGCCACATGAGTGACCCCAGGACCCTGTGGTGAGTGTCCTGGTACCCCGGGTCCAGAGCAAGAAGGTATGGGGACAAAGTAAGGGGTGCAGCAGCTAAGGCGGTGCAAGAGGCAGAAGCAGGCTGGAGAGGTGAGAGAGGCTGCCTGTCCTGTTTGTTTGCTTGCCTGGGGCATTTGCAGTGCTGGAGGTAAACTCAGTGCTGGAGATGGCACCCAGAGCCTTGCATATGCAAAGCAAGTGCTCTACCACTGAGCTGCACCTCCTGGCCCTGATAGACTTTTTTGAGGCCACGTGGTCAAGCTACCTGCAGAAGAGAAAGAAAGAAAGAAAATATAGATTAGGAAGGCAGAATGATTGTCTTTATTTACAAACAATGTGGTCCTGTATATAGACAACCCTAAGAAGTCCACATAAAAACCTACTAGAATAAACCAAATCAGCAAGGTCACAGGTCATAAAGCCAATACATAAAAATTAATTGTATATGGTAACATTTTATTAAACTAAAATGTAACAGGACAACTAGGATATTGATATTGATACAATGCCAACAATCAATGTTAACATTGTATCAATGTTGACACAAAACACTCATTAATGCCCCACAATATTGATATAAGATACAATGTTATTCTGATTCCCCATTTTGCCATTCTTTTTGTTTGTTATTTTGCTAGTCAAGTGGAGCAGTGGGGAGTGGAGAGGGAACAAAGAAATCTATAACTGGTTGTGATCAATTAGTTGTAAACATGGTTGTAATTAATTAGTTGTAAACACCACTGTGCTTAGACCAACCCATTCTGTTTATTTGTATGTTAAATTATATGCAACATTATCACCTGTGGGTGCTACTATATCTACCACCACAATCAAGAAACTTAACAGTTCCAACACCAAAAAAAATTAATTGTATTTTGATATACTACCAATGAACAATCCAAAAGTAATTAGAACTGGAGTGTAGCTCAGTGGTAGAGCATATGCTTAGCATTTGTAAGGCCCTGGGATCATTCCCCAGCAGCAAGAAAGGAAGAAAAAGAAAAAGGAAAGGAAAGGAGAAAGGGAAAGGAAAAGAAAGGAATGGAAGGGAATTAAAAAGTATTCTATTTACTATCATATCAAAAATAATAAAATATTTGGGAATAAATTTAACAAAAAAAGTTCCCGAACTATACACTAAACCCCACAGAACATGGCTGAGATGTTTGCCTGAAGCTCTAAATCAATAACAGGACATACCATGGACATCCATCAGAAGCCTCAATTATAAGACCAGATCTTCCCCAATTGATCTATAGATTCCATTCAATCCCTACCAAAACATTAGAACACTTTCATGTAGCATTGGACAAGTTGATCCTAAAAAGCATATGGAAATGCAAAAATGCTACAAGAGCTAAACAATTTTGAAAAAGAAAGACCAAGTTGGAAGACATATTGGCTTTCAAAACTCACTACAAAGCTATAGTAACCGAGACTCTTGACATAGCCTAGCCATACGGAGCAGTGGAATAGAACAGAACATTCAGAAACAGCCCTTACATTTAGGATCAGTTGATACTCTCAAGGTAAACACACACACACACACACACACACACACACACACACAAATTCCCTGACAAAATAGCTCCTTGCTTTATTTCAAGCAGGCAAGTGTCTGAGTCTAAATATGGGCCAAATACCTTGGCTAGCTTCCTCGGCTATTTGGACACGTTGGCCAATATTTTCTGTGACTAGGTTTGTCAAGCTCTAAGTTTCTGGGGAGAAACTCCATCCCATCACCCTGGTGGACATCAGCTTTGGAATGAAAGGCCATGGGAGTTTTAAAATGGCCACAAAGGATGCTGAAGAACCCTAGGTGGGTTCTGACCTCAGATTTTAATAGAGGAAAACGTGCTTTCCCTGTAGAGGTTGAAAGCTGTGTCAGCCACTTCTCACATGTAGCTGTGATCATTCACCCTCATCCATCTCGAAGACCTTCCTAGGTCTTTTCACCACCTGTTCCTGGTGGTCTCAAGGGCTGGGGGGTCTGTAAAATCCTAGGTCAGCAGCCTGCCTGCCCTGGCGGCACAGGACGTCACTCATCAGGACCTGGCCTGCCTAGTGTGACGCCTCCCAGGAAGTCAGCCACAATCAATCTTCTCAGCACCTCGCAGCCCTCGGAGGGAACAGACACGCCTCTGTGCAGGGAGAAGCCGTGCGTCTGCCCATGTCCTCTGGACCCTGTCCAGCCCCGGGGATGGTGTTCTTTCTCACAATGCAGGCAGGGTGTGGAGGGCAGAACCCTCCCTTCCCTGCTCCCTGCACGAGCAGCAACTTGCAGAACCGACATTCGCTGCTTCTGCTGAGGGATTGGGTTAGAAGAACTGGCCCCTTTCCCAGAAGGCCAATAAAGGGCACTGTATTTAAAGCAGGGCTATATACCCAAACAAGCGTATCCACTCGTCTCCTTGCTCACGAATACCCATTAACACTGAATTTAGGGCATGTCTTCTTATGAGATTAACTTCCCTCCCGCCAGATGCATTAACTTTAAAATCTCTATTCCCTTTAGTTGTTGTTGTTGTTGTTAGGTGCTGTCAAGTCGGTATCCGACTCATAGCAACCCTCATAGGGTTTTCAATGGCTGACTGTATCGGGATTGCCTTGGGAGTGGATTGCCAGGTCCTTCTCCCATTTTTGCGGTGCTGGGAATTGAACTTGGGACCTCAGAGACTGCAGTGCAGAGCTCTACCAACTGAGCCAAATCCCAGCCCATTCCCTTCAGTTTTGTTGTTGTTGTTGTTAGGTGCCGTCGAGTCGGTATCCGACTCATAGCGACCCTCTGTACAACAGGGGAAACACTATCGTCAGTGCTTCTCTGCTGTTCATAGGGTTTTCAATGGCAGATCGATTTTTGGGAGGGGGTTACCAGGTCCTTCTCCCAAGCCTACAGCTTCTGGTGTTCCCAGGCGGTCTCCCATCCAGGTACTAACCAGGCCTGACCCTGCTTAGCTTCCAAGATCTGACAGGATCGGATGCCACAGGGCTATGGCTGCAGGCTTATTCCCTTTAGTAGTGATCCTTTATTTTAGAATGAGCCACGCTCCCATCAGACGCATTAAGTCATATTCTTCCCATCAACAAAAATGTCACAATTAAGAAATTATTACTCAGTATTTATTTCCCCTCATACTCTACTTTTAAGATTTTCAAGGCAAAATTACAAATTACATGATAGAAAAAAATATAACCGTGCAAACCTGGACAAGTGTGGCTTTAGACAAGTATGCCATCTCTCTCAGATCTATTATTTCTCAATTTTCTGATAAAGACATTAAATAAAAGCCATCACCATACCTAGTCTGTAATAAGAGTAATAAGCATGGCACACGCTTCCTAAGTCTATGGTGTTATTTCTGGTTTCTTCCATGAAGAAATTTTATCAGCACCCTGTCCCTTTCTGATATTTTCTGTATGTTTAAAAAATAGCATCTTTGAGCAGCCAAGATGGTACACACCTTTAATCCCAGTGACTCAGGAGGTCGAAGTAGGAGGATCACAGGTTTGAGGCCAGACGCAGCCTGTGTAACTTAGCAAGACCCTGTCTCAAGAAAGAAAAATCAAAAAGGGACTAGGGGGTGCAGCTCAGTGTAGAGCACTTGCCTGGCATGCATGAGGTCCTAGGTTCAGCTGCCCAGTACTGAAAAAAAAAAAAGCATCTCTCTTCAGATTATAAAATTAGTATTATTCATTACAAATATTTATAATATGAAAAGTTATGAAGAAAACTCCTCCACCTAATTCCTCCACCAAGAGATAATCATTGGAAACATTTGTGGTTTGTTTCCATTTAGTATTTTATTTATATATTTGTTTGTTTATTTTTGCAATACAGGAGGTTGAACCCAGGGCCTTCTGCATTCTAGGCAAGTGCTGTATCATGAACTGCACTCCTGGCCCCATTTTTATTTTTTATTTTGAGATGAGGTCTCCCTAAACTGCACTGGCTGCCTCTGGCCTCAAACTTATTATCCTCCTGCCTCAGCCTCTGGAGTCGCTGGGAAGACAATCCATAGCCACAACCCAGCTCTCCCTTTAGTATTCAGTGTATAATATCACACTGTGCCCCCATCAAGGCTATAGAGCAAATGAATCAAAAGCAATTTCCATTCCATTGTGTGGTGTGTGAACACCACAGATGAACAGTAAGCAAGACACAGGGTGTACGTGCGATGGGAGGGAATCATATTTGGCTTCCCTTAGGAATAAGATTCTTTTTTTTTTTTTTTTTCCCAGACCTGGGAGTTGAACCCAGAGCATGCTTTGCTCTGGGTTCGGCATGCTTTGCAAGCACCTTAGCACTGAGCTGCTTCCTCAGCCCATTTTTTTAGTTTTTATTTTTGAGACAAGGTCTCACTAAGTTACACAGGCTCCTGTGGCCTCAACTTACTATCCTCCTGATTCTGCCTCCCAAGTTGCTGGGATCATAGGTATCTGCCACCACACCTGCTAGGAAGAAAATTCTGACATATATGTTTTAATCTGGCTGAACCTTGAGGATATTATGCTTTGTGAAATAAGCGAAATAAGCCACTTGCAAAAAGACAAATATTGTTGATCAATGTTGTTGTTTGGAGCCATCAAGTTGGGTCTGACTCATAGGGACCCCTATGTGCAACACTGCCCAACACTGTACCAGGCACATGGTCTTTTTTATGTTTAAGCCCATTGTTGCAGTCACTGTGTGAATCCACCTATTTGAGGGTCTTCCTTTTTCTCATTGACCTGCCACTCTCCCAAACATGATGTCCTTCTCCAGGGATTGGTCCCTCCTGACAACATGTCCAAAATACGTAAGACATAGTCTAACCATCCTTGCTTCCAAGAAGCCCTCTGGTTGCAGTTCTAGGATAAATATTTGAGAAGGTAGATATGCTTAACCTTATTTCAACATTACAAAATGTGTCCATGTATCAAAACATCAGGTTACCCCATTAACATGCGCCATTTTTAGGTATTTATGTATCAGGCACTTGGGGTTAGCTCAGTTGGAAGAGTGCTGCTCTGTTCTCTGAGGCTCTGAGTTCCATCCCCAGCACCAGAAAAATTGGAGAAGGACCTGGCAGCCCACTCCTGATACAATCCCAAAACAGTCTGCCACTGAAAACCCTATGAACAGCAGAGAAGTGTTGATATAGCTCCCAGCATGGCATAGTGTCGGGGAGTGTTTCATTCTGTTGTACATGGTGTCGCTATGAGTCAGACCTGATTTGACAGCACCTAACAACAACAATGTATCAGTTAAAAATAAGTCTAATTTAAATTTTAAAAAGATGTACATTTAAGGGCACGGTGTGTGCTTCAGTGGTAGCCTAGCCCCTATATGCCTAGCCATGTAGGGGGCTCTAGGTTCAATTCCCAATGCCACACAGACACACACAGACACACACAGACACACACACACACACACACACACACACACACACACAAATGCACATTTAGAGCTGGGCATGGTGGCACACACCTGTAATCCCAGCGGCTCAGGAGGCGGAGGCAGGAGAATAGCAAGTTTGAGACCAGAGGCAGTCTGCGTAACTTAGTGAGACCCTGTCTCAAAAAGTGAAAAAAATGGGCTGAGGGTGCAGCTCAGTGGTCCAGCACTTGCAGAACATGCAAGCACGAGGCCCTGGGTTCAAACGCCAGCAACGCAAAAAAAAAAAAAAGTAAAAAAGTGGAGTGGGGGTATAGCTGAGTGGTCCAGCACTTGCAGAGCATGCAAGCGCCAGGCCCTGGGTCTAACCCCCAGTATCGCACAAAAAAAAAAAAAAAAAAAAGCACATTTAGAATTGATACATATAGCCAGGCTTGGTGGCACATGCCTGTAATCCCAGCACTCGGGAGGCTGAGGCAGGAGGATCGCGATGTGAGTTCGAGGCCAACCTGTTCTACACAGCAATTTCCAGGCCAGCATGGGCTACATAGTGAGACCTTGTCTCAAAAACAAAAACAAACAAACAACAACAACAAAAAACTGATGCATATTGTGAAATTTTCTATAGAATGTTATGCCCACTTTCACCTCATCTATTAGCACATACAAGTCCATGTTTCCCACACTAGACACAAAAAATGCGATTTGGGTTAATTTGTGCATATCTGAGTACTAATAAGGTTAAACATATTTTTATATGGTTAAAAGAGACAAATACTATATAATTCCACTTACCCAAGGTACCCAGAATTGCCAAAGTCACAGAAAGTAGAATGGTGCTTGCCAGGGACAAGGCGGTGGAGTAAACAGGGAATTAATGTTTCATGTACACTGACTATCAGTTTGGGATGATGAAAAAGTTCTAGAGGTGGATGGCGGTGGAGATTCCACGACAGTGTGACCGTGGTTAATGCCACTGAACGCTGCACTTAGGAGTGGTTAAGATGGTGAGTGGTGTCATGTATATATTCCACAATAAAAAAAAGAAGAATCCCAAGATGGTTCTCTTTGTAGGGCAGCAGTTTCTTGTATAAAGTGCAGAGTGACACCTCCTCTTCCCAGTTAATCCGTGCTGGAGGCTCTGGCTTACAAGTACTGCATTTCCTTGAGCCAGGACACCTGTGACCGGTCGCAGCCAAGACCTGACCGTCTGTGATTGCTCCCACAATGGGCTCCGTAAGAGTTGCTCGTGGACATTTATCTCATGCTTGTGTCTAAAGGTCAGTTTGAGAGTCACAGCCATTACCTCCACTGCTGGGTGCTGTCCAATGTCCCCGCCAACCTGCAGCTTCATGATGTCATTCTGCAGCTGACCCTCCCCCAGGGAGGCTGGGGGCCTCGGACGACTGTCCTCCTTCTCATCATGACAGCAGTATTAGAAACTCAAGCTCCTTTGAGCCAAGAGTGGGAGGACCAGGCCTGGGTGGACAATAGGTCTGCCAGCCCCAAGTGAGGCCTCCCGTCCTGCCCATGGCCTGAAGCTTCTCCCTCCTCTCTTCTCCTTCATAGAAGCCAGGAGCTGAGAAAAAGTGGGGACACTGAGTCCCAAGGGCAAGGAGGCTGCAGAATCAGGAGCCCACCTGGCCCTCACAATACGGTCTGGAGTATGACTTTGACCCCAGGATCCCAGAACCTTTCTAAGCTTTAACTGGGGGATCTGTATGCAAATTCTGGAAATGATGCAGACAATTTCCAAGCTGTGGGATACAACCAGGCCACGGCTGTGCTGAATCAGACAAAGGGGTGGTCCGAGGAGAACTGAGGATGTCCGTTTGAGAGAGAGAGAGAGAGAGAGAGAGAGAGTGTGTGTGTGTGTGTGTGTGTGTGTGTGTGTGTGTGTGTGTGTATGTTTGGTGCTAGGAATGGAACCCAGGGCCTTGTGCCTGCTAAGCACCTACTTTACCACTGAGCCACACCTCCAGGCCCCGTGGTTGTTTTGTCCTTGTTTTTGCTTTTGTGGTGCTGGGGATTGAACCCAGGGCCTTGGTACATGCTACCCAGGACTTCCAGGCAGCCCAGAGAATCTACCTTTTCATGGCTTTTAGAAAAGCTTTCCAAAAAAAAAAAAAAAGAGGAAAGAAAGAAAAGACAGACTTTCCTTCCTTAAACTCTCCACAGAGCATTTGATTTTTCTTTAAGCTGTGTTTTGTACCATGCCAGCATCTTTTGGGAGGGCCATAGACTGCCCCAAGTTCTAAGACAGGAGTCCCCAAGCCCCAGGCCGTGGACACCAACAGTGCCAGAAAGGTTGAGGACCGAGATTCTGTGATTTTCAAATTTAAATGCGCATGAAAATCAGGGAGGGATCTCACTAAGCTGCAGAATCAGGCTCAGTGCATCTGAATAGAGCCCAAGACTCTGGATTTCTAGAAAATGCTTAGGGGCTGCCACCAGTCCACAGGTCACACCGTGAGTGGCAGTGAGTAGACCGGGAAAGGCACCTGTGGACAACTGTGCTCTAGAAAGACGACAGCTGGAGCCTCCTCATCCCTTCCCTCGCCTCCTGCTCTCGGGAGCTTAGCTATTCTGAGCCTTTGATTATTCTGAATTCAATTACTCTCATCCGTTGGTGTCTATTTTGCAAACCATGCTCTGTTAGCAAATCACAGCGCTGGAGGGAGGTAAGAGAGTTGCGGTTGTTTCAGGGAGGCAGCCAGCATTATCTCTGATTGTACTCAACAGAGTTAATACGCATGCTCCTTTACAGAGGAGTCGCAGGCATGTTTGTTTGCTAAGCAACATTCCAATGCAACAGACTGAGAAAAAGAATAAAACTCATAGGAGGTCATTGGGGGTAAAAAAAAAAATACCCTTCAAAGCAAACATCCAACGTGTTTCAAGCACATGGTGCAGGCACCTAAAGAGTTTTGCAACATACAATTATTCATGTCTGACTTGACCTTTTGGCTTTGCCCCGCTGCTCTGTGCCGGGCAGTTATCAGGGCAGAGCTCACAAACAGCCCGAGGGCTTTCCTCTGGAATGCCAGGGTCATCAAAGCCATCTCTTCCAAGTCTCCCAGCCTGTCACCCTATACACTATGACCTAGTGAGTGTGTGGGGCACAGATTCTGATCTGAATAATAAGGTGCACTTCAAAGATCTGAGTCCTTCTGGGGTGGTAGAACTCAACCCAAGGCACCAGGCAGGAAGAGTTTCACTTGTGCTCCGTGGGTCAGATGTCAACTGTGCAGTCCCCAAGAGGGGCATCTGGCAGCATCTTCCTGCTCACACAGGCCCAACGTGTCTGTGTGGTGAGGAGGGGGGAGACAGCAAAAGCACAAAGGGGGCCGGCTAGGAGGCGGGCAGGCAGCGCATCCAGACCCCTCTCCTGCTGTGCGTGCCCATGGTTTTCTTCTCTGCACAAACCTCCACAGCCTGAAAAATAAAGCTGCACTTGGCTTTTTCCTTTGTGGTTGTTGTTGTTAGGTGCTGTCGAATTGGTATCCAACTCATAGCCACCCTATGTACAACACGAAAAACACGATTGTCAGTGCTTCTCTGCTGTTCATAGGGTTTTCAATGCCAGATTGATTTTTGGGAGTGGGTTGCCGGGTCTGTCTCCCAGGCAGTCTCCCATCCAAGTACTAACCAGGCCCGACCCTGCTTAGCTTGTGAGATCTGACAGGATCAGATGCGACAGGGCTATGGCTGTTGGCTTTTCCCTTAGTACTGAGAAATATTTCAACTGTACTGAAAAGTACAGCTAGCATTGCAAAGGTGCCTAGACAAGCTTTATCAAATATCCACAGTAGGGCCGGGCGTGGTGGCGCACACCTGTAATCCCAGCGGCTCGGGAGGCGGAGGCGGGAGGATCGCAAGTTCGAGACCAGAGGCAGTCTGCGTAACTTAGTGAGACCCTGTCTCAAAAAGTAAAAAAAATGGGCTGAGGTGCAGTTCAGTGGTCCAGCACTTGCAGAGCATGCAGGCGCGAGGCCCTGGGTTCAACCCCCAGTACCGCAAAAAAAAAAAAAAAAAAAAAAAAAAAAAAAAAAAAAAAAAAAATATATATATATATATATATATATATGTATATATATATATATATATATATATATATATATATATCTCCACAGTTGTTGTTGTTGTTGTTAGGTGCCGTCGAGTCATGTCCGACTCATAGCGACCCTCATAGGGTTTTCAATGGCTGACTGTTTCAGGATTGCCTTGGGAGTGGATTGCCAGGCCCTTCTCCCATTTTTGTGGTGCTGAGAATTGAACTCGGGACCTCAGAGACTGCAGCGCAGCGCTCTACCAACTGAGCTAAAGCCCAGCCCTATATCCACAGTAGTTTTGTTTAAAGGAAACAAGCTGGAACAGGTATTATGGTTGATATTTTCTGAGTACTCCTTCCATCCTCTTTCTCTTCCTCTTTCTGAAGCTAACCACTGTGCTCTCTCGTCTTTGCTATTTGTCATTTTCATGCATATTTTACATCCTTTACAAGTTATATAGTAATAAATTCTTTCCACCTTCGTGCTTTGTCAAGTTGTACTTGACAAATAAAAATCCAATACATATTTAAGATACACAACATGATTTTTGCTATACTTGTTGTTGTAAAATGATTGCCATAATCAAGCTAATTAATGTATCACCTTATATAGCTGCAAGCTTGTGGGGGCATATTGGGAAGAGAAAGGAAGGAACCCCAAAATGGGAAACACAACATTTGAAGAATTAGAAGAGAAAATAGAAAAATAAGAGTAAAAGTAATGTACGCGTGGCAAGCAAAAACCTCCCTGAGTGGGATTGAAACTCTGTACATATTCTGTAAATATGATTGGTTGGAATTGCTGTAACCTGATTGGATGCTTTCCTGTAATGCAATTGGTTACTTTCTCTGAACTGTGATTGGTCAGTTTTGCTGAATAGTGATAGGACGACTTTTCAAGCCCCTTTACACATCCCTCATTCCAATTGGACAGTAAGTGAACAACAGATTTGAAGCCGATTGGCTCAAGCCAGTGGGGGGGCAGCTACATAAAGAGCTGCACTGCAGCAGCTGTATTGCCTCTCCCTAGAACATCGGAACAAGACACAACTCTCCCGCCAATGATAGACCTACAAACAACAACTCTCCCTGAGAAGACGACAACGACAACGACGACCACAGAAAGAACTCTCCACCATCAAGACCAGGACATCTGGATGAAGCACACAAGGATCTTCTGTCAAGCTGAGGATAGTCCCTTGGCCCAGCACCAGAGGCAGAAGAGCCGCCACTGCCCTCAAAGCAGCAATAAGAGCTGTAGTACTTTAAGCTGTACACTTTGGGTTCCTCTCAGCTCTTGTAAAGAGCTGCATGGTTCCCTAAGGCAAAAGCGTCCTAAGATTTCTTCTTTCTCCCCCCTCCTCTCGGAGCCTTCCCAAGGGCTGCAAGAGTCCACACCCCTAACCTTAGGGTCCCAAGTAAATAGTTATCTGTGGAGTGCAACTATGCCTCCCATCAGAAACATCTGGCCTGGACTGGAGAGGTGTACAGTGCTACCACCCCGACACACACACAAGGTTTTGTTATGTGGTGAGAATACTTAAGATTTACTCTTCAGCAGATTTCACAAGGTACACAATGCACTAATATTAACCATAATTACCATGTTGTACACATGATCTTTGTCTTACTCCTTTTTAAAAAATGGCTTTATGGAGGTACAATGCATATACCATTCTATTCACTCATTGAAAGTATACAGTCCAAAGCCTTTTAGTATATTCACAGAGTTGGACATCTGTAGCCACAATCTATTGTAGAATATTTTCATCACTCTGAAGAAAGCTTCTGCTACTTTTAGCTGTCCCTGTTCCCTTCTTACCCAATACCTCATAATCTCCCTAGCCCTAGGCAAACACTGATCTACTTTCTGCTGCACAGGGTTGTCTTTTCTCCCCCCACTACTAAGAAGTCGAACCCAGGGCCTTGCACGTGCCAGGCAAATGTTCGACCACCGAGCTGCACCCCCAGCCCTTCTTTATTGGGAGACAGTCTCACTAAGTTGGGCAGGCTGCCTTTGGCTTTGAACTCATGATTCTCCTGCCCCAGCCTACCAACTCACTGGGATTAAAGGTATGGGCCATGGTGCCTGGAATTTATTTTATTCTTATTTTTATTATTTATTAATTTGGGGGGACAGGATTTTGCTGTGTGGCCAAGGCTAAACTAGAACTTGCAATCCTGCTGCCTCAGCTTTCTGAGTGCTGGGACTCAAGAATAGATTTGTGTATTCCTGACATTTCCCATGGATAGACCATGTTTTCAGCCTTGCAAACTTCTATAGCCTGACAATGTAACATTTCAGTAGGGGTTTTCTCCTCTTTAATATTGGGAACTATCTTGCAATGAATTCAGGATTTTTCTGATCCGTTAGTAGATTTTAGGTACTCTTGCCACAGGGGGATAACAGTATCTGAGATGATGGATATGTTAATTTGTTGTACTATTAAAAACATGTATACATATACATCACATCATGATGATATGTACTTTGAGTACATAATAAAATCTCTTTAAAAGTAAAAAGTCATTAGATTAAAAAGAATTGGGAACTATTTCAATATGTGATTGCTATCCATTTCAGTTTGACCTCCTGCATCACTAGTAAGCTGGCAATATTTTCCAACGCTTAGTGACCATTTGGAATTCCTCTTGTATAAATTGCTGTACCCCTTTAGCCAGTATTGTTTATCTTCTCTTTGTTTGTAGGAGTTAGGCCATTATTTATTGGTCCTTTTGGTTATATATGCTGCAGACTGTGTTGGGAAACCCCAGTGAGCCTCCACCTTCCAGACCTTTCAGAGCCACAGATGTTGACTTGCTACAAAGACAAAGATTGCCTGCCTTTTCCCCAGAGCTCTGTTCTCTTCATTCCCTAAGGCTGATGAATGCACAGTCATTTGCCTACATTCCAAAGGTTGATAAAAACCCAGAGACCTTCCTGTCCTTTCCTGAGTGACTCTGTGTTTACTTTAGAGGCCAAAAGCTCTGCCTCCATCTCCCAGGAGGGAGGGAGGCAGATGTCTCAGGCACACCCCCTGTGCTTGAGGCCCATGGCCTGTACCTGCAGGATACAGCTGGGTCTCCTGCCAGCCGCCTGTGGGAAACTGGCAATAAGACTGCTATGTGAGCAGATAACTCGTCTGTTCTCCAATCCGTACACCTGGTGTTTCCAGACAGGATAAATAAGCGAATAGAGACAGGAAAACCTAACAGGTATCTTCTCCTAGTCTGTAGCTTATCTTCATTCTTTGTTTATGTGTTTTTCTTCCTTCCTTCCTTCCTTCCTTCCCCTTCCTTCCTTCCTCCCTCCCTCCTTCTTCCTTCCTTTTTCCTTCCTCCCTTCCTTCTTTCTTTCTTCCTCCTTCTTTATTTTTATTTTATTTTATTTTTTGGAGACAGCCTCTCACTATGTAGCCCACTGGCCTGGAACTCATGATCCTCCCGCCTCAGCCTCCTGAGTGCTGCGATTACAGGCGTGCATCACCACATCTGGCCCTACATAACAGTTACCACATTAGCCACTCTTGTGCGCAACTCAATGGCATTAGGTATGGTACACTGTTGTGCAACCGTCACCAACATAAATCCACAGAGCTTTTCCATTTTGCAAAACTGAAACTTTACACACATTAAAAAGCTCCCTTTCCTCCCTCCCTCCAGCCCCGGGTAACAACCATCCCACGTTCTGGCTCTGTGAATTTATCTAGGCGCTTCATGCAACCAGAAGGAATATACAATATTTGTCCTTTGTGACCAGCCTATTTCACTCAGCAAAGTGTCCCCAAGGCTCATCTATGTGGTAGCAGGTGTCAAAATTCCCTTCCTTTTTAAAAATCGTGATAAAACTCAGGTAACGTGAAATCTGCCATTTCAACCACTTACCACTTTCAGGTGTGCATCAAGTTCATTCACAGTGCTGGGCAGCCATCACCATGATGGCCTTCTGAACCCTTGCGTCTGGCAAAACTCCATTCCCATCCACCAAGAACTCCCTGTCCTCTCCTCTCTCCAGCACCTTCCTTTTAAAGGCTGGATAATATTTCACCCACTGTAGGTACACAGCACATTTTGTTTACCCATTCCTTCACCCACAGACACTGGGCTGCTTCCACCTTGTGATTATTGTGAATGATGCTATGTACATATTATCTTTACTTATTTTTATTTTTCATTTGGTTATTTTTGCAAAGCTGGGGTCAAACCCAGGGCTTTGCACATGGGAAGCAAATGCTCTACCACTGAGCTACATCTCCACCTTGGGTCTCTGTTTATGCCCTTTTTTTCCCCCTTCTAGATGGGGTTTCACTATGTAGCCCAAGCTGGCCTCAAACTTGCAATCCTCCTGCCTCAGCCTCCCAGTGCTGGAATTACAGGCATGTGCTACCATGTCCACCTTATGCTTTTGACAGAAAAAAAAAATTTTTTTTTTAAATTTCAACACACTCACTTTTTCACCCTTTCCTTTATAATCTGTGCATTTTGTGTCCTGTAGAACATTGTTTTTTAAATGGACCATGCCTGCTATGACGGCCTGCCTGCTATGACGGCCTGCCTGGTTTTTGGTCTCTTGCTCCCTTGCCCTGCAGTCACAATGCTGAGACAATTTACCCCCACCTGAGGATCCAGACCAGCACTGCAGGAATCAGGGCAAACCCAGAGCTCATGGGCTGGCCCCCTCGTAAGGGAGGGAGAGATCCCCTGTCACCTCCTTAGGCCTGCATAGAGGAATTCAATCAACACAGGAGCTAATTTATAAGAGAGAAGCACGCAAGTTTTATGTGTTTAACATGCACATAGGGATCTTCGCAGGTGAAGTCCAAAGAAGAGGTCACAGCGTCTTATTAATGAGCTCTTGTGTTCGTGGGGCTCCTAGATCCAGTCCCAATCCCTAGGAAGTTCCCTAGACTTCCCTCCTGGAAAAACTCAAGCACAGCTGCCAAAAGGATTTACCATTTGCTCCAGGCAGCACCCCACAACAGGCCCCTGACCTCCCTCTTCGTGCATCTACAAAAAAGAAAAGAAAAGAAAAGAACAAAGCTGACGGCTGTCAATCCGCCCTCCTTCTGTCTGAGCTGTGTCTCCTACAACACCAGGACTCAGAGCCCGGCCTTTCCACGGCACCCCAGGGAAAGTGGGGCCGAGGGCCCCTGTGGAGGGGAGCCTGGCTGGGTGAAGGGCAGTTAGCTCAGCGGGCCCAGCCCCGAGTATGCTCAACAACCCCGGCCCAGCCTCCAGTGCCTTCTCCCTCCCTGACTCCGTTCAAGCCCTGCTTCCTCCACTGCTGCCCCTCAGCCTCCCTTCGAAGGACCCGAGGCAAGACCAGGAAGGAAACCCAAAGGTTTCTACCAAGTGCTGAGGCCGATGCAGCTGAACAGACAGAAAAAGCAGGTCGCGGCTCGCCTCCCTGGTTCCCAGGTGCCCCTCCCCCGCCTTCCCTGGCTGGCGACAGGGGCTGATAAGCCTGGAGCCCAGAAGCCCTAGGAATTCCGGAGCCAACTCTACTGCTTTCCCACAGTGTCCAGCTCCCAGGTCTGCAGCTTCTTGCTCCTTTCTCTTGTCACGAAGATTTACTGCTTTGTTCAAATGACTTAAGGAAGAGTCCCGAGCCATCGCTTGGAGGGAGACTTAGTTTCCAGAAGGAATTCTCTCCCACGTGACAAGTGACAGAGTGACAGAGTGACTGCTAGCTTCTCCAGGGCTAACCTGCATTTTGTTAATGGAAATTCATCCCAGCTGAGAACCCATGAGGGTCCGGGAAAGGAATTCTATTTTCCTCTTATCCTAAAGCACAAGTGATGCTCAGGCATCAGCCAGCACTTCTGCCTGGCTGGAGCTGCAAAAGTTCAGCTTTGTTTTTTTTCTTTTCCTGAGACAGGGCCTCACTGCACGGCCCCAGCTGATCTCCCCTGTATGGGTTTGAGTGGCTTTCCCATCCCGGCTTCCTGAGTAGCAGGGACCTGCAAGGGTTCAGTCAGAAAGGACGTCACCGAGAGAAAACGTGGAAAAGCAGCCGGGAGGCAGATTGGCAAAGATGTCGACTTGATCTTGTAGCCTAGGGGAGCCACAGGTTGTTTCTGAGCAGGAGAGGGGAACAACCTGAGCCACGCATCAGGAAGAAAACTCCAGCTGCTGGTGCGGGAGGGATGGGCAGGGACAAAGCCCCTGAGGGCTAACGCCACTCTCCCAGTGAGCCCTGGTGGAGAGGAGAGCATAGAAGAAAGGCCCGGCCAGGTCCTGACAGTACCTGCATGTGAGGGAGGAGGAGGGGGAAGAGCCAAAAGGACCGCCTAGGTTGGGCATGAAACCGAGGGAAAATCTGAGGAACCCCTGTATTTAACATGTGGCATTTCCTTTAGTTCACTTCAAGAGTCAAAACAGTTTCAGAGGTCACTTGTCTAAGCGATGGATTGTTAGACTCACATTAGCTTTGCTGTGGGTGACATTTCTGATGTACGGGTTATGGTAGGAAAGTTGCCTAAGCCCATTTTCAGGAACCTGGAGACTGCTTTTGTCCACCTCAATCTGGTCGAAACCACCACCCCTCCACTTGGGCCTGCAGAAAACTCCTGTGTGTGATCTTTTGTGTGTGTGTGTGTGTGTGTGTGTGTGTGTATGTGTGTGTGTGTGTGGTACTGGGGGTTGAACCCTGGGCCTGTATGCTCTGCAAGTGCTGGACCACTGAGCTACGTCCTCAGCCCATTTTTTTTCTTTACGTTTTGAGACAGGGTCTTGCTAAATTACACAGACTGCCTCTGGTCTCGAACTTGCGATCCTCCTGCCTCTGCCTCCCAAGCCGCTGGGATGACAGGCGTGCGCCACCGCGCCCGGCTGTGTGTGATCTTTTGATGTATGACGGCCCAAGCAGAGCACGCGCCCTACAGAGACCCACGCAGTGTGAGCACACGGCACAGACCTCCCGCACTTCACCTGTCCTCACCTCGAATCTCCTTCACCCACACCGCAGATCACCCTGCTTCTTCCCATAAACACTGAGTCCTGTCCTCTCTTCGTGCCTGCTGCCTTGTGAATAGACTCTCTTTTGTAAAACTGATGGTTTCCGTGATTGGCCAGATGGGCCTGGTCCAGTACCAGGGGAAGGAGAGTGATCCTTCAAACAGAAGGAAGGCACGCAGAAAGAGAAACATACGCTGGGGGAAGAAGAAACTTCCTCCAGCATTTTTTAGAGATCAGGCATCACTAAAGTTCTTATGGAAGTGTAGAGCCATCTGCCGAGCCTCGAGAACTTCACCATTAGCTCAACAAAGAACTAGTCTAAGAACGTATCTCTGGCTCTCTCTCTCCCTCCCTGTCCAGTCTACTGTCTCCTCTTGTCCCTGCTTTGATCTAGGAAGGGCCAGAAACCATGATGAGCATGTCATTAGCAGAGGGGTTGAATTTCAAGGTGAATCTCCTCAGCTCTCTTTCTTGCCAGAGATAAGCCAGTCAAAACCACACCAAAGCTCGGGGAGGGAAGAAGAGGCTTTGATTTTAAACAAAGCGGGCAGATTCCAGGGTTATGTCTGTCATACACACCTGGACTCCTCAATGATTAGAATGAGACTGGCCTGCAGGACTCGAAGTGACAGAACTCTGATCCTTTGAGAGTGACCAGACAAGTCCCAGGACCTGCCCCCAAAGCCACCCGTGGATGGGGAGGACAGAGTCTAGAGTGCGCTGGAGCAGGCGAGGGCAGCGTGGGGAAGTGAAGTAACACTGTCTCTATTACCAAAAGCAGTGGTCAGCACAGAGTGTGGGCAGCAAGTGAGTAGCCTCCACTGGAACCCAGAGCTGTGGGCAGCAGCTCCCATTATAGGGTGAAAAAAAAAAACAGACTCCTGCATTACCCATTGACCACCAAAAGGAAAAACCGGGAGACTTCAGTGCCCCCTCCTATTCCACTAGGTGGCGTTTCAGAGCTTTGACCTATGTCTGACATATCTACACCCAACCCTGGGTGACTCCAGAAGCACTAGGGCTACATGGGATTGAGATAGCTCTCAGCTGTCATGCCTATAAATAGAGACTGTATTGATCTGTTGCTGCGCAGAAAATTCAAGCTTGACAGCTAGAAACAACAGTGAGTATTTACTATGTCCTACAGTTTCTGTAGGTCAGGAAGCTGGGAAAGGCTTTGGCTAGGTCAGGCTGACTCAGAGGTCTCTCATGAGGCTAACGTCAAGAAGTCAACCAGGGATGCAGTCATCTGCAGGTTCCACCAGGCCTGGAGGACCTGCATCCAAGATGGCACACTCTCATGGTTGTTGGCAGGAGTTCTCACCTCCTTACCATGCGGACTTCCTTACAAGGCTGCTTGAGTGTCCTCACAACACAGCAGCTGACTTACTCCAAGGCAGGTGGACTGAGTGAGAAAGAAGCCATGACTCTTTTTGTGACCTGGTCTGGGAAGCCACATGCTCAATACAAAGACAGTCGGTCTGATAACCAAGATACTGACTAAGTGACTTAACAGGAGAGTAGCATATAGAATGTGGATGCGCTGGACAAAAGTACGATTCATGCCCTGGGTAGGATGGAGCTGGATGGTGCAAGATTTCATCAGGCTATTTAGAATGGCAACACAGTTTAAAACTTATGAATTAACTCCATAATTTTCCATTTACTATTTTTTTTGTGGCCTGCAGCTGTAGCCCTGTGGCATCCGATCCCGTCAGATCTCAGAAGCTAAGCAGGGTCGGGCCTGGTTAGTACCCGGATGGGAGACCGCCTGGGAACACCAGAAGCTGTAGGCTTGGGAGAAGGACCTCACAACCCCCTCCCAAAAATCAATCTGCCACTGAAAACCCTATGAACAGCAGAGAAGCACTGACAATAGTGTTTCCCCTGTTGTACAGAGGGTCGCTATGAGTCGGATACCGACTCTACAGCACCTAAGAACATTTTTTTTTGTGGTGCTGTGACTAACCCCAGAGCCTCATGCATGCAAGGCAAGCACTCTACCACTGAGCTGCACTCCTAACCCCCATTTTTAATTTTGAGTTTTATTTTTTGAGTAGCATATACTACCACCGGATAGGTATCTTCTGAACATGTTTCAAAACACACTGAAAATACATTCCGGTTCAATTCTATAAAAAGTCAGAACTTCATTCAAATCTAATCTTTTCTTTCCCATTTCATGTACTTCTCACCTATCTTCCTTGGTTCTTCCCCATCTTCTTTTTTTCTTTTTGTGGTGCTGCGGGTAAAACCCAGTACCTCACCCATGCCTGCTACACTGAGGAATGCCCAGAACTTTTCCTAGGGCTTGGGTTTATTGACCAGGCAAAGGCATTTGACAAGGCGGATCATAACAAAGTACAGGTAACATTGCAAAGAATGGGAATACCAGAGCACTTAACTGTACTCATGAGGAATCAGTACATAGACCAGGAGGTAGTCATTCAAACAGAACAAGGAAACACTACCTGGTTTAAAGTCGAGAAAGATATGCATCAGGGCTATATCCTTTCACGTACCTCTTCACTCTCTATGCTGAGTAAATAATCTGAGAAACTGGACTTTATGAAGAAGAACACTGCATCAGGATTGGAGGAAGACTCATTAACAACCTGCATTATGCAGATGACACACTCTGCTTGCTGAAAGTGAAGAGGATTTGAAACACGTACTGATGAAGGTCAAAGAACACAGCCTTCAGTAGGGATGGCGACTCAACATCAACAAAACAAAAATCCTTACAACTGGGTCAGTACACAACTTCATGATAAGTGAAGAAAAGATGGATGTTGTCCAAGATTTTGCTTTACTTGGTTCTATAATCAATACCCACAGAAGCAGCAGTCAAGAAATCAAAAGACACATTGTATTGCGAAAAGCTGTTGCAAAAGACTTCTTTAAAGTGTTGAAAAGAAAAGATGTTACATTGAAGACAACGATGCATCTGACTTATGCCATGCTATTTTCAGTCATATCATATGGTTGTGAAAGCTGGACAATGAATAAGGGAGACAGGAGAAGAATTGTTGTTTTTGAATTATGGTGTTGGAGACAAATATCGAATATACCATGGACTGCTAAAAGAACCAACAGATCTGTCCTAGAAAAAGTGCAACCAGAGTGCTCCTGGGAAACAAGGATGGCTAGACTGCAACTTACGGATTTTGGACATGTAGTCAGGAGGAATCAATCCCTGGAGAAGGACATCATGTTTGGGAGAGTGGCAGGTCAATGAAAAAAAATGAAAACCCTCCACTAAATGGATTGACAGAGTGTCTGCAACAATTGGCATAAACATTAAAAGGGCTGTGTGCCTGGCACAGTGTTGGGGAGTGTTTCGTTCTGTTGTATATAGGGTTTCTAAGAGTCGGACTCAACTCATCGGCACCTAACAACAGACCCTCCTCCTTTCTCTCCCTCTGTTGCTGCACTCAGAAGCCCTTTCTGTCTGCACTCCCAGCCCTCCTCTCCTCTCCCTCCTGCATGTCTTTCTTTTTTCCTTTATCATGCACTTTTTTCATTTCCCTCATTTGCCAAGTTACATAATCATCATTGCCAAAGCAACTCACCCTGGAAAAAGTTTTAAAAGCTGATACCCAAGCTTTATTTGAATAGTCATTTTTGCTGTTCACTCTTTGCCTGCAAGGCAAGAGGTTTGTTGAAGCCAGTTCTGTGGTTCTGCCCGATCCTGGGCCAATGTAAAGCAGGGGTATTTTTCAAATCCAGGCTTACGGAGACCCAAGAGAGACAGACAGTCTTAAGACAGATGAAGATCAGCAGCAATGGAATGATGCTTAGCCCCAGATAAGATGTGGAGAAGCAGATGAGACGTCACAGGGCGCACACACGGCGCATGACAGGTATGTGTGTACGCATGCGTGTGTGTGACAGACAGACAGACAGACACACACACACACTTGCCCACGTGTCCTGAGAGACATCTCTTTGCAGGGAGGCCCTCCTGGTAGTCAGACTAAACTAAAGCAAATCCTTGACACCACTGAAAAGAGCCCAGGACTCCTCTGGGTCCCACCTTCTGCGCCCACTTCAGGAAGGCCTCATTTCCAAGGGTGGCATCCAGGAGAGAGAGGTCAGAGCTGCAGACCAACTCTCCCTCCCAAGCCACGGCCATTCTGTTAGAGCCTCAGTGAAACGTGTTTGGACTTTTAAATTAGGCACACCATCACCCTACATTTGCCAACATGTCCTTTAATAAAACAAAGACCTAGATTTTTTTTTTTTTTCCCCTGTACTGGGAGGTGGGAGTTGAACCCAGGGCCTCCTGCAGGCTAGGCAAATGCTCCACCACTGAGGGGCGCCCCCAGCCCATTTTTTATTTGTTACTTTGAAACGGGGTCTCGTTAAGTTGCACAGGCTGCCTCTGGCCTCAGACTCGCAATCCTCCTGCCTCTGCCTCCTGAGTCTCTGGGATGACATCCTGCACCGTGATGCCCAGCTTAGTCCTGTGTTTTGACCTCTATGCCGCCTTGCTCCCTGAGCACTGCCCCCCACTCTCGTCTTGCCCATCTAATCCGCTCTCCACACCCATCCCGCCTGACCTTCCTCCCGCACTGCCTGGCAGCCCCCCAGCTCCATTCTGTGTCTGCCTGGCACCAGCAGCACAGAGTTTACACCTAGACAGGACAGACTACAACCAGCCCTGCCTGGCTGCCTGGGGTTCTGCCCACCCACTGGGTACCAACCCAGCAGGTGGGCTCACTTTCCCCTGGGCACCCCAAGTACATTCTGGCGCCACGATCCCAACTCTCAGTCCACAGCCCCCCGTCATTTCCTCACTTGACAGACGCTTATTCTCCAAGTCCCCACTAGGTACCGAGGCAGGGTTTCACAATGACACAGCTAGGGAAGGCGCAGGCCTGGACCGACGGGGCAGCTGTACCCCAGTATGTGAAGTGGTGAGGGGCTGGGGGCAGGCAGGAGCACTTCCTACCAGCTCTATGAGCAAGGGAGAGAGGAAGAGCTGAGGGTCAGCAGGCACCCTCCCCCGCTCGCTGAACCTTCTCCAAGGCCACCTCCCCCACTGAGCGCCTTCCCAGGCCTTGAGGACCCAAGTGATCAAGCCTGGGGAACTCAGCTCTCCTGTCCTGCGTTTCCTTTGCCTAGCAGCGGCCTCCTTCTCAAGGTGTCTTCCAGGCGAGCTGTGTCTTGCTCCCCAGCTGGGTGCTGTACGCCCGTGGGCGGGGCAGTTTCCTGTGTGCTATTGTGCACAGAGTAGGCGGTCAATAAAAATACCTGCCGCGTGAATAAGGGAATGCAGGTGGTCATAGCTCCTTGCTATCTGTCCAGAAAACAGCCCTATAGCATGGGAGTGGTGACACCTTCCCTCTTCCCAGGCATGCTGCACACGTTAATTCACCTGTGTCCACAATGAGACGCGAGCTCCTCAGATGAAAATGACCAAACCTTGCCGGCTGGGAGGAAAGCAGGCTTAGGGGATAGGTTTCATCTGGCAACAGAGGCTTCCCTGGCTCTCATGTAGAATGATCCCCTTTAAGCACAAATGAAAATACAAGCATCAGAGAGCACAGGAGGAGGGAGAAAAGCCTATTCTCCCTCTTTCCTTGCTTTTGTAGCATCTCCAGTGATCTCTGAGCTCTAGGTGTGTGCCACAAAAATCAGAAGAGAAATCAGAAGGAATGTGTGAGGACTGCAGGGCAGGGTGGCCCTGCTCCTCCGACTGGCTCTCCGGGACACCCAGGCTCCCAGAAGCGACTGGCTCAGCAATTATGGCTGCTAGAGCCACACCCAAGCCCCAAGCTCCCCTCCACTTTTGTCTCTGGGAGAAAATGCTGCTGAGCACTGACTACACCTGCCAGTAGATTAAAAATAATTGAGGGAGCCTCACAGTGGGGCTCCCCTCCCCTGCCCTCTGGGTGCAGCTGTGGCTCCCAGGATGCGGGTGCAGGGCCGGCGGCGGCTTTCTGGGGAGCCAGTGGCTGCTTCACTACACTGTATGGCGGTGGCTTCCTCTTCCTCCTCGTCCTCCTCCTCTCCGTCCATCTTTCTCTCTTTCTTTCTCTTTTTCTTTCTCCCTTCCTTTCTTTCTCCCCCGCTCCGTATCTCTGTAGTACTAGGTGAACCCACAGCCTTGTGCATACTCTGCAAGTGCTATACCACTGAGCTTCGTCTTTTTGCTTTTTAACTTGAGTCAGAGACTTGCTGTGTTACGCAGGCTGCCTCTGGCCTCGAACTTGTGATCCTCCTGCCCCAGCCTCTTTAATCCTCAGATCACAGGCATATGCCATGGTGCCTGGCTCATCTCTGCTTCTGTAAGGTCATCCTCTTGGTTTGGGGGGACACTGGGCTTCTCCTTTGCTCCCCTCCTCCTCCTTGCCAGTTTCCTGACCCCACCACCATGTTTTCTGTCCTGGCTGCCCTCCAGGGAGACAGCGAGGTTCTCTCCCCTTCCCGACTCCTCACCCCCTGTCCACACAAGTCACTCCACTCCTACAGCATCAGGTGCCCTCACCAGGCAGTGACAGCCGGTCTCCTCATCCATTTACACACTTGCCTGCTCATACCTGGGACACACGCTGCCCAAAATGTCACATTCTCCATCTCTCCCTCCATACCCAGCCTCTGCCAACTTTCCATCTGACGGATCTTGCCACTGCCTGCCCTGTGCCCAAGCTAGTGACCCAACTCCACTTCCTTCCCCACAGCCACACGGGGGCTGCCTTTGCTGGATTTAGCCTTTTGCATCCCCTTGACCCTTGCCTTGGTTCCTGCCCAGTCTTTCTCCCATGAGCCTCCAGTGTGGCCTCCCTGCCTCCACTCTGTCAGCCTAACTTCTACATGCTTGCCGAAGCCATAGTTCTAAAATGCAACCTGATTGTGTTCTCCTCCTACTGAGATTCCCTTGGTAGAATCAGAGTGGATGAAACTGAGACAGGATAGAAAGACAACGTAAATTAAGAAGACATGGGAAGGGAAAGGAACCCCTCACCTCAGAGTCTGGTTTAAGTCTCTGAGAGTCAAGAATCTCAGCGCAAGCTGGGTGCCATGCTGCACGCCTGTAATCCCAGCAATTTGGGAGGGTGAGGTTGGAGAATCACAAGCTTGAGGCAAGAGGCAGCCTGCACAACAGTGAGATATTGTCTCAACGTTAAAAAGAAAAAAAGAATGTTGTTTGAGAAAGGGGGACTGAGCTGGACATAATCCAGCAACTTGGGAGGCAGAGGAAAGAGGATCTTGAGTTCGAGGTTAGAGGCAGCCTGTGTAACTTAGCAAGACCCTGTCTAAAAGTAAAAAAATAAAAAGGGTTGGGGTTGCAGCTCAGTGGTCGAGCCCCCTGGGTTCAATCCCCTAGTATCTCAGAAAAAAAGGGGAGGGGGTCCTGGGGTGCAACCTAGTGGTAGAGCACTTGCCTAGCATGCGGGAAGCCCTGAGTAAAATTCTGCAGGACAGCAAAAAAACTCAGGAGGAACCTGGAGCGTCTGAGTTATGAGCGTACGATGTGGCAGCCCGTGTGCCAGCGACACCTGTCGTTTTCAGGACTTTCCTCATTTGATTTTAGAGTGCGTTTCCCGTGCAGGTCTAGGTAAATGACAGGTCTGTAGAAGAGTAAGAGACGGCTGAATGTGATGATTGCTGTTAGGTGCCATTGAGTCATGACCCTACAAACAACAGAACGGAACCCTCCCTGACACTGTACCACGCCCAGCACCATGTCAGTGCCTCTCTGCTGTGCACTGGGCTTTCAAGAGCTCATTGTTTAGGGAGTGGGCTGCCGGGCCCTTCTTCCATTTTTACAGTGCTGGGGATGGAACTCTGGGCCTTAGAATGTGCACAGCAGCACTTTACCAACCGAGCTAAACCCCACCCAAATGTGATGACACACGCCTGTGATCCCAGCACTCAGGAGGGTGAGGAAGGAGGACCGTGAGTTCGAAGGCAGCCTGGCCTGTCTCAAAAATGAATACATAAATAATACCCGTGAGAGACGGGAGACAGCAACCAAAGAACCCTTCGTTACTACTGAGAAGAAACAAAGAGGTGATGAACTAGTCTCGGGAAAAACTACCAACCCCCCTGTTTAATCAGGAAAGGCAGGCTGTTTGGCTGGCAGGCAGACTGGAGAGGAGGTGCAGGGGCCATGAAGGCAACTCTGAGGAAACCCTGGGGGCCGGAGTGTATTAGCTCCTGCAGCCAGAGGTAGGGGGGAAGGGAGGGTGAGGGGCGACTTCTGAGTCAGGCCCCAGGCCCCCTGGGATCTGCTGGGTTCTGGTTTGAATTAGTCTTGGGCTCAGGCAAAATGAGGCCACTCCACAGGGAGGAGGAAGGAGATGCAGGACGGCCCACTGGACAGTGACCTGCTGGGAGGCTCCACGGCCATGCGGAGCTGGGCGTGTTCCCACAGGCGCCCTGTCTTAGTCTGTTTTGTGCTGCGAGAACAGAATACCTGAGAAGGCTGGGTGACTACTGAAGAACAGAAATGCATTTCCTCAGAGTTCTGGAGGCTGGGAGGTCCAAGGTATCCCTCCAGTGAGGCCTTTCGCTGCATTAGAGCATGATGGAAGGTGTCACGTGGGAGAAGGCAGGGGAGAGCGCGTGGGAGCCACAGAAGGCCAGAGCCCACATTCCGGGTGCTGATCGGTTTGGGACAAACCTGGACAGCTCCCTACATGATACACAGGGCGTGGACAGCATCGTTTCAGCCAGCAGAGGCTATGGCTGCCACTGCTAGCATCGCTCACTCATCCTCGATTCTGCCAAAAACTCATGCTGACCCTGGCCAGTCACCTCAGTTCGAACTTTCCCCTCCTTCCTGTCTAAAACGACTGGCAGGACTGAGGCACAACTCTAGTGCAAGAAGTAAATAAGCGGTATTTTATTTTTTTATTAACTTTAGAAAGAAACTGTGTTTAAGAAACAGAGTTTCACTATGTTGCCCAGGCTGGCCCTGAACTCCTGGGCCCAAGTGCCCCTCCTGCCTCAGCCTCCCCAAGGAGCTAGTACTAGAGGTGTGTGCCACAATGCCCAGCCAATGGGATTACATTTTAAATGCAATATAAAGTGGACATAATCCACATAAATCTTTAAAATCCAGATGAATGGTAGATTATACCACCCTCACTTTAAAATGATAATTCAAACAATTCCCAACATCAACAGCTACCTTAGAGAAGTCTCGGGGGATTAAGTAGCTGAGACAAATGCCAGCTCCGTGGAAGGAATATAAGAAGTATTCATTGTTGAAATGGATGATAGCATAAAAACTAATTTTAAAAAGAGACGAATATTCACATACTGAGCCACTATAATACCATGGGTTAAAGCCTTGCTTCTGACCTTGACACATTTTAGGCCATGACTTTGAGGACCTGAAACAACGAACCCGGGGTGCTTTCCTCTCTTGCTACCCTCCTCCTCCTCCACAGTGGAGGAGAACAGAAACATTTTCTTCCCCATTAGCAAAGCTCTCTATGCAGAGCAAGCAGAAAGGGACCACAACCCTACAGAAACCTAGTAATGGGCACAATCACGTCCCTGCTTTTCTTTACTATTTTACCACCACAAACTAAATGAGAGTTTTGTGTGATTTTTAATGTCATATGAACAGAATATCTACAGGAAAATCTGTAGTCTTTCGTGTCTTGTTTCTTTCGTCCAGTCTTTCAGATTGAGATGCCTCCCCGTGGTTGCAAGCACCTCTCTGCTCATTTTCATTTACACTGTATTTGTTTCATATGAATGAGCTGCTTTCCCTTCCTAACGTTAACGGGCACTTAAGCCCCTGCCAGTGCTGGGTTATCACCACAATGGGGATGGAACGTTTCTGTGTATGCTCCAGGCACCGAGCTGCCCGGTGAGCTTCGTACAGGGGAGTCCCCCTGTGTGTTGCCCAATACGGCGGCCTCCAGCCACATGTGGCTACCGGACACTTGGAATGTGGCTCGTATGACTGAGGCACTGAATCTGTTATTTTAATAGTACTGAAATAGCCACATGTAGACAAGAGGCTACCATATTTGACAGCAGAGGCCTGGGGGACTTCACAATGGTGGAACCGGGAGTCTTCAGTGCAATAACTTGCAGTCTACTAGAAAATGTCAAACTATTTCCAGAGTGTTCTACTCCAGCTGTGCCTGTGTGGATGTGCAGTAGGCACTTTGCAACTTTGCCAAGCATTGAGTGACAGCTAGACACGTCAGGAGAAGCATGGATTTCGGCCCTTCAGAGGGCTGGGGATGTTGCTCAGTGATAGAGCACCTGCCTAACTTGCAGAGAAAGCCCTGGCTTCCATCCCAGCACCGCAAACACACACACACACACACACACACACACACACACACACACACACACACACACACCCCTATTGAATGCTTAGGAACCTCAAGTGATATGCTAACTTCAGTTCATTTATATAAAATTTTAGTAACTTTTACTAACTCCCTTAGCAGGTAAGCAGCCTTAACCATATTGAAAATCCTAGTAAATAGGCTTAGCTCTATTTAGTAAACTAGTCGTGAGCCTTAACCATATTTTAATAGACTAGTAAGTAGCCTTAATCATATTTAAGAATGAAAACTTTTAGAACTGTGCGTCACTCACCATAAGAACCAGAGACCAGGCTTTTGGACCAGGAAGAACATTTTGAGAGCGGTCTGAGAATCACCTGCATAACAGGAAGGTGATGGATGGTGGGTCCCAAGGTGAAGTTAAATTCTCGTGCTGCCTCTTGGTAGCCATCACCATGGCCAGGTCCATTCTGATTGGTGGGGCTCCAGCCTGAAACAATTCTAATATAAAATTTAAAAACAAATAAATAAATAGAAAAAAGAAAAAAAAAGATTGTCTGCCCTTACTGTTTCAGCTATGAGTCAAGTTTCACTGTTCCTTGCAGCCAAAAGCATGCCCATACACTTTCTAAACCTCTCTACTGTCCAGCCTCGCCATGTAGCTCAGCTTCTCAGCTTCCTACCCCCACCCATCCCTCAGTCTGGCTCCACTCCTACCAGTCTGCCCTCTCCGGCCCATGCAGTTGGTTCTTTCCCACACATCTATGGCAGCCAGGAGAGGCCTGGATGGCCCACCTACCCGGCCTGCCTGGAAGCGGTGATGTGATAAAGGGGAGCTCCGCCAGGAGGCCAGGCCACCAAACCCAAGAGCTGCTAGATTCTCACCCAGCCTCCCGCCATGAGGCTGGCCTCGCCTCCTGCTCTTCTGTCCTGTGAACCTCCATAAGCACCGGCTGCCCACATTCCTAGGAGCTGCAGGGTCCAGATGCTCCTGTACCTGCCTGTCCCCTTCCCCTGGGTGGCCGCCTTCATTACCCCTGAGGTCTGCAGATGCATCTTTTCCATGACAGTCTCCACACCTTGTTTCCAGGTGGCCTCGGGCACCACCTCCAGTCCCCTGAACACCTGGTCCTCACCAGAAGTATCTGAAGCCCCCCGGGGCCGCCAGCTGATTCTTTTCCCCTCAAAACAGACAGTTCTGGAAAATGGATTCCTGTGCTTTCTGGGATGCAGAGAGCAGTTGGCACAAAGCCCACCCTACGAGATGTGGACCCCGAGGAAGGAGTTGGGTCAGAGAGAGCATGCTGAGGCTGGGTGGGGCATCTCTGGCTTGGAGACGGAAGCAGCTGAAACCTGAAACCCCAAAATACAACCATTCAGCAACCTTTTCTGGACTGCCTTCTCCTAGAGGCTTACTCTTTCTTTGTTACAGCATGTTTTCCACCACTAAGACCTTAGAAGGGACTTTTCCCCGCACCACTTTGTCTGCAGCACATCCATGCAGTCAGTGGGCTGGAGTTTTGTCTTCGAGACCCCTGCAGAAGCTCCGCCTCTCACACTGGAAAGCTGTCCCCAGAGAATCTATTCTTTGCTCCCATCCCCAGCCTCCAGAGGCAGGAACATTTCAGCCCATTCTGGGCCAAGCCGGGGCTAGGATTTAGCTCAGTTGGTAGAGTGCCGCTCTGCAGTCTCTGAGGTCCCGAGTTCGATTCCCAGCACTGCAAAAATGGGAGAAGGACGTGGTAACCCACTCCCAAGGCAATCCTGAAACAGTCAGCCATTGAAGACCCTATGAGGGTTGCTATGAGTCGGAAATGACTCGATGGCACCTAACAACAACAACAACTGGGCCAACCCAGGGACTCTGAACTGCTCATGGTCAGAGGTATTTCACTGATATGTGGAGAGATCAAATCCAGCCAACCCCCCAGGACTGCCCACTGCTTCTCTGGCCAAGGCACTTTCTTCCCTGGACATAGGCAAAAGCAACAAGCAGAAGGTACCTGGCTGCCTCTGCACACTCACAGGTCTGCATCTGTAGATCCAACCAACCACAGAGCGAAAATAGACAAAAAAAATTCCAGAAAGTTCTAAAAGGCAGACTTGAGTTTGCTGCGTGAGGAGCCCTAAGCACAGGTGCCCTGCTGTGCAGCACACCCCGCTGGGGCCTCCAGCCACCTCCAGGTCCCCTCTCTCTCCAGCCTTTGTTCTCTCTGCCTGTTCACCTCATGTCTCCCTTCCCTGCAGTTAGGCCTGTGATGGTTGCATCCATACTGAACGTGTACAGAATTTTTTTGTTTGTTTATCATTGTTCTCTAAACAATATGGCGTAAAAACTATTTACACAGCACTCATGTGGTGGTGGTGGTTGTTTGGTGCTGTTGAGTTGGGTTCAAAACCCAATGTGCCTTTTCCACGAGCCACACTGCAGTCCTCGGGGGCCATGTGGCCAGTGGCTACCATCCTTA
The DNA here is from genome assembly GCA_007922755.1 of Pedetes capensis. NCBI lineage: Eukaryota > Metazoa > Chordata > Mammalia > Rodentia > Pedetidae > Pedetes > Pedetes capensis. Next base: position 97,746 of record VMDO01001887.1, on the reverse strand, counting down.
CTGCGGCTCTAGGCCCACCGGGAACTTCATCAGCTGAACCCCTTCACTTCATAGACAAGGACACAGGCCAGGAGGTGGGTCTCAGGAAGTTGGCAGCACACCACACCCTCAGCCTATTCTTACTGCTGTTTTCACTCTTCCACCAAAGTGAGTACATACAACAGAATGAAACACTCCCTGATTCTGTGCCAGGCACACGACCTTTCTGATGTTAAGTCCATTGTTGCAGCCACTGTGTCAACTCATCTAGTTGAGGGTCTTCCTTTATCATATTGACCCGCCACTCTCCCAAACATGATGTCCTTCTCCAGGGATTGGTCCCTCCTGACATGTCCAAAATACGTTAGGTTAGGTGCAGTCTAACCATCCTTCTGAGGAGCACTCTGGTTGCGCTTCTTCTAGGACAGATCATTGGCTCTTTAGATGGCATAAGTCATCCAGAGATGATTTAAGGCCTCTGAGGGGATATGTGACAGTCATATGCAAATACTGTATGTACCGTATTAGAGAAGAAACTTGAGCATAGGTGGATTTTGGTGTGCTTGGGGTGTTGAAGCCGATGCCCGTGGGCACTGAGGGGTAAATGCAGCTGTAAACTAGAAGTCAGCCATGAAGCTACTGCAGGAGGGAAGGCAGACTTTAACCAGAACCGACATTCCCAACAGAAAGACCTTCTGGGTTTCTACTTTATTCCAAGCTGGGTACCTAGGTGCTCCGTAAGGACCAAAAATGGACCCCCCAAAACCAGAGTCACTGGCTCTCCACCAGAGTCTTTGCATTGCATGTTGACAACCTCTGTCCCCAGACCCAGAGGGGCAAGCCAGGCTGATGTCACAGGCCCTGCCCCACAGTCCCACCCTCTGGATGAGCATGCAGTGGCAGGCCAGCTGGGCCGCCTGGTGTGAGCTGCATGTTCCCTGTTCCAGGGCCAGCAGAGCCCGCAAGAAGCAAGCAGGTGGACCATGCCCAGTGCCATGCCCAGAACAGGGAGTGGCTTTGACTCCCTAATGAGATGAGAAGGGCCGGAAAGCCAGCCAGCTCCTCCTGCAGCCTTAGGCCAGGGTGGGGCTGGTCCCAGAGAAAGCTGTGAAGTCAGTAGGCCTGGCCTTAGACTCCCCACCCTCCCTTTGCTTGTCTCCTCACTTCCCGCCACACCCCCTGGCACTGCACGGCCCTTTACCATGGGGAGATTTGCCCCGTGTGAAGAAGCCATTAGAAGCCATTTACAATTTCCTGTGAGCTTATCTCCAGCTGCAGTAAACCGCCCCTGTGCTCCTGAGGCCACATTCCCAGCAGCATCGTTGGGGGGCCATTGCTAGCTCCTCCTCCTCCAGGGGGTACGCTGAAAACTTAAGACCCTTTTGCTCGAGCCTGCTGTCTTTAAGTTCGCAATGATGCCCTTGGTAAAGGAACACTTACTCATTTCAGAATAGTATAACAGAGCAATAAAGAGACACTGCAAGTCCCGGGCTCCTAGAATGCTCTGGGACAGCCAACATTAGCTGAGCGCCTTCTAAATGTTGAGCTTTGGACTCCCCCTAGCGTTGCAGTTGACATCCATGCTGTCTGAAATGAGTCAGGATGAGTCTGGAAGGTTGGATTTGTTCACCCAAGGGGTCAGTACTGGAGGACTCGGCTATCAGCTGCCCCAGCTCCTCCTGGAGATGAGTAGACAAAGGCGACACAGATGTCAAATGTCTTCCTCTAGCCGCAGATCCTTTGCCTAGCAGCTCAGAAAACTGAACCAGGAGGCAACTCCATCAGCCTATTAGGTTTGGCTATGGTAATGCCTCCTTTTCCTCTAAGTGGCTTCAGTATTTTTACTGATAGTCTTGAATATGCTGCTCAATGAAAGCCAATTAAAAAATTCAAATAGGGAGAATATACTATATAAATAAATAGGCAGAGCAAACCCTGGTTTTCTGAAATCAAATCTGGGATTTTTTGGCTGGGTTGGGCCACGGCGCATGCCTGCAGTCCCAGCTACTCAGGAGGCTGAGGTGGGAGGATTATTTGAGGTTTGGAACTAGCCTGGGAAACACAGCAAGACCCCATCTCTTAAAAAAAAACATCTGGAGCTGGGCGTGGTGGCGCACGTCTGTAATCCCAGCGGCTTGGGAGGCGGAGCCAGGAGGATTGCAAGTTCGAGACTAGAGGAAGTCTATGTAATTTAGTGAGACCCTGTCTCAGGAAGTAAGGAAAAAAAAAATAAAAGGGCTGGGGGGGCAGCTCAGTGGTCCAGCACTTGCAAAGCATGCAGGCGTGAGGCCCCGGGATCAACCTCCAGTACCACAACAACAACAACAACAACAACAAAAAAAAAAAAAAAAAAAAAAATTGGGACTTTTTCAATCATAGCATATGCACAAATAGTAACTTGCAAAAATATCAATAAGACTGTAAATCAGTCATCATGGCACATGCTTGTAATCCCAGTGACTCAGGAGGCTGAGGCAGGAGGATCAGAAGTTCAAGGCCAGAGGCAGCTTACACAATTTAGGAAGACCCTATCTCCAAATAAAAAAATAAAAATGGGGGCCGGGCACGGTGGTGCACGCCTGTAATCCCAGTGGCTCGGGAGGCGGAGGCGGGAGGATCGCAAGTTCGAGACCAGAGGCAGACTGCGTAATTTAGCGAGACCCTGTCTCAAAAAAAAGTAAAAAAAAATGGGCTGAGGGCGCAGCTCAGTGGTCCAGCACTTGCAGAGCATGCAGGCGCAAGACCCTGGGTTCAACCCCCAGTACCACAAAAAATAAATAAATAAATAAAAATAAAATAAAATAAAAACGGGGCTGGGAGTGCAGCTCAGTGCTAGAGCACTTGCCTAGTATGTGTGAGACTCTGGGTTTAACCTCCAAGTATTGAAAAATGAAAAAAAGAATGTAAGTGAAATGGATACCCTATCCATACTATAGCAGCCTTGATGCAAGGTTATAACTACACTAGCCTGGTACATTCACCATTTTCTAAGACTCTCTAAGAAAAGATCCTTTAGCACCTACCCTTCATTCTACAAAATGACACCTATTAGGAACCAAAAACAGAATCGTAAGACGGATTTTTATAAACATACTGAGTGCTGAGCCAGATGACTTACCTGCATTACATCTCATTTAGCCCTAATGGCAACGTGACAGATGCCCATCCTCCTCCAATTGACAAACACAAAACAGCGAGAGAGTCCCAACGTGCTACAAGGGAAACAAAGGCTCAATGTGGGGTGGGATTTTCTGGAGCATCAATATTACTTGATAGCAATTTAAAATGTAGGCTGGGCACAGTGGCTCAAGCTTGTAACCCCAGTTACCAGGGAAGTGGAGGCAGGAGGATTGTGGGTTCAAGGCCAGAGGGAGCCTACATAACTTGGTGAGATGCTGTCTCAACACCGAAAATAAAAGGTGGTCTGAGGGTGAAGCCCAGTGGTAAAGCACTTGCAAAGTCTGTGTGAGGCCCTGGGTTCAGGCCCCAAGTGCTGCAGATTAAACAAACATCACGCCTAGAGGTGAAATAGGAGGCAGCTTTGGCTCATGCACTCCTGCCAGAATAAGAACTTTGGGGCCTGGTGTGATGGTGCATCCTCGTAACTTCAGCACTTCAGAGGCTAAGGCAGGAGGATCACAAGATCGAGGCCACCCTGGGCCATACAGGGAAAGCCTGTCTCAAAAACCAGAGGAGGAAGAAGAAAAGGAGGAGGAGGAGAAGGAGGAAAGGGGCAAGTGGAGGAGGAGAGACAAAGACCGACAGACCATTGGCAGGAAAGTTTGAGGCGCAAACTAACGAGCTAATGTGACGCTCTCGGGAACAGGTGCAGGTGAAGCACCTCTACTCTAACAAGCAAAAATGCTCCAAAATCTGAAACTTTTTGAGTATCAACATGATCAAAATTCTCCAATTTTGGACTATTTCAGATTTTAGAATACACGTGCTCAAACGGTAAAACCTATGCAAATATTCCAAAATCCAAACAACTCTGACATCTGAAACATTTCTGGTCCCAAGCATTCAGGATAAGGGATATTCAACTTGTATTCATTTATTCTTAAAATATCTGATTTTCCCCAAACACTGTATATATGGTCTGTATTTAAATCAACAGAATGGCAATTTTAGTCTTTCATAAGGAGGATTCCTAATAGGAAATTTTGAAAAATACTTATAGAAACGGTTTAGACAGACCTTAGGGAAGAGCTTACCCCTTCCTTTTGTATATATACCACATATATACAACACACACACACAAACACACACACACATACACACACTCTTTAGGTTTCTAGTCCACAAAGCAACAAAAACAGGTGAAATTAACGTTAATGCATTTAGTTGGCCCAATACATGTGAACCACTATGATCTCAACATGTACCATCAACTTACCGTTACTTTACATTCTTCCTTCCACTCTTGTCTTCAAAATCCAGTGTGCATTTTCCACGACCCACACTGCAGTCCTCGGGGGCCATGTGGCCAGTGGCTACCGTCCTCACTGTGGCTCTAGGCCCACCAGGAACTTCGTCAGCTGAACCCCTTCACTTCATAGACAAGGACACAGGCCGTGAGGAGGGTCTCAGGAAGTTGGCAGCACACCACACCCTCAGCCTATTCTTGCTGTTTTCACTCTTTTACCAAAGTGTGTGCATCCATCGTGATCAAGCAAAACCAACAGCTCTTAATCAGATGAGTTACTTCTGGAAAATGCATACGGAGGACTTAGTTCCTCAGGAGTTAGTGAGGAATAATGTAAAAAGCAACCATTAAGCCTGGTGTGGTGGCACACTTCCCTAATTCCAGCAATGGGGGAGGCAGAGGGAGGAGGACTTGGGTTCGAGGCCAGAGGCAGCCTGCGTAACTTAGTGAGACCTTGACTCAAAATAAAAATATTAAAATGGGGCCAGTGGTGCAGTGCAGTGGTAGAGCACTTGCAAAGAGTGTGTGAGGCCCTAGGTTCAACCTCCAAGTACCAGACACACACACACACACGCACACACACACACCCCAAAACAAAATAAAGCCCCAACTGTGCCCACCATCACGGCTGAATCTTTTTTAGAGAACATGAAGAGACGAACCTCATTGTTCCTCCGCGTCCCACGCAGTCTGCAGTTCACTCAGGCGTCTCTCTGCCACTCTCGAGGCCTGAGTGCATGTTAACAATCAGAACTCAAGGGCACATCTCCCCCTAGAGGAGCAAAAACTACCGCAAGGACAAGTGGCACTGCTGCAGAACTAAAGCAGCACAGTGGGGACTGCCCTGACATTGAGTCACGGAAAACGCAAACCTGACTCGTAGGGTAACTGGCACTTTAAACCCTTTTGTTTCATTTTTAATTAATAAACTCTTCTAAGAAAGATGTAATTCTGGACCTGGATGTGCTGCTATGCACCTATAACCCCGGCACTTGGGAGGCTGAGGCAGGAGGATCTCGAGTTCCAGGCCAGCCTGGGTTACACGCTGAAACCCTCAAAAAAGACAAGGAGTTCAAGGCTGGGGAGCAGCACAGTGGTAGAGCTCTCACCTGCTAAATTCACAAGGCCCTGGCTTCAATCCCCAGCACTGCAAAATCCAAATAAACAACAAAACCCACAACCCTTCCAGAAAGATAATTCTGATCCAGTCCCTTGGTATTGAAAATGAGTCACACACACTTTTCTAGATCATTGGTCTGACACACTTTTTTAAATAACAGAATCCTGAGGAAAACATTTTATAAGCATCTGGTCCAATTCCCTCTATTTACAGATAGAGGATTCCTCCCAAAGGAAGTGGCACACCTCCCATTTCCTGATATATTGTGTCCTTTGGGACTAAGTCATTGTTCATCCACCGCTCTAGCTGAGTCCTCTTGATGGTACTCCAATGGTCTTGTAAGGCCAAAAGCCCAGTGTTAACTGTCCTGTCTGCACCTACTTCTGCGTGCATCAGCCCACCGGCTGGAATGCTGTCCACCCCAGGTATCCCACCTCGGCAGGCTCTGTGGCCGGGTGCCGCGCAGAGCCTCAGATCTGACTCTGGGGGATCGTCTGCCCACGTGCACCGCTGGTCAGGGCACAGGCTGGAGGGAGCACATCAGCCCATGTCAACTCCTTGTTCTTCTCTCTATGAACCCAAGTGGAGCAGGTAGCATCCAGTCGGTGCGACAGCCTTGTCTTTGTTCAGCAGACTCGATGTGTTATTCACATATGTATTTATTCGGAGCTCGCCATGTTTGAGGCCCCATTCCAGGCTCTGGGACACAGAGCAGAAAGACGAGAATCCCTGCCCTCAGGGAGCTCACATTCTGGTCAGAGGGTGGACGCTGAGGGGAGACCCACAATATCCCTAAACAGATTCAATACAAAAGTCACTATGGGTTAGACGAGCGACAGAAGAGCGATGCGCAGTGAGGGCGACATGGACCATGGGCCTCGGGGAGCGGCAGGCCGCAGTGTCAAACAGCAAGTGGGCTAGATCACACTGAGAGGGGACTGTTATGTTTTAAAACAAGGACCGCCAGATTTGGCAAAACTGAACATTCTATCAGCGTTTGTTGACTATACAAATTCTCTAGCTTTGTCCACTAGTGGAGTCTGAATCTTAGGATCCAAAGGACATGTGTCAGACGGCTGTCTCTGTGACAAAACACCCGACATAAACAACTCAGAAGCAGGGTCCGTTCATCCTGGCTCACGGCTTCGGGTTTAAGTCCATGGTCAGTTTGCTCCAGTTTCCATGGTGGGCACATGTGACAGAGCAAAGCTGCTCACCTCACAGTGGCCAGGAGACAGAGAGAGGAGGGGACTGAGTCCCAGTACCCTCTACAAGGGCACAGCTCCAGCGACCTCATGTCTTCCCACAGCACCCCCCAGCCCAAAGGCTCCGCCACCTCTCAACAGCTCCACCAGCCGAGGACCAAGTCTTCAATACATGGCCTCTTGGGTGATGTTTAATATTCAAACCATAATGCGGCACTTTAAATGACACCATGCTAGTCCAGTGCCAGCGGGCACTGTAATTCTGCCTTGACCTACCTTTTCAGGCCCCGTGGTTAAACCTGGATGCCGAAGCAAAAGAAATGACTCCAAAAAAATCCCACAAAATAACAAAAAGCACAGACACCTGAGTAAGTACTACTATACGGAATGCCTTAAGTGTGCAATGTACTTCATTTTAAAAACCTTCTCCTCATGGACATTTTTACATACAAAGTTAGTGAGAATGATATAATGAATCCACAAGCACTCATCACCCAGCTTTAGCAATTATCAATGACCTGATAATCTTGTCATCTATCACCACTTTCCTTTAGGAAGAGGGATGAATAGTCAAAGCAATCCCAGATATTTATAAAGATAATTTTGAAACTGTAACCACAGTATCACTACCATACACAAAAGGAACTATTCCTTTTCATCTAATACCTATTTCATTTTTAATTTGCCTTTTGTGTAAAAAGGAAGCCACCCCAACTTTTTACAATTGGTTTGATCTAATCGAGATCCACACATTCCTTAGACCTCTGGAACTTTTTACAATAGCCGTCCCCTTTCTCATGGACTGTCCGTCAGTCTGGATTTGGTTGACTGCATGCTCTTAGGGTCATCTACCCTGCGCTCGTCCTCTAAACTGCTGGTAACACCTGGAGGCTACAGAGTGAGGGCCAGTGTTCTTGGGAGCAGGCGGGACGCTTTGCAAGTGCTCCTGTGCACCTCCTGATGGCCCAAGTGAGCGGGTCTGCTCTTCTCCTCCTAAAGACTATGCCGTGGCTCAGGCAACCCACCCACTGCAAAGTCCCCGTCCGTCTTCTCACAGAACCTGAGGAGGGTGCGCTCCTCCAGTGTCACGGAATCCTGAATGGTATCAGGACCCGAGACACTGACGCGGCCGATCCCACGTGCATGAGGGGTCCAATAAAAAGCCTTCCCTACCATGCTAGTCCCTGCAGTTCCCCTCCAGAGCCTTCAAAACTCAGTGTTAGACAGCAGCAGGCCTTTTGCCCTTGACTTCTGCAAGGGCTCCCTTTTCCTGGCTCCCGTCGTTGCCCACCACTCACTTCCCCTCCCTCCTGTAGACATGGGGGCTCCGTCCTCGACGGCCTCCTCGGACCCCAGGAGAGCCCAAGCTCCTCTCTCGCGGGCACTCTCAAAGCAGGCCTGTCAGAAGACAGATGACCCTTCTGCACCCCAGCCTTGGCCTCTGCCCCTTCCGCTTCTAGCGCTTTCGTCTGCCACTCCCAGCAAGGGCAGTGCTCCATACAATAACTTTAAACACCCCGCTCACTGACTTGCTTCTGCAACAATCTGAACCCTACAATGCTGTGGCCTCAAAACACATACCACCACTTTTCACTGCTAGATCACAGGACTCCACGCCAGCTAGCTACACAATGCATAAAGGCCAAGGGTTCATCCAAAGAGCATTTAACAAAAGCTCTAAGCGGCACTCACATAAGACATGGAGACCTACGTGGGAGACCCGGAGCCAGCTCCGCTCTGCCGTCAGAAGACGTGCTTACCTCTCTAGAAGTACATGAGAGGAAGGATTCTGTGGCAGGACGGCCAGTCTAGCCGCCCACGCCACATCCTCATCATCATGACCTACGAGCGATCAATGCAGAGGATGTACAATGACATAGAAAAGGAAAGCAAGCCAGAAACCAAAGCCAAAACTTCCGCAACTGCAGTCGTCCTTCAAGCTCAAGTCCAGAGGCGTCCACATCACCACCACCGAGACTAATCCCAAGGATATGGAAGTTAACACGACAACCAAAACGTGGGGAACGTGGTGACTTGACCCCCTACCGAGGACAGCAAGTGGTGGGCCCTTGCTTCTGACTCAGAGGCCGAGACTTACCCATTCTACAGACCACAAAAAATCCTCACAGGAAGCTAAACGTGAGAACCTGCTTGTGCTGATCCCAGTAACTCCTCCATCACCAATAAATGAGCCTCAGAAACCAAAGCAAGGCTCCCATGTTCAAGGTCTCTAATTATTACAAGAACAGGTGACAAACACTTGTTAAACTTTTGAAAATGAAAAGGACTTGAAAAAAAGATTCAGGATCTGACATCTGAGATGTCCTTAAATGCAATTTTTATCAGCCCCAGAGCAACAGAGCACAGTGGATCCACAGCCAGAAAATGACAATGTCCCAGGGCAGAGCTACAGAGCGTTCGGGGCGGAGGGCTGCCCCAACTGAGCGAGGACTCAAGCTGCTCAGCCCCGACTGCATCTTCAAGTCACAAAGCTCAAGACGACTTGAGGTCAGCCAATGAGCAAGGACTCAGACCTAAACAGACCTGGGCAAAAACCTGCCAGTTTGTACTTCCTCATTCAATGCTACACTCAAACAACAGCACCTCCACACTGGGCATCTACAGCCATACCACCCTGGTGTCCAATCCTGTCAGATCTTGGAAGCTAAGCAGGGTTGACCTGGTTGGTCCTTGGGAGACCACCTGGGAATACTGGGTGCTATAGGTTTTGGAGAAGGACCCGGCAGCCCACTCCCAAAATATTCAGCCATGGAAAACCCTATGAATAACAGACAAGCACTGACATAGTGCCAGGCATGGCACAGTCTCGGGAGGTGTTGATTCATTCTGTTGTATACAGGGTTGCTATGAGTCAGACCAGACTTGACAGCACCTTTCAACAAACCAGGCTGAGCAAAGTTGTGTCCCCGAACTGACTTATCAAAGGAAGAATGAGGACAGCTCCATAGGAAAGAGCTGTGACTGTGTTTTGAAGTAATTACCCAGATTTCTCAGTCTACATTTAGAAACATCTGCCTTATTTGGAGGGATGAGAAAATAAAAAAATGAGGGGAAAATCAGATACATCTGTTGTTGTTAGGTGTCATGGAGTTGGGTCTGACTCATAGCTACCCTCATAGGTTTTCAATGGCTGATTGTTTTGGGATTGCTTCTGGAGTGGATTGCCACATCCTTCTCCCGGCAGATTACATCTACAGTTGACAGACTGTGTTCTCAACTTTCAGCCGAAAGACCCAAATCTCATCTTTCCAAATGGAAAACTACCATTAATCCATTCACACTAAAACCTAAATGCCCAGCAATCAAAACTCAACTGGAATCAGAGTCAGCAAGGAGCCTTGTAAGTAGTTTGCTTACTGGTTCTTTCTTCTAGACTTGTAATGAGATACAAGGGAAAGACTGTTTCAGATCATGCTGGTAAAGACTGCCAAAGGTTAGCTCTCAGTAAAGCCTTCTGGTCCAGAATCCCAATGCAAGCAGCTACATCAATGAGAGGGTTGAGAAAATATCCCTCAGGCGAGAACTAACCTGCAGTTCTAAGTCTTGATATTTACAGTTACTTTCCCTCAAGGACAAGGTAAAAGGGAAGGAACTACCCCTCAATCCTACCAAGGCTACTTTTGGCCAACTGGACTTGACTCCAAACTAAGAAGCTGCATTGGACTCAGCAGCAAGCTCTGAGGTGCCGGCCACCTGATGCAAACATAACGCTGCTGGAGAGTGAGGCCAAGACAGGTAAATGACGAGATCTGGAAGACAAACTCCCCAAAGGTGCACACGGTTGCTAAGACTGTTTTCTCTTTTGTTAATTATAGACCACTTTACACGGACTACTGTTTCATTGAAATAATACTCTGAACTTCAAGGTCAACGTGGGAGGATACAACTTTCAGAGCCCCATTGATCCCTGGCCCCAATAACCCACCACCAAACAAACGGGTCTGTCAGCTTAAGTGGAAACTGAATTTTTTATATAGAAATATCCCATAAATCAATGCAACGATAGACCTTTTTTTTCCTCAGTGCTGGGGATGGAACCCATGGCCTTGCACATCCGAGGCACTCTACCACTGAGCTGCATCCCCAGCCCCTAGAACAGCCATTCCTAACATAAACTTTTCTGACATGATAACTTCGTCCAATGCCTGTGCTCTGCTGCAATGTGAGACTTCTCACTCCCCCTCCTGCAAACTTGCTCCACCCACATTCAAGCCAACAGTCTCAGTGGCTCTTAACTCTTAAGCCGTGGCGTCGCCCTTCACCTTCCTGCTCTGCTCACCTACCTCCCTGGCATACTGAATGACTTCTCTCCACATCCACTGCTACCATCCTAGCCCAAGCCGCCGGCGCCTCACTTGGGTTACAACACACTCACCCAACTCACTTTCTACCCTTGCTTTCTGGCTGATTCTCGAGGCCAGAGCGACCCTTCAAGGCAGAGGTCAGCTTACAACATTCCTCTGCTCAAGACTCTCCAACAGCCTCACCTCACCTACTACTTCCCCCCTTGCTTCTGATGCTGTAGTCAGCTTCTACAACACGGAATGACCCTGCTGCCGCCCACCTTTTCCCTAGGTGTGCATTTTGCCTGGAACATTCTTCCTTCCAGAAATGTACATTTTTTTTTTTTTTTGAAACAAGTCTTGATATGTAGCCCAAGTCTGGCCTTGAACTGCCATCTCCAGAATGCTGAGATTATAGACACACGCCAGAAAGCCTGGCATGACTTAGCTTTGCCACATATTCAATCAAATACAGCCTCTCAGTGTGGCCTTCCCAGGAAATCCCTGCCCCCCTCAGCATTCCCTCTCCTCAAACCGTTTTTCCCTGTGGATCTCTCACCCTGATACAATTTTACTTATTTTTGTTAATGTCTTATTTTTCCACTAAAATGCAAACTTCCTAAAGGCAGTCGTTCCTGTCTGTTTTGTTCATGGCTGGGTCCCCGGCCTTCAATAAACTTAAATAGGCTGAGTATGAAATAGGTCCAGAACCAAAAAAATCCTAGCTCAAAAAAATACACTGAAGTGGCAGCACGTGGTAAGTGACCACTGATGCGCCAGGAACAGGACTGCAGTGATTGATCACCGTGACAGTGATGGGAATTCTCAGGAGTGAACTTCCCTCTATATAAACCGTGGCGTTACCATCAAATGATTTTTTTTTTTTTTTAATTTCAGTACTGGAGACTTGAGTGCACGGCCTCACACATACTTCGCAAGTACTCTACCACTGAACTGCACCCCCAGCATCCCTTTTTGAAAACTTTTTATCTTGAGACAGGGTTGTGCTAAATCACGCAGGCTGCTTCTGGCCTCAAACTTGCAATCCTCCTGCCTCACCCTCTCGTGTCACTGGGATTACAGGCATGGGCCACCATGCCAGTATAATGAAAAGATTTCTGATGTGTCTTTGGCATGTACAAAGAAAGCAAAAATGTTCTTTCTAGGTTTGTATAAAGTCCCTTTACAGTCACACAAAGGTTATGGGTGTTCATCACATTTAAATATTTATGATGCTTCTAAAAACAGACCTGTAGAAGAAAAAAATATAAAAATAAAAATGTATTAAGTTTTTCACTAAAATAGTACTTTAAATAAAACTTCTGTCAATACCAGTGAGTGACTGGATCTGGACACAAGAGCTTCTGAGCTTCTGCCGTAATTATGTGAACACACTTGAGTCAGTCTTCACAGACAGCGCCACAGTGACAATATGGTTGAAATCAAGAAGCTGGGTGGTAGTAGGTGGGGAGATCATGAGAGGGTGGTGGGGGGGGAACATGAGCAATGTACAATGGTATGCATGTTTGGGAATGTCATAATGAAACCCATTAAACTGTACTCTCAGTTTAACTATCCTTACAGATCGAAAATAAACAGTAACTAAATTAATTACTAGTAAGTCTTAAAAAATAAAATCCAGAAGCCATCTTCCAGCTGCAACTTCAAGTTCAGGTAAGAAAAGAGACTAAGTAACACAGCTCTCATTCTATTTGCCTTTTTTGTTCTTGGCTGTCTTCTCCTTTCTTTTTTTCACATGTTTAGGAATTTTGTTTTTCCTTTTCTCTCTCTGGGCTTCCTTGACCATCTTTTTTCTTTCCTGTAAAGAGCAAACAAAAAAAAAAATGCTACAAATTTCATCCATTCAGAGAATTCACATTACTATGGCTAAATAAAATTTTATACATGAAAGGATAAAAGTGATTATTGCATGAAAAATGGTTATGATTACAGGCTGGTGGTGGAACTTGGGGGTAAAGCATCATTGGATTCTCTCGCTTCTTTTCTTGAGACAGGGTCTTGCTCTGTTACCCAGTCTGATCCCAAACTCAACTCAAGTGATCCTCCTGCCTCAGCCTCCTAAGTGCTGGGGCTACAGAAGTGTGCCACCACGTCCAGCCTGTCTTTGAGCTTTCTCTTCTTTCTTCTCTCTCCTTCCCTCCCTCCCCACCCCTCTCTCTCTTTCTTTCCTTCTTTCTTGCGGTGCTGGAGATGGAATCCACGGCCGTGAGCATGCTAAGCAAGTGCTCTGCAACTGAGCTATTGGCCCTTGGAGCTTTCTTAACAGAAATTTGTAGACAGTCAAAGAGCAATATCTCTGTGGACGTTACAAACTGTTTACAAGTTCCATATTTTAACAGAAATAAAATTTCTTTCAAATATACAGACTTAGAAATCTTTTGAATAAAAGAAATGAGAGCAGCTGGGCTACTGTATTGAAGGAAAGAGGAATATAAGTTCTGGGCCAACCTTTTTATCAATGTCAGGGTCAGCTGTGTGTTTTTTGCAGCGGACTTGGTCTCCCTGCTCCTCAGAGTCTGTGTCTGAGCACTCAGAGATTCCAGCATCTTCTGAATCAGAACAAGTCTTCTCTTTATCTTTATTTTCTAGGAGTGCAGGGACCTGAAATTATTATAGAACCATGTTATTTAAAGCCGATTATTATCTGTTGTTAGTAAGCACGTTTAGTGTCAGAATCAGGATTTCAGCCTTGCAAATATACTTTAAAAAGTAACACCTCATACTGAAACATCCGGACAGCGGGATCAACATCAGGGAGAAAGATCAGAAACAGCAACTCCAGTAGGGCTCAAGAACATATGAAATGAAGAAACCAGGGTTTATGAGTGACCTCAGTGAACAACATAACTGTGCTGCTTCCTTCAGTAAATCAGGAAGCTGAACTGGGATTTGGAACCATGTGAAATATCCTTACAGACTGAAAAGAAAAGCTAGACCTCTCGTCTGTTATCCCAGTGACTCGGAAGGACGTGGCAGGAGGATTGTGAGTTTGAGGTCAGAGGCAGCCTGTACCACTTAGAAAGATCTTTCTTCAAAAAAATAAAAATAAAAAAGGGGCTGTGGGTGCAGCTCAGTGGTAGAGCACCTGCCTAGCATCTGTGAGGCCCTGGGCTTAACCTCTAAAACTACCAAAAATAATTTTTTTTATTTGAGTGCTACTTTCACAGCTGTTTCCTTATGAACTATATTTCTACTAGTAAATCAGAGGAATGGCAATATTTAACGCAGCGAAAGTTTAATTTTTCATGAAATGTAGTACAGTTATTTTTTGAAACAGGATCTAGCCATGTCGTTTATGCTGGTCTTGAACACCTGTCTCAGACTCCCAAGTAGCTGGGACTTTCGATCTTTTTATAAAGGAAATTATACAAAAAAGAATTTCTTCTTAGTCATAACAAAATCTTCATGCTCTGAAATTCAAAGCACAACTTTCCCATGATATCTGTTGTATCTAACCCACAACCACAAATAAGCTGGGTGTGGTGATCCCAGCTACTGGAGGGGCTGAGGCAGAAGTATGGATATGAGGTCAGAGGCAGCCTGTCCAACTTAGCAAGATGCTGCTTGAAAATAGAAAGTAAAGGGGTCAGGGCTGCAGCTCAGTGGTAGAGCATGTGAGGACCTAGATTCAACCCCTACCACTGGAAAATACACCCAAACTGGGATAACCTCAATTCAATTCTTCCCAGAAAATAGCCAATTTAAAAAAAGAAAACAGTGGTTTTTTTTCTTATAAGCCTTTAAATAATAAGATTATTATTTCTGAAAAACCTGCCTTTAGCTGGGGGTGGCTCAAGTCTAAAAACCCACCACACGTATAGCTCAGCACTTGGGAAGTGGAGGGAGGGAGATGCTGTCTCAAAAACAAAATAAAACAAATAAAAACAACCCTGACTTTATTACTGCCTAAATTAGAATTACTTAATCCTTGCTCATCAAAATCTGAAACAAAAAGAACATCACAGGAAGCCAGCACAGGAAGACTGCTGCTCTCACAAGACTGTGCTCCAGGAAATCACACACTGCCACAGAACCACACTCCACAGAGGTCTTTTTTCTTTTTAAAAAGCTGATTATAAAAACTATCAAGGACATAACTAGACACAGTGGCACACACCTGTAATCACAGTGGCTCGGGAGGGTCACAAGTTTGAGACCAGAGGCAGTCTGCATAACTTAGTGAGACCGTGTCTCAAAAAAAAATAAACACATGGGCTGGGGGTACAGCTCAGTGGTCCAGCACTTGCAGAGCATGCAAGCACGAGGCCCTGGGTTCAACCCCCAGTACCGCAAAAAAAAAAAAAAAACCACCTATCAAGGACATGGTCATCATTAATAACTTTATAAACGAATACCTGGATATAAAAATGATAAATGTTACATCTACAACAACAGAACAATTCTGGGGGAGAATGAAAAATTTCTAAATTTAATTGTAATACTTCACATTTTTGTATTCTTTGAAAGGTTTCATATAAACAAACTGGAACACATGTTCTTCGTACCTTCTGAACTCCTGACAAATCTTTCCTCAATCCTGTGACAGTCTGGTACAGAATCTTGTAAGCAAAAGGGAAAAAGAAAGAAATCAACATCACTGATGATGACACTCACACACTGTAGACTGAATGGGAACTTCTGCGATTTCAGAAAAGTATTTAAAATTTATCTCACAGTCAAACAGAAAGCCTGTAATGTGGTGGTATTTTTGTTCCTGAGGTATGCCAAGGCCTCAGGACAAATCCAATCAGCCACCTGGTAGTTTTTCCACGTGAATATTTGTAATCAACCTGATGACAGCAAACACCAACTTTAAACTCCATTAAGAGAATTGTTACACCTCCCCCAAATAATTCGATTCTTCTCTCATAAGCAGATCTATGTTACAAGAAGTTATATTTTCTTATTAAAGTGTCTTTAATATCATGAATAAGAATTTAGGGTAAGTTTTTTTTCTCTTTTGTTATATAAAGACTGGGCTGGGGTTTAGCTCAGTTGGTAGAGTGCTGCTCTGTGCACTCTGAGGCCCTGGGTTCGATCCCCAGCACTGCAAAAATGGGAGAAGGACCCAGCAGCCCACTCCCAAAACAATCAGCCATCAAAAACCCTATGAGTAGCAGAGAAGCACTGACATAGTGCCAAGAATGGCACAGTGTCAGGGAGTGTTTTGTTCTGTTGGACACAGGGGTGGTATGAATTGGACCCAACTTGACAGCCCCTATCAACAACAACATACATATTAGACCTACATAAATGCCTAACTTTGCTTCTTATCTGGTCCTTTAACAGGGCATTTTTCCCCCTCCAATATGCCCGTTAATGAAACTCATGTTAGTGGACATGCACAGCCATGTATAGACCAGTCTTCTACAGGGATCTCCCCATTTCTCTAATTACGGTCTGCCGGCCTCATTCAGATTTGTCACCCTTCCTGTGCACATCGGTGAACTCTCCTTCCACACAGCGTGTAGGGAGGACAGGTTCATGGAGGGAGCTCGCCATCTTGCCAGCGCAGGGCCAGCACTGACGCTCAGAGGAACTCAGAAGACCCGGGCAGGTTGCGGACGGTCCCTCGCCTCATCCTGCCTGTGACACACACACCAGGTGACTCACATTGTCCTGCTGGGCATTCATGGCCATGTCCTCTTCCTTCAACTTCATCATGATGTCGATGTCCCTCTCGTAATTCTTCACTTCAGTCAAGGTTCTAGGAATGTACGCTCGCTTGAAAACCTGACAGGGGAACAGCAAGACTGAGGCGGCTGCTCTGCACTTCTCACGCCCCCTCAGCACCCGCCGCCCTCTGAAGTCAGGAGGACTCCAGATACACCCGGGAACGGACTGCTGGAGGTTCTTCTCCAACAATAATCCTCAGCCACACTGTCTGCACACAGTGGTGTGTCTGCTGTGCGGTGTGACAAAAGCAACTAACAATAAAGCACTGTATTTTCTTGACTTATTTTAAGGAAGGAAAAACCCATTACAGCTGATTCAAGGTTACCCTCAGAACAACACGCTTCCCATTCTTTTGCATTCCAAAAAGCTCTACTCAGAGGGGGTTCCCTAGGCAAGGACTGCCAGGCTGTGCCTTACCAAGGAACAGGTTCCCACTTAGGAGCATCCCAGCGCGGAAGGTGACGAGTGCTGAGCAGAGGGGGCCTCACACTCACCTAGCACACGGAGAGCTGCGAGAACGCAGGACAAAGCAGCCCAGGAGGGACCCTTGACTTCCTAGACTAGAATCATTTTAATGCAAACTATATGACTTAGCTCAGTTCAATTACATACCATTTATCTATTAAAATCAAGGTCATGCACCACTAATTATTTTAAAAACACCTCAAAACACAAAGTGCTAGCTGGGCATGGTGTCACATGTCTGTAATCCTAGCATTCAAGAGGCTGAGGCAGGAGGGTCACAAGTTCGAGGCACAAGGAGTTTGAGGCCAGTCTGGGCTACATGTAGAGATCCTCTCTCAGAAAACAAAACAAGAAACACACAACGATGATAACAACAACAAAAACCCACAAGTGTTTCCTAAGACTGTGAACAGATAATAAATCCTACCTCTTCATCCACGTGATCTTGGCTAGACCTTTCTTCCTTGGTTCTTTGAGATGCTATTTCCATGGCCTTTGAACGAAAACAAGAATGACTTCTCTTAACATTGAGCCCAGAGAAGATGCACCCAGTTCCCGGCTTCAGGATTCACTTGTTCTCATCTTCATGAGTGTCCACTCTTCACATTTCCCCAAGCCCTTAGGGAGCTTCCATCGAGCAGCTTGCGGAAGTCAGCCAAGAGGCTGCCACCAGCCCCAAAGAAACAGAATAAATTTGTCTAGCCTCAGTGGATACCCAGTCCCCTTCTTCAAACGCAATCCTGGAGACATAGCTCAGTGGCAGCACTCTTGCCTAGTATGTTTGAAGACCTAGGTTCTATGATCTGCACCACACACAACTACACGCAAAGTGGCCATACTATTTTTACAATATTTTAAATCATTAGCAAAAATATTTACTGAAAGAAAAATGGAGACCCAAAGAATGAAAGAATTACTTCCCTACTCTTGAAAAGTCAGTGAAGGGACTCAAGAGGCCGCGTACATGGTTCTAAGGCTACCTCAGTATAACCCACCGAAGGAAGTTCTCTGAGCAAACAATGACTAAAACTAAGGTGACAAAGATTCTATATGAGGTTCTTTTGGCTTGTAAAACTGTAGAACTATAGGCCAGAAGGAAAGGAAGAACAGTGGTAGCAGTGTTTTCTGTTTTACTTTACGTACGTACTTTGTTGTTGTTAGGTGCCGTCGAGTCGGTATCCGACTCATAGCGACCCTCTGTTCAACAGGGGAAACACTATTGTCAGTGCTTCTCTGCTGTTCATAGGGTTTTCAATGGCAGATTGCTTTTTTGGGAGGGGGTTGCCAGGTCCTTCTCCCAAGCCTACAGCTTCTGGTGTTCCCAGGTGGTCTCCCATCCAGGTACTAACCAGGCCCGACCCTGCTTAGCTTCTGAGATCTGACGGGATCGGATGCCACAGGGCTACTGCTGCAGGCCGTACGTACTTTACGTACGTTAAACCAGCACTAGCAGTTGTTGTTAGGTGCCGTTAAGTCGTGTCCAACTCATAACAACCCTCATAGGGTTTCAATGGCTGATTGTTTCAGGATTGCCTTGGGAGTGGATTGCCACATCCTTCTCCCATCAGTACTAGCAGTACAGGAACAAAAATGATATTACAGTTATTTATTCAATTAACATGTGGTCCCCTACAGTGTGACAAGTACTAACCATGTACTGGCAATACACAAATGAAACTTCTGTCCCTTATGAATTCATAATCCAGCCAGGTATGGTGGTGGACCCCTATGATGCCAGTACTCGAGAGGAGGCAGGAGGATTGTGAGTGTAGGGACAGTGTGGGCTACACAGAGAGACCGTGCCTCACAAAACAAATGAACAAATACCAACCAAACAAAAACCTTAGTAGAGTACCAGGTGCAATGGCACATGGCTATAATCTCAGCCACTTGGGAGGCAAAGGCAGGAGGATCTCAAGTTCAAGGTCAGAGGCAGCCTGAGTAACTGAGAAAGATTGGCTCAAAACTTTTTTTAAAAAGTAAAAACAGGCCTGGGGTGTAGCACAGTGGTAGAATGCTTGCAAAAGCATGTGTAAGGCCCTGGGTTCAACTCCCCAATACCACAAACATACACACAAAAAACCACAGCCACCTTAGTAGGGTAGGAAGTGGCACAGTGAAACTAATTCTATTGTAGCTCTACAATACAGAAAAGTACCTGTGCAAACAATGAGTGATTTCTGTCCAATTTCCCCTTCAGAAAGCTTTCTGAACTGAGCTTTAAGGCAAAGCAAGATGAGCAAAAGCAGACACACAAAGGAACTCCACAGAAAGGAGAAAATACGAAAAAGGAGGGTCAACCTTGAAAACCTATATAGAGATGTGTAAGTCATGTGTTCAAAACCCTGTGATTCAGAAGAGATAAGAGTAAAAACGAATGAGACTGAATCAAAATTAATGCAACTGTGCATCAAGGGTGCAATCCAGAGTGAAAAGGTAACCCACTGAGTGGGAGAACAGACCTGCAAACCACGTATCTGATAAAAAGTTAATGTCCAGAATATATAAAGAACTCTTACAACTCAACAACAAAACAAACAACTTCTTAAAAATGAGCAAAGGAGCTGGGCACTGTGGAGCATACCTGTAATGCCAGCAATTTAGGAATCTGAGGGAGAGGGATTGTAGGTTTGAAGCCAGAAGAGGCTATACAACACCCTGTGTCAAATAAATGAATGAGCACATGAATACGACTTAAAAAGAGGCCTGAGAACTCACATAAATATTTCTCCAAAGAAGACATGTATGGGGAACAAACATGAAACCATGTTCAGTATCACTGATCATTAGGGAAATGCACCCCACACCAGTTAGGATGGCTCCTCCTCAAAATGCCATGAAGGTCAGGGCGTAGAGAAGCTGCAGCCCTTGTGCACTGCTGGCAGGACTACAAAATGGTACAACTGCTATGGTAAACAGTACGATGGGTCCCTAAAAACTTCAAAAATATGATCATCACATGATCTAGCAATTCTGTTTTTGGGTATAAAAAGCAAGGTCTTTTTTTTTCCCCCAGAGTAAAACAAGTTAGTGAGTTTATTAATTAGGGATAAGAGATAGTACACATTTTAGATTTAAACACGGGCATTCAGAAAAAAAGACACTTAAAAATAATAGTCCACATTCAAGACACAGATGCAGGTTTCTCAAGGAGAGAATCACTCAAAAGCAGGGTCTTGAAGAGGTATTTATATACTCATATTCATAGCAGCCTTATTCACAACAGCAAAAAGGTAGTAGCCAACCCGGATGTTCACTGACAAATGAACAGATATACCAAATGTGGTCTATACACAATAGATTATCATCCGGGCTTAAAAAGGAAAGAAATTTTATCACATGCTACATGGATGAACCTTGAGGGAATTATGCTAAGTGTAATAAGCCAGTCACAAAATGAGAAGCACTATGATTCTACTTAGAAGCAGCAACAAAAGTAGCTGGATTTATACATAGGAAAATAGAATGAGCTGGACAGAGTGGTGCACGCTTGTAACCCCAGTGATCTAGGAAGTGGAGTGAGGAAGATCGGAAGTTCATGGCAATGGGCAGCTGATGTAATTTAGCAAGACCCTGACTCAAAACAAACAAAAAAACGGGCCTAGGAGTGCAGCCTAGTATGTTTGAGGCCTGGGCTCATTCTTGCAAGAGAAACAATAAAGAGATGGTGGCTCCTGGGGCTGGGGAGTTGGCTGGTGGGCAGAGAGCTTCAGTCAGGGATGATAAAAAGTTCTAAAGATGGCTAACGGTGATGTTGTCCAGTAATGCGGATGTACTTAATGGTTAGTGCTTAATGTCATGTGTATTTTACCATAATTTTAAAAATGATTCAGAAAGTCCCCTGAAAAACCTGGGCAAAGAATAATCAAAAAACTAGTTTCTGACTAAACATTCATGAAGGTTGATAATCTCTGTATCTTGCCACAGGAGTAAAGAAAACTGGCTTTCCCATTAGCTCTTCTGCATTTTTAATTCCTGTCTGTGAAATCTCAAGATTTTTAAGAAGCTGTCAAAATGAGTAAATTTTAACAAAAACTACTACCGCTCTCTTGTGCTTTTTCCTCTCTTCTCCCCTCTTACCTTTGAGAGATAAGCATCCATGTTCCCACGGGTAATGGAGGGATCTGTAACAAACTCAAAGAGCTCCCGCACAGTCATGACGGCAACAGTGTGTTTCAAAAAGAAATCTGTCAGAAAGGAAAGCATTCATGATAGTGTCACCAAAGAAAAAGTTATTATTACTCTAACTACTGTACCGAGAAGCAAAGAGAGAAAAATATATACCATTTCCCAGCAAATGACTGAAGTGTTACCTCACTGAGCCATTTAGTGACAAGATACTTTTTGTTTGTTTTGTGGGGCTAGGAATCAAATTCAGGGCCTCACACATGCTAGGCAAGCACTCTACCAAACCATGCTCCCAGCCTCTCATGAGAAGAGTTTACACAATAGTTTAACTTTCTACTCACCGTTGACATTGGCACAGTCTTTTCTCAGGAACTCCAAGGCATGTGGGTGGTCATGTTCCACGGACTGAGAGACGTCAATGATGTACACGTCTCCACCATGGTACCTTGTGGGCCAGAGACACAGAAGCTATGTATGGGGTACTACTACTTTACTGTATTTTTTTGCTTAAAAAAATTTTTTTTATTTGTTTTTTTGAGGCAGGATTTAGCTATGTACCCAGACTGGCCTCAAATTCACGATCCATCTGTCTCGGCATCCTAAGTGCAGGGATTATAGGCATGATCCACCACACTCAGGCAAAAAAATTCTTCTTAAGAGCAAGAGAAATAATTCATAAAATAACCAAGGTACGTAAGAACGGGCCACTTGACTGGTGAGAGGTGAAAACTGAGAAAACTTCCAAAGCCTAGTAACTCTGCTAATGATCAAGGTAGCCAATTATTCTTTTCTTCTTTTTTTGGGGGGTGGGTGGGGGAGGGGGGTGTTATGCTGGGGATTGAACCCAGGGCCTCTTGCATGATGGCAAGTGCTTTACTACAGAGCTCTACTCCCAGTCCTCCCAAGTGGTCAACACTGCGATGAGGTCACTGAAGGCACAGACCACCTATTAACTGTTACCATGTAGAAGCCAACTTCACAACTGTAAAATTTAGGGTGACTTTGTGATTGCTTTTGCTTGTTATTGTAAAGGACACAAAATGACCTGTGGGACGTTCCTAAGAAACTAAACACACTCACAGCATGTTGAATTCGCTGAGATCTGCGTGGACGAGCCTGGCATCCTGATACATTCTCCGCATGTACTGAATGACCTGCAGATACAACTCCCGCGCCTTCGATTCTGACAACTGGACATTTTTCAATAGTGGTGCAGGCCTTGAATAAAAACAAAAAGAACCATGATAAAATGACCAAGAAGTTCTCCTGCTTCATACTGCATTGTTACATGTGCTGCTCCTCTGCCACTCATCATGTGACCTGCATGTGGGAGAATTCATGCCAGTCAGGGGGGCTTTCAATGAATAGGTGCCTTCCTACCACAATGAATAAAACACCCCTTAAAAATGGGGTTAATGTTCACATTATGAGAAATTTTAGGACTTCAGTAGGGAAATGGTAACAATTATATACAAATACAGTGGGAAAGACTCAAAAAGGAGCTATTTAGATGGAAAACATTCACATTTTGCATAGTTACAAGCACTTAAAAATGCTGGTCTGGGCCTGAAATTCTTAGAGCTTCCATATACTTACATGTCATCTTTACCAATGAAACCCATGACAAGAACGTGACTTCTTAGCATTATTGGTTCTGGACAAGGTATCTCTGCTGTGTTTAGCCTACAACATGAGAACAGGTAAAAGGACAACTGAAAACTCAAAGAGGGATGTAAAGAAATTACAACAGCTACAGTCCACAGGAGTGATACTGCTGTTAGAAGATAGCACCAATGTCTCTCAATTGCACTATATTTCACTCATAAACTCGGGCAAGAATGACTTTATGTATCACGAAGAACAAACTATTACACAAATTAAGCTATTATATCCTATAACCTGTAACACCCATTGCAACTTTTGGGGTGTTAATCGGAGAAAAAAATGTGCATCTTGGAATTGATGAAACACAGCAGATATGTCTAAAATCATCTTTTGAGCTCATAAGCCTGAAAAACGCTTAACAAAAATCACTGGACTCATACCTAATAGCGAGTTGAACACAAGATCTCAAAAGACTTTCAAAACAAATAGTACCTGCTTTTATATAGTAAACTAGCCAATGTACAACATCTGTATATAGCATATAAAAAGTTAAGAGACTGAAAAGTGGAAGAAAAAAATATCCAAGCCAGGCACAGTGACACACACCTGTAATCTCAGCAACTCAGGAGGTGGAGGCAGGAGGATTGCAAGTTTGAGACCAGAGGCAATCTGTATGACTTCGCAAGACCCTGTCTCAAAAAGAAAGAAAATGGGCTGGGGGCGCAGCTCAGTGGTCCAGCACTTGCAAAGCATGCAAGCATGTGGCCCTGGGTTCAACCCCCAGTACTGCCAAAAAAAAAAAAAAAAAAAAAAAAAAAAAACCACCAAACTTTTAGGAAACTTGTTCTCAACTAGGCAAGAAGCCTTTCTTTACCACTGTTAGGGTAAACAAATATATAACTGTTTCCAAAAATGGACTGAAACAAGAGGAGGAAACTGATAAAAAGAGTTTAGGACCAGCCAGGTGTGTGGCGCAGGCCTGTAATCACATTAACTCAGCAGGTGGAGGTAAGAGGATTTTAAGTTTTGAGGCCAGAGGCACCCTGCGTAACTTAGTGAGACTGTCTAAAAAGTAAAAAATGGAGTGGGGTTGCCGTTCAGTGGTACGGTGTATATAAGGCATGTGTACAGGTCTGGGTTCAATCTCTAGAACCGTGAAAGAGTTTAAGACCTAACAAGACTTATCTGAAACTCCAATAACTATCAACAAATGAGACATCATTATCACTATTGTGCTGTTTCCTGTTTAAAATCCTGTAACAGGGCTGGGGATGTGGCTCAGTGGTAGAGCTCTTGATTAGCATGTGAGAGGCCCTGGGTTCAATACTCTAGTACCACAATAAAAAATAAAAAATAAAATCCTGTAACAATTCTTTATTTTCTTCAGTACAAATTCTGTGTGTTTTCTAATGGCTTACAGGGCTTTTAAAATGAATGGGTTTGTTAAATAAATATGAAATCATGGCAAAATCCTTCTGCAACAGATTCTAAGGAAAGAATAGGTAGTTGCCACTGGTCCAGAAAGAAATTTATTTTTTTCTGCATAGCTTAGCAGATGTAATAGAGCTAAATGGCCTCATAGTCCCTTTTTGGGAAGACCACACTGGCACGCAGGGCGTAGCACAGACACACACATCCCAGTCACCTGATTAAGTTCCTCATTTCCTTTTCTGCCCAGGTTTTCACCATTTTTCTAGGGTTTCCTTTACAGTAGCCATGACGAAACCTTAAATAAGCAAAATACTTGTTACTTCAATCATTCCATTATTCTGTGCTAACATTTCAGGAAACAGAAATTAAATAAAGTGGGAGGAAAAAACCTGGACTCACCTGAATTCTCCACTTACATACTTATCTCGATCTTTGAACACCAGAATAGAAGTTTTATAAATTTTGATTGCTCTGCTCTCTCCACTTGCTGTGCTAGCATGGTATACATTGGCCTATTTTAAGTCAAAAACAAAGAAAATGAAGTTTGTGTTAAATGACTAGTGTTTTACTTTTCTAATCTACTCGATCCTACGCTCAAAAGTCAAACGAAATGAATTAACATGCATAAGTAACACTGCTATTTCCTGACAATCTAAGTTACAAAACATCAAAAGGCACAGTGAGAGTCTCCAACAGAGTCATGTGCTGCATTTCAGTCACAACGGGCGGCACACACTATCATGGTTCCATAAGATGACCTAGTCACACCACAGCCATGTAGTTTTTCTAAGTACTCTATGATGTTTGCACAACAAAACTCAGCAATGAGACATTTCTCTGAATGTATCCCACAGCTAGGCAATGCGTGACTGCACATAAATAGCAAAATTCAATTTAAATATACGTGAGAATTGAGTGGCTAACTAAAATCATGTTTGTCTTTTTTTGTATCTACATGTAAAGAAAAAACAAGAAAGACTCACTGCCTCAGAGAGATGAGAACAGAGCTGGGTGTGGTGGTGCGCACCTGTAATGCCAGCACACAGGCAGTAGAAGCAAGAGGATCACAAGTTCGAGGCCAACCAGGGCTACACAGCAAGGCCCTGTTCCAAAAGACGAAAAAGAAAAAAGGAAACAAAACATACAGAAAACAAAACAAAAACCAGGTAGGGATACAAGTAAGACAGTAACTCTTCCCCTTATTAGTAATTTTTAAATTAGGACTCGGACCCACAATGATGTGGCCGCCTAAGCTCACTGCTGGGCGCAACCGGTTGGCCTCAATGATACAATACACCAGTTATACTGAAAAGGCAGTGATATATACACCCTCCTATCTAACCGTTAACTCAGTAACTATTAATCAAAATAGGTTCAGCAACACTGACTGAAACTATCTTGACCTGTGTGTGTCTTTTCCTTCTCTTGTTAAAGGCACAATTTATTTACTAAGTGGCTAGCTTCATTTGGTATTTGAAATAAGAAAACTAACATGAAAACATTCAGTCATCCAAAGAAAAGCTCACTTCTTTTCCTGTGCTAATGCAGCCATTTATCTCTGATATGATTCCTCGGGTCAACATTTTGAATAAAATCATTCTTGTTCTGGGATCCAAAACCTGAAAACAAATGCAAAATATAAAAAAATTCATATAAAGATGGTCCCAAATCTTTCTCATTAAAATATGTGACAATCAGCCAGGCGTGGTGGTGCAGATCTATAATGCTAACAGTCAGGAGGCTGAGGCGGGAGGATTGCAGCAAATCTTAGGCCAGCCTGAACTACTCAGTGAGGTCCTGGCCAGATGGGGCTGCACAGCGAGAGAGACAGTGAGACGGAGGGAGAGAGGAAGGGAGGGAGAAAGGGAGGATCTGAAGACCGCTGCTATTACTGATGAGTAAATCAGATTGTGTCTTTCAGAGTAGGCAATCTTGTGTAAAAAGGTTCTAAAGTCCTCCTAAACAAACAGAAGGCAAGGAATGTAAAGCCTGTTCTTGTCTATCTCTGAAACTGAAGCAGTCTAATATTTGTGTAATTTCAAGGGACACAAGCAGTAGTTCTTTGAGGCTCAGGTGCATGCCACAAACCTAAGGTTAATATAAACCAAACAACCTTGGAAGACTCTAAGACCAAACACCAACGTACAACCATTATAAACCAGACAATAATGAAAGCAAAGAGAGTGACCAGGCACTGATTTTCACTCCTCCTCCAGCCCAGGCAGATAAAGAGGGGAAGTAAGCTGGTTGAGTACAGGAATCTAGTTTGAGACCTGTGCTTCTACAAAAATGGTAATCAGGTAAGTATGGCACACAGGAAGGGGCAACAAGCCAAACGGATTAAGGATAAAGTGGGAAACTGGGCACCATGGCTCACGCTTGTAATCCCAGAGATTCAGGAGGTGTAGGGAGGATGACTGGGAGTTTGAGGCCAGATGCAGCCTGTATAACTCAGCAAGACTCTGTCTCAAAATGAATAAAATAATAATAATAAAAGGGGCTAGTGGTGCAGCTCAATGCTACAGCACTTGCCTACCATGCATGAGGCTCTAGGTTGAACTCTCTAGTACTAAAAACAATAAATAAAATAGAAAAAATTAAAGGCAAATTTAAAGACAAATGGGGGAAAAAACAAAGAGAAGTTAAGTAATTTAAAAAAGACAGTGTAGGACTCAAGGAATACACACTAACATTCAAAATTAACTTTGAAAAAGAAAGCATTTCCTAAATTATTTTAGGGTCTTTGAAAATTAAGGCTGCTTCTATAAAGGACAAAATTATGGCATTTGCTGGAAAATGGAACTAAAGATCATCATTTTAAGCAAAACAAACCAGACCCAGAAAGATAAACACTGCACGTTTTCTCTCATATGTGGATGATGATGTTGCTGTGAGGTGCTGTCAAGTCATGTCTGAATCACAGCAACCTTGTGCACAACAGAATGAAACCCTCCCTGATACTGTGAAATGCCCGACACCATGTTAGTGCTTCTCTGCTATTCACAGGGGTTTCAATGGCTGATTGTTTTTTGGGATGGTTTTGGGAGTGGCCTACAAGGTCCTTCTCTCATTTTTACAGCACTGGGGATTGAACCCAGGGCCTCATAGGGCGCAGAATAAGCATGCTACCAAATTAAACCCCAGCCCCATGTGAATGTTAGACTTTATACTCATTACTAAAACATACACATCATGAAAGTAGATGGGATCCAAGTAGGAAAAGACAATGGACTAAGAAAAAGTGGAAGGGCCATGAAGAAAGGGTAAGGGGAGAAGGGAACAGGAACCTATGGTAAAACTGAGATATATTTATATAAATAGATACCCTCAGAAAAGGCTATTAGTAGGATGAGAGGGGCTGGGGGAGGGCGGACATGAGAGGGTAAGGGGAAGTGAACGTGAGCAATGTACAGTGAACACACCGTGAAGCAAAATGCTGATCTCTGAATTGAACCATAAAAAGGAGTAATTTTAGTAACATTAGCACGAAGCAAGGATGAAAGCAAAGCACAGTTCAAAGAGAAAAGAAATACCACGCAAGCACTTGTAACACATTTAAATTGTACCTGTTCTACAGTTGCTCTGTCTGCCTTATCTTTGATGCGATACCTAACAAAAACCAAAAAAGCATAGTTGACATACTCAAAATTCATGACAGAAGCCACAATAAATCTTCTAACTGTATATCACTTAGCGAAAATTCCTAGGTAAGTAGTTTCTTAACAGAATTCATGATTTGACTGTAGAGTCTTCACTGAAGTCCTTCATGTCCTCTGAGCATGGAATCCAATTCTCTAGAGCAAAAGGAGTGTATATATATGAACATATAAATGTGTGTGTGTGTGTGTGTGTGTGTGTTGCACTTGCAGAAAGGAAAAGTTTCTCCATAGTCCAAAAGCACTACATAAAAGACCAGCTGGGGTAAGTAATGAGGGAAATACTGAGTCTGTACTGTCCTTCACATCTTTAATGATTCTTTTAGCACAGAATTAAAGTCATTTATTTATAAGGCCTTGTGTGTGTGTGGTGTGACAAAGATTGAATCCAGGGCCTGTACGTGTTAGAGAGACACTCTACCACTGAGCTACGCCTCCAGCCCTGTGATGCTTTCTACTTAGAGACACTTTCTGTGGAAGTCACAAGTGTGTACCATTTCCAGACAGACTACAAGCACAAGCTCTGACTTATTTCAGTTCACACACTAGGTGCCTCACAATAACTGAACTAATAAAAGTTCAAGTGTAAGGAGCTGCCAGGAGCCATGGAGCATGCCTGTAATCCCAACAACTCAGAAGGTGCAGACAGGAGGATCATAGGTTTGAGGCCAGAGGCAGCCTGGGCAACTTAGTGAGCATGTCTCAAAATAAAAAATAAAGGGGTTGGGAGTGTGAATGCTTGTCAAGTATGTTCAAGGTCCTGTGTACCAACTCCCCAAAAAACCAATAACCAAAAAAACAAAGAGTCAAACAGACTTGACAGTGAAATAACATGTGACCATGGTTTCTCAAAAAAGCTAGTATTTCTTCATGTAGCAATAAGTCACAAACACTCGGTTTTAAAGTTCAGCTCTTAGGGTTAATTGTACTATGCTAATGTCATTTTCTATAACACAGTGATAAAAAAGTTATTACCATACAAGAGAAGTTAGCCAGGTATTAATCAATTGGTTTTGAAAACCAAAATATAAACCAGAGTTCCCAGTTATACCATTATTATTTAGCTTTTAGTCTTCCCTTAAATTTTTAAAAATACTTCTTAATAAATTCTAAAATGGGAAAATTTTTACACATTTAATCTAAACTAAAATCTATAAACACTGTTATTCTTATGAAAGCACATCTGTAAATTTCATAATTTTAGTTTTATCATATACTTAAGATGCAAATTTAGTACATTCAATCTCAAAGGTGTAAGCCACACTTGATTAAGACTTAAAAGGGATATAAATGAACATCCTTTCCAAAACAATTATGCTATCACACTAGAAATGAGTCTCCATCACCCATGGTTTAAAATAAAAATATTACTTACATATCTGCTTCTTTTTGTCTAGACTTTTCAGTAACCTTATTTATGACAGAATCAGTAACATGTAGCTTATCTATAAATACAAAAAAAGGAAGAAAAGAATGGCTTTATTTATTTTTTTTTTTAGAGAAGTGAGGGGTCACATCAGCATTCTGATCCCTTGCATTCTACCGCTCACTAAATAACACATACATAAAGTTTTTAGTAATACAAAACAGTGTTTTCAACGTGCTACTATAAGATAATCCTACTATAAAACCTAATACAGAACAGACAGGAACTTGAATGGGTATCTGTAACTTCGTATTTTCAAAACAGATGAGAAAACAGAATGTAAAAAGTGTAAGTTAAAAATGTCTTTAAATCACTAGTGGTTTTAATTTTCTTTAAGCAATTACTGGGTCTGTAGCAGCTGAATCTATTCATTTAGTGATGCAGTAAAAATGTATAAGACTTCATGGTTGTTGAAGAACTTCCTCATAGCCCAGTGAGATAACGTATTTCAAAGACTCACCAAGATTAATTTTATTTTCAAATTTCCGTAAGACTTTGTCAGCTGGAGTAGACATTTTGGCTGAATTGCAGTTGGAAGTCTGTCGATTTGCCTGTAAGAAATGAGTTTAGAATATAAGGCACTAGTTATAGACAACAAACCTAGGTTCATCATCATGCGCTTTTTTCTGTAGCTCACAGCTAGCCCACTGTCCACATGGTTATTACTGTTTAAATCTGTTCAATGCAGTCTTATTATAAACAACAAACTAAAATTTAATGTGTTTTGCTAATTTGACTACTTTATAGATTTGGTTTTTTGGCAGTCCTGGAGGGTGGGAACCAGGGCCTCACACAGGCTATGCAAGAACTCTACCACTGAACTGCACCCCAGCCCCTTTTTTATTCTGAGACAGGGTCTCACTGTTATGCAGTGACTCTGGATTCAAACTCATGGTCCTCCTGCCTCAGCTTCCCGAGTTGCTGGGATTACAGGTATGCACCATGGCACCCAGCTAGTTTATAGATTTAATACTTGAGAATGTCCATTCACAAGAGTTTAATAAAGAGCTAAAACTAATATTAAATTCATTGTAACAATTTCATTTTGGGCTCAATCTCAAGAAAGGAAAAGATTAAGTATGAAGCTTAGCACTCAGACTGGTGCCAATTTAAGTAATGGAAAAAAGAGAAGTGCAGACAATATCTAAACTTCATAAATAAAGAGAATGTAGTATACATAAAAAGGATCCCTTACAATTACTGATTCAATCCTGCTACCTCAGCATGGAACTGTGAGGTTGGGCTGTGATCTGTCTGTAAAGAACTTAAATATTTTTTCTACTAAATTTAACTTTTGAAAGAATTTTTGGTCTAGGAGTATAGCTCAGTGGTAGAGCACCTGCCTGACATGAATGAGGCCCTAGGTTTAATCCTCAGCACTGCAAAAAATACATAATCAAAATTTCACCTGTGCTTTGTACTATGTTTTATTTATTCATGCAGCACCGGAGATTGTTAGGTAAGCAGTCTAAAACTGAACCACACCCTTAGACAAACAGGCAAAAATTTAATCAGTATAATCACAGCACCCAAAGATAATAGTTAACATTTAAGCATACACACTTCCCACACTTTTTCACCTAGCTTTCTTAAAAGGGATCAAAGTCCACACTGAAATTGTTCAAAGTCTCACCAATGACTCAATGGAGGAGTTACCAAAACAATACCACAGTGAATGTGAAATTTCTCTGATTATTTTATCTGATTATCAGCGCCTTAGAGATACTTTGGAAGCTTTACAGCATCGAGTCACACCTCCAGCTCATCTTTTATATTTTGAGACAGGGTCTTGTTAAATTATGCAGACTGCCTCTGGCCCTGAACTTTTAATCCTCTTGCCTCAGCCTCCCAAGCTACTGGGATTACAGGTGTGAGCCACTGTGCCTGACTTAACATTTACTGATTATGGAAAGAATCCAAGGCTGGGAAATTATGAGAAACATGGAAAGGACAAAGAATGAAAATCAACGAAGACTAGGGCCACAAAATAATAGAGCCTGAAAACAAATCTGTGACGCAATTCCATAACCACGAAGGCCTTTAAAAAAGATGACAGTGGCTCAGTGGTAGAGCTCTTGCAAAGTATATGCGAGGCCCTGGGTTCAGCCCTCCAATACCTCAAAAACAAACAAACAAATAAGTAAATAAGAAAGACAAGGAAGCAACATGGAAATCCCAGAACAGAAGGATCCAGGGTCATTTAAATACCTGTGGGTTACTTCCTCTGTTCCAGGAACAGCCCTTGGTGAGTTTTCCAACTCCATCATCCCAGTCCCAATCACTGTCGTCGTCATAGTCCTCCTTGTCCTCCTCTTCCTCCTCCTTCGCTTCTATCTCTCCTTTGCCCTTCTCCGTCATATTATTTTCAAAGTCTTCAAATAGACTGTCATCTTTCACTTTGATTGTCTCCGATTCCACGTTTTCACTAGAAATAAAGTTCTGGCATGCTTACACACCCTCTATATGGGCTCCTACGTAAATACGACACAACAGAGTCAATACATGCTGAGAAGTCTGGACATTTCCCTTACAACGTACATCCTACAAGCTCCATCTTCTTGATACCAAGGTTTCCCGTTTCTCCGTCCTGTGGCAACGGTTTGCTTATTCTCCATGCACACAGGAACTTTTGTATGCTGACCTGTAACCCTAGGACTGGAAAGCCCTTCTCGTTTCTCTGGCTAAACCCTACTTATGCTTCCTGTGTCCACTTACCATCACCTGCTCATGGAAGTCTTCCCTGTTTTTCAACCAATTCTAACACAAATATCGTCTTATTACTTCATATCTGTTTTCCTTGCAGGAAGACAAGCTGTGCCAATTAGTATGGTGTTTACCCCCTACCACAGAACACTAGACCTGACACATAAAAACTGGTCATGTATTTTTTTATCAAAAATATACCAAAATGATCAATAACATTTACATGTAAAAAATTGTTTGTTGTTGTTAGGTGCCTTCGATTGTGTGTGACTCATAGTGACCCTCATAGCGTTTTCAATGGCTGTTTGGGGTGGATCCTTCTCCCCAATGAATTGTAACAAATCATAAATATAAAGCACAAACTCTCTTCTTGGAATTTCAAAATAACTGTCTCATATTATTTTAAAGTAAGAATTATCCTTCACTGCTTTCTTTCTTTTTCCTTTTCTTTCTTTTTTTTTTTTTTTTTTGTGGTACTAGGGGTTGAACCCAGGGGGTCACACCTGCATGCTCTGCAAGTGCTGGACCACTGAGCTGAGCCTCCAGCCCATTTTTTTTTTCTTCTTCTTTTTATTTTCTTTGAGACAGGGTCTTGTTATGCAGACTGCCTCTGGTCTCGAACTTGCGATTCTCCTGCCTCGCCTCCAGAGCCGCTGGGATTACAGGTGGGCGACACTGCACCCGGCCCCCTTAGCTGCTTTTTAATAAGACCCCCACATCCAACATACTACCAAACCCTGTCACTTGTACCCACAAATCCTAATTTTCTGACCCTAGCTTTAACATCCATCATGTTTGAACCTAAACTACTTTATTACTTTTGAACTGGTAGCTCTGTGTTCCACTCTTGCTCTCCAAGACCATCTCCTACATAGCAGAATGACTCTTTTAAGTCGTAAGATACACGATGTCATCCCCTTGCTGAAATGAAATTTCTCTTCTGGCTTTCTATGCGACCTGGAGCAGTACTTTTACTCCTTCCTGTAACTTGTAAGGCTCTGCGTGATCTAGCCCCTTGTGGCTTCTATCACAACCACTTCCACTGCGCTTTAAGCACAGGTCACTTGGTCTTCCTTTCCCAGCCAAAAGGGATCCCACTGTGGGGCCTCTCCACTTGTCCCCTCTGCCTGTAGAGCTGTGCCCTCTGCTCCTTGTCGTTTATATCTAGACGTTAGCCGGTTGTTCTCTGATTATCACTTAATATTTATCAACACATTTTAACTATTTGCACAGCCCATATCATTACCTGTTTCTCTTTTAAACAAACAAACATAAAACAAACAGTGTGCCCTCCTTCCCATCTAGAAGGTGCAGGTCCATGACAGCAGGGACTCGGTTTGCCCTGCTCCCCGCGGTCCGCAGCGGGGGACAAAACGCTAGCCCAAACGCTCATTTAATAACGCAAGAACTCGGGTTTCCCAGTTCCCACCCCTGCCTCTGCCTCGGCCACGCCTACGCCCCTCCCCGGGGACCCCGCAGACCCCCGGCAGGCGGCCTTCCCGACTCCGCCCTGCAGTGCGGACAGGCCCGGCTGGGACCCGGGACGCCCCAGGAGCCACCAACGAGGGCCCGAAGCCCGCGCTCGGCCGCCGCCTACCCGTCGGCGTCCGCGTCATCGAACTGCCCCGGCACCGCGCGGCTCATGAGCAGCCGCCGGAAGTCCATGGCGGCGCCCGGGCCTCCGCCTCGCAGGCCGTTGGGCGCCCAGACGCCGACACCACGAGCCCAGAAAATCCCGACCAACAGCTCCCACACAAGACGCCACACGACGACTGGAAGCTCAACCGGAAGTGACGATACCGGAAGTCACGCCCCCGCAGGGCCGACTTCCGGAGCTCGCGCCGGAAGGCGGGCGAGAGAGAAAAACCGCGTGCGTAGCGGCGTTCGGCTCTCGCCCCTTCGTTATCCTGCGAGCGGATCGGGGTGGGCGATCGTGGAGCTGACGTCACGCCGGACTCGGGGCCGTTCCGGCGCGAGCCGCCGGCGGCCAGTTAGGCAGAGCCGGGGTGCAGAGGCGGAGGACGCCCTTCAGCTTTCCTCGGAGCGGGGCGCAGGGCGGACGCGCGGGGTCCCCAGCTGGTCGGAGGCGCCCGGTGCGGCGTGGATCAGCGCGCTTTGCAGGCGTGGGACTCGGCGCACCGCGTGGAGGTGACCGTGAGACCCGTGGTTCGCACAGAGCTCATCAGCCGGGCGCCGTGGCGCACACCTGTCATCCCAGCGACCCGGGAGGCGGAGGCAGGGGGATCGCAGGTTCGAGGCCAGAGGCAGCCTGCGAAACTTAGCGAGACCCTGTCTCAAAAAGTGAAATAAAATGGGCTGGGGGTGCAGCTCAGTGGTCCAGCACTTGCAGAGCATGCAGGCACGAGGCCCTGGGTTCAACCTCCAGTACCGCAAAAAAAAAAAAAAAAAAAAAAAAGCAACAAAACAGACATACATCGTGCAGCACAGGAAAGCAGGGAGGGGAAGCTGATTTACATGTTGGGTCTGACTTGACAAGGAGGTGTTCAAATATGTATCAGGCAAAGAGAAATACAGTGTTTTGTGAAAGCTGATAAGTTTATAATAATATCTTGTAAATATCCTTTGTTTAACTGAGAGACTCACACTTTGTAGGTCTTAGCCTTTTAAGGAACTATTCTGTAGTAGCCACACATGAACTGTTTTTGTTGCAATCAGTATTTACTGCCATAATAAGTTGACAAATGCCTTTGTAAAAATTAAAGCACAAATCTTTGCTGCTTTCTTTTTCTTTTCTTATGCTTGTGGGTCTCACACAGGTTCTCACACAGACTTCCCAAGTGCTCTATCACTGGGCCTCTTTGCTGCTTTCATATTGTGAAGAGGGGTGGGGGGGGGGACCTCTTTTTGTTTCCACATACTCCTTGACACTAAAATCACGTGGTTTTTGTTTGTTTGTTTTATGAGGCCTTCTATCATTCAGCAGTTAGGAATAAGGATTCTCAAAAGTTTTGGTCATCATCCCAGGCAGTGCAAAGGAGGAGAAAAGTTTTGGTCATCGTCTTCAGATGCTGTGCACTTTAAAGTGGATACCTTCATGAAAAGTGAGGAGGCGCGTCGGATTCGGGTGCCATGAGTGTCAGTGGTCTTTCTCAAGACTTACTTTGCTCAGGCACTCTCTCCTGTCTGGAAGCCGGCGACGCTTCAGAGTTGCCTCAGGTGTGCATTGCTAAGTTCTGGGATGTTCAGTGTCTCCCAAATGAATGCTTCTTCAAAAACTTGAGGGACAATAAAAGAATCTCCAGTGGACACATAAGGGAGGAGAATATGGAGCCTGGTTTTCCTAGTCCCATTCATGTATAAAGAAAGATATACAGGGCTAAACCTGATCCTCTGTAGTGGGCTCACGGAGTCCCAAGAGTGCAGCCAGGGGGCCTGGTCATAAATCAGCCACAGGCAAAGTAAGAGCTCATGGGCCTGACACATGGCCTTGTGCATCTCCCACTGTTGCAGGTGAGGCAGTTGTCATACATACCAACACTAACAGCACCCTGAATGCAATGACGCCCATCTTGTGTCTTCATGAAAGTTTCTAGTGCCCTTTCTCACAAAATAAAATGAATTATAGTGTCTCAAGATCTTCATGAATGTTGTTCTAAATGTTCAAGAGTGAGTCGGGCGTGGTGGCGCACGTCTGTAATCCCAGCGACTTGAGAGGTGGAGGCAGGAGGATCGCAAGGTCGAGGCCAGAAGCAGTCTGCATAACTCAGCGAGACCCTGTCTCAAAAAGTAAAAAAATGGGCTGAGGGTGCAGCTTGGTCGTCCAGCACTTGCAAAGTGTGCAAGCGCGAGGCCCTGGGTTCAACCCCCAGTACCACAAAAAAAACAAAAGC
The DNA here is from genome assembly GCA_007922755.1 of Pedetes capensis. NCBI lineage: Eukaryota > Metazoa > Chordata > Mammalia > Rodentia > Pedetidae > Pedetes > Pedetes capensis. The sequence goes on along the minus strand of VMDO01001887.1, from coordinate 61,750 downwards.
GTTCAAGAATTACTAGCAAGAGGACAGGGAAATAATGTTAGGTGCCATCAAATCAGGTCTGTCTCATAACGACCCTCCATACAACAGAATGAAACACTCTCCAACACTGTCATGCCTGGCCCTATTGTCAGTGCGTCTCTGCTATTTTTACAGTTTTCGATGGCTGATTGTTTCAGGATTGCTTCGGGACTATATTGCCACGTCCTTCTCCCGATCTTATTTATATTAATCAATTTACTAAACTCTTTCATCTTAGATAAAGTAATGCTTAACTGGTGACGGATGTGCCCTAACGGGAACATAACCAGTGATCTCGGGTCACTAAGACTTGGATCCTTTTTAAGGATGTATAGATATTTCTTTTTGTTATGAGTAGCTTTATAGTATGTCTTTTATTTTTGTTTCAATTAACGATATCAAAAGGTCATTTTAAATATCAAAGATTTTTTTGAATTACGGTCAATGTAATAATACAAGAGTTTTTGTTCTGTTTATAAAATGTTAATAAATATGTTTTGAAACTGAAATATTTTAAGAAAGATAAACTAAAACATAAAGCCAGTTGCAAACAAAAAGGAATACCTGTACATCCTTGAAAAAGTATAAGGTCCTAGGAACCCAGTGTCACCAGTTGTGTGCCCATTAGGGCATGCCACCAGTTAAGTGTGAAGGCGACTTGAGACTAAGCCATACATGAATTTTATAAATTACTATTTAGTGGAATCAGATGTCACCTCATTACTGGAACTCTGTTTTATTTTTCTTCAATGTAAAAAGACTAAGCCTAACCTCTACCCTGGTGCTACTTTTAAAAGATTCAACAAACACGCAAGAATTATCAGTAAGAAAGGTATATACTCATATATCCCTATGTTTATAAACATATGATATGACTTACAAAAAGCCCAAAATATTAAAACAGCAGGTTACTTGTCATTTAATGTGATTTTCCTAGAGTGGTTTTACCAACAGGAAGCTAAATATACAGTGGGGAAAGATACCAGAAAGCACATTCTAGCTGTGCAGCAAAATTCTAATAAAAAATTACATAGCAGGGTATGTACACCTTTAGAAGAGCCTTTTGATGTTTGCCTGAACTATTAATATTAATGCTTTTTAAATTATTAATCCAGAATGAAACACAGAATATAAAAAGAGAAAATGAGTCTACAGTTACATTTTCTGAAGATATTTGTAGCACACAAGACAATCTATTAGGTGGTGAGTATCCCTTTTGGGGGGGGGGATATGCAAATGAGAGAAACAGATTGTTTTGTGTCCTTATGGTAATAGTGCCTGGAGCTGTAGCACTGTGGCATCCGATCCTGTCAGATCTCGGAAGCTAAGCAGGGTCGGCCCTGGTTAGTCCTTGGATGGGAGACTGCCTGGGAACACCAGGTGCTGTAGGCTCCGGAGACAGACCCGGCAACCCACTCCCAAAAACCTGTCTGCCATTGAAAACCTGATGAATAGCAGAGAAGCAGTAACAGTACTGTTTTGCCTGTTTTCCGTAGGGTCACTATGAGTCTGACACCGACTCGACAGCACCTAACAACAATAGCAACACAGAGATCAGAAAGGAAAAGAAATGATTATTTGTAAATATGTGATTTTGTACATAGTAGATTCATAACAACCTATACACTATTACAACCAATACAAAAGTTTAGAAGAATTGATGGTTCAATATAAAAAACTAATAGCATTCCAATGTGCTTCTGATTTTTTAAGCACATGTTAAATCCGGATAATTTGTCAGGTTTAGAAGCAATATGACATTGCATTTAAAAGTAGTATTCTAGGCCAGGCACAGCATGACACCTGTAATTCCAGCAACTCAGGAGGGAGAGGCAGGAGGATCACAAGTTTGAGGATAGAGGCAGCTTGTGTATTTTAGTGAGATCTTGACTCAAAATAAAAAATAAATGCAAAACAGTCTTGGGGTGTAGCCCAGAAGTAGAGCACTTGCAAAGTACGTGTGAAGCCCTGGGTTTGACCCTCAAGTACTCCAATAAATTGTTGTTAGGTGCCATCGAGTCGTGTCCGACTCATAGCAACCCTCATAGGGTTTTCAATGGCTGACAGTTTCGGGATTGCCTTGGGAGTGGGTTGCCACATCCTTCTCCCATTTTTGTGGTGCTGGGAATTGAACTCAGGACCTCAGAGACTGCAGAGCGGCGCTCTATCAACTGAGCTAAATCCCAGCCCCTACTCCAATAAATAAATAAATGTAAATAAAAGTAATATTTTAGAATGTCAGCTGCACTGCTTAGCAGCTCTGGGACCTTAGCAAAATGGCTCAAATTCTGTGTACCTCAGTTTCCTTATTTGGAAACACGGGTGGTAACAGTACTAACCTCACGGGAGTGTTGCAAATTTAAACAAGTTTATGTGTTTGTTATTTACTATCCTATGTGCTTTTTTGAATCCTTTTGAAACATTTTGAATTAAAATATTTTAACATTACAACAAAAAGAATTTTGGAGATACCTTGGAATTTGTTGTCATGGCATTTAGCCAGAATGATATCTAGCATACTTTTTTGTAGCCATCATTTTGGGATTTGTTTCCCCAGGTAAAAAGTTGGTTTGTTTGCTATCACAAAGCCATGCCAGACTCCACACAGTGAATAAGGTTGAAATAAAATGTAATTCCTAAAAACCTGCCACCGTCAATTTCTTAAATATAACGGTTACCACATAAATGTATGGTCAACTCATTGTTATTTCCTTCTTTTTCCTTCTAACGAGATACCCACATTGGAAGTTACTCACAGAAGGTACAAATTCAGCCAGTTAACCCCAGCGTGTCTTCCTGGAGACAACGTGAACCCATTTGCAAATTTCACCAGATAGAAGCCTTTCGTGATGAAATGACGTTTCCGAATGTGACGCAGGGCTTTTCTCCAGAGAAGCCAGAGTTGCCACGCCATGTGTATCTCTATGCAAAAGACACCAGTGTAGAGCAAGATTCATTTAAGCAAGAAAAGCCGATGGAAACTGTCATTTCTACGTATGCAGACCACCTCGCTCATGAGTGTGTCAGACAGTCTTCTAGAAGTCCGTCTTTAATCCACTGCAGTGGAGAGACACTGCAGTACGTGGGAAAGCCCTGGGCTGAAAGTACTGTTGTAGAATCTGCCCTCAGCCCTCGCCAACCTCAAAGCTTTCCATATAAAGAAAATGTCCCTACAGACGTTGAAAACACGTTTTTTAACGAGAACAGCTTCGATGTGCTCGATCTGAGCACTGATTATAAAACAGAGGAGGTGAGACTGTTGATGGTCAGTAAAACCTATGGAATATGTAAGGATGTGGGCTTGGCTTGTTTTGAGAAAAGGTTCCATCAGGCTAGCCTTCAACTCATGATCCTCCTGTCTTGGCCTCCAGGGCTGCAGATGTGTGCCACCACACCCAGCCTGAGGGGTTTTGTTGCTTAAAAACACATATAGGACAAGGGCAGTGGTGTCCGCCTGTAATCTCAGCAGCAAGGGAGGTGGAGGCAGGAGGATCACAAGCTTTTCTACCAAAGTGAAAACATTTGTCTTTTGGTTTATTGATTCTGTGCACACTGAAGGTACTAACAATATAAGTTCTACATACTCTTTAAACAAACCAAAAGCTGTAAGAATTGGTGTGGGCAAATAGATACAATCCAAAAAGAGTATAAATAATCACCTTCCAATGTGAATTTGATGAGATAAAGTGTGGCTGTTATGTTTCATTTCACAAGTATAAGCAGCTTGTTTGTTTTGAGAGGGCTGCTCTGGGGCTCACTATGTAGCCCAGGCTGCCCTTGGACTCATCCATCCTCTGGGCTCAGCCTCTCACGTGCTGGGATCATAAGCATGTGCCACCATGCTTGGCAGTATGAGTAGATGTTTTGTTCATTTATTTGGAAGTAGATGGCAACATTTGAAAGACAACTTTACCCAGGTTGATTTCTGGAAAACAAAAATTTTAAAGTACACTTAATTAGGGTTTCTCAAGATTGCTCTTTTTTCCATTGCATGTAGTCATCCCTTCTGCCAGTCAGTAGATACTTTCGGATACCTACCATTTACCAACCCCTAGCTATGTGTTTGCCTGAAGCTGTAGCCCTGTGGCATCCGATCCCGTTAGATCTTTGAAGCTAAGCAGGGTCAGGCCTGGTTAGTACTTGGATGGGAGACCACCTGGAAACACCACATGCTGTAGGCTTGGGAAAAGGACCCGGCAACCCACTCCCAAAAATCAATCCACCATTGAAAACAACCCTGTGAACAGCAGAGAAGCACTGACAATAGTGTTTTGTCTGTAGTACATAGGGTCGCTATGAGTTGGATACCAACTCGACGGCACCTAACAACAAGCTATGCGTTGGTTACATAATGGTTTAAAAGATAATACAATTCTTTTTCCTCATGAATATAACATCCTAGTAGAGGAGATAGACATTAAGGAAATAGTCACCCAAATACTTTTGTTGGGTGCCATGGCGGACACCTGTAATCCCAGAGACTGGGAAGGAAGAGGCAGAAGGATCGCAAGTGAGGCCAGAGGCAGCCTGCATAACGTAGTGAGACCCTGTCTCAAAATAGAAAAGAAAAAACAATGGGCTAGGGGTGCAGCTCAGGGGTGGAGTGCTTGTAAAAGTATGCACAAAGCCCTGAGTTCAGCCATCAAGTACAGCAAAAATGTATAAATAAATAAATGTATACTTTTATCGAAGACAAAAGCTGTGCAGAGGTAGGATAGTCCTCTCTGCTGAGGACACCCGCCCTGGGGAGGCTTCCCTGAGTGGTCACTGAGCTGAACTCTAAAGGATTAGTGGGAGCTCACGAGGCAGCTCGGGTGGGAGAGCATTTCACAGAGCCCCTGTAGCTGCAGGGAGCACATGACCCGCTAGGACCTGGAGGAAGCCCAGTGTCCAGGAAACCCAGGGTTGCAGGGAGCAAGAGAGGTCAATGAGGCTAGGAAGGTGGCATGGGTCAGACATCAAGAGCAGACATCACGGCCCTGGAGGCCTCAATAAGACTGTTGTCTTTATCCCACAGCAATGAAAAGCCATTTAAAACACAGGGGTCCAATATCCCTGAATTAGTCTAAAACCACTTCTAATATATATACATATTTTTTGTGGTACTAGGGGTTGAACCCAGGGCCTCGCACCTGCATGCTCTGCAAGTGCTGGACCACTGAGCTGCACCCCCAGCCCACTTTTTTTACTTTTTTGAGACAGGGTCTCGCGAAATTATGCAGACTGCCTCTGGTCTTGAACTTGTGATCCTCCTGCCTCAGCCTCCCGAGCCGCTGGGATTATAGGTGTGTGCCACCGCGCCTGGCTTTTCTAATGGTTTTTGATGTCATGTTCATTTCAGTGTTTTATACCACAGTTTACTGTCCATTTTTAACTACCCCCAAAACTTATATTGTGGACATCTGGTCAGTCGTGAGACATGTCCATCTGTCATTCTAATATTCAAAGGAGTTGGAGCACAGTGAGGTAATGGTATAAATGAGGAATTTCTAAGAGTCTTTCTTCAAAAGAGACTTCACAGTCCGTAGGGTAGTTGAAAAGATGTGTGTGTGTGCCTGTGTGCTATTTAATGTGAAGTCAAAGTAAGCAAGGTGGCTCATGCCTGTAATCCCAGCACTTGGAAGGGTGAGGGAGGAGAATTGCAGGTTCAAGACTAGCCTGCACTACATATGGAGATGCTGTATAAAAATAAATAAGAACAAGAAAGCAAAAGAGAAGGCATCTTATATGCCTTCATAAATGTTTGCATCATAGAAATGGTGACAGTATGAAGGTGTAATTCTCCTTTTGTCAAAGTAAATCCAATGCCTGTGTCTGTCACGTACCTCCTGCTTGTGTTCCTCCGTGCTGGTAGGAGCTATGTGTATATTCAGCAACACACGCGCAGGTATTATTACTGAAAGTAGATGGTTATTATTACGGTGTAGCTGAGGGAGCCAAGCCAGGGATCTACAATTCAAGGCCAGCTCTGTCTGACTTCAAAACCCCTGACGTCTTTCCTATTTGTTTTATGTACTGTAATCTACAGATTGAAGTTTCTTCCAAAGAAATCCAGAATCTGGAGGAGCTCCCAGAGATGCCAGCCCCTGCCCAGGAGGAGGTCACGGCAGAAGGTGTGGATAGCCTGTCGGTCCCCTCAGCGTGGTCTCCAGCAGACATCTTCCCGGATGAAGAAGTGTCGCAGGAAGACCACTTGAGCCCTGACACTGAGCGAAGCTGTGACGGCCCCCGGCTCCCGGAGGACTCGGCTCTCCACAAAGCCCTGCGGAACCTGCAGCGTACCAACAGACAGCAGCAGGTGCGGATCCACGACCTGCAGTGCCAAAACCGGCACCTGGAGAAGCAGGTGGAGGAGCTGCAGGGGGAGACCACCAAGCAGCAAGTGTTCACCGATATCATAAACAGACTAAAGGAGAACATGGAAGAGCTGATCGAGGAAAAGTACAACATAATTCTAGAGAAGAATGGTATTAAAAAGAAACTGCAGGACTTGGAAGAGACGCTAGGTAACACCCAAACGTGCCTTCAGGCATCCAGGAAAGAGAGGGAAGTCTTACAGCTCCAGGTCAAAAAAACCAAGGCCCATTATATTCAGGCACAGGAAAGGTACATCACAGAAATGCAACAGAAAAAGAGGTACGCAAACCAGTGTGCGGAGATGGACAAAACCTTAAGCAAGAAAGAAGAAGACATCGAAAGGCTGCAGCAACTCAAAGGGGAGCTGGAGGCGGCCACCACTTCTGCCTTGAACTTGTTGAAGAGGGAGAAAGAGAGCCGAGAACAAGAGTTCCTGTCTTTTCGGGAGGAATTCCAGAAACACGAAAAGGAAAACCTGAAAGAAAGACGGAAGTTGAAATCCAGAGTCGAGAAACTGATCACTCAAGTTAAAACCTTGCTGTTATCCTACGAAAACGAAAAGGCCAAGAACGCAAAACTTCAGCAGCAGATTGACAAAGCGAAAAGTGAAAATGCGGAACTTCAGCAGCAGGTGGCGAGGAGCCAGGGGCCCAATTCTGTCCCTAAATTTGAGATGGCTCTGCTAAAGGAGCAATTGCAGGAAGTAATGCAGCCAGATATGACCCAGGTATTGATGCAGGTTCTGAATCTCCAAAAGAATCTCTCAAGTTTCTAGTAGTCTGGTGGTGTACATTTAAACATGGCACTCACATACCTGTAGAAAGAATTATTAAAATAGAAAGGAAAATGCACCACAGATTTGGTTCATGGGTACACACCGCAAAGATCAATAATTCTTGGTTTCTTGTGATTATTTTGGTGGAGGTGACAATTAACCTGGAAATTTTGTGGGTAGCCATGACCAATCCTAAGGAGCATCTCCCAGAAGGTACCTTTGAGAAAGGATTTTCCGAGTGTGGCTTTCACTCCTATTTAGCAATAAGCTAAATAATGTGACTACATAGTTGGTTTACAAGGTAATACAAACATATTAGAGCATATTATTAATTTTGTAAAATTATACATCATTGAAAACACAACATTACAGCCTCGTATCCATATGGTTGGGGTGGCTGCAGGCATTTTTTGTTGATGGGTTTGGGTTTCTTTTCCTACAGTACTAGGGATTGAGCACAGAGCCTTGTACTTGGCAGGCAAACACTCTGCCAATGAGATAAGTTCTCAGCCCGAGGCTGCTGTTTTCTAGTATCTGCAGTCCTGGAGGCTTTTCCTTCCCCTGTGTTTTTCTTTTTCTTTTCTTTTTTTTTTTTCCTCACAGCCAAGGAACTGAAATCATATTCAGGAATGAATAATTTTCATAAACTAGAGCACATCTATTATATTTCACTTTTTAAACGCCTGCATTAAAGTATATGAATCTTGCTGGGTGCGGTGGTGCACGCCTGTAATCCCAGCGGCTTGGGAGGCAGAGACAGGAGGATCTCAAGTTTGAGACCAGGGGCAGTCTGCGTAATGAGACCCTGTCTCAAAAAAGTAAAAAAAAATCGTCTGGGGGTGCAGCTCAGTGGTCCAGCACTTGCAAAGCATGCAAGTGTGAGGCCCTGAGTTCAACAACCAGTACTGCCAAAAAAAAAAAAAAAGTATATGAATCTTAACTAAATGTTGGAAAATCTTAATGGCTTAGAGAGTGAACGTGAGCTAAAAGAATGTGCAAGATTATTTTTACATGTGTTATAATTACTTGAATTAAGCTGATAGATTGCCTCAAAGATGTCCTTAGACTCTCTTTCATGATTCTGTAATAAGCACAAGTATTGTTTGCAAGTAAATAATTCTATTTTTAATTATTCTTTGGAAAATACTATTCTCTTTTATTTAAAAAGCTCTTAGGATCTCTCTAAGGATTACCTAAACCAATGATTCTCACATTTGGACATGTGCCCTAATGACCTGCGGGGCTTGCTAGTGTGCAGACTGCTGGCCCCATCCCACAGTTCCTGATTCAGTAGGTCTGTGCTGGGCCTTAAGAACATGCAGTTCCAGCAAGATCACAGGTCTTGCTGATGCTGCGGGTCCAGGGACCACACAGAGAACTGCTGACCTTAGCAAACATGACCTTAAGTCTAACTCCTAACCAAATCATGACAGATTTTGAATTGGTTAGCTCAGAATAAGTTATACATTGTATAGAGGTTTAACATGACATATCATTTTTTTTCTTTAGCTTTCTTTTTAAAAAGTCAAGTTCCTTGCTTTATCTCGATCATACTCTACTTTTAGTTTCGCTTTGTACTAACACTAAGTCCATTTTCTCAAAGTATGGTCTGAGAGCATGTGTGAGGTCAAAATTATCTTCATAATAATCTTAAGACATTATTGTCACTAGATGTGGTGGCACACGTCTGTCATCCCACCTATTTGGGAGGCTGGGGGAGGAGGATTGCAATGTCAAGGCCAGCCTCAGCAACTTAGTAAGGCCGTGTGTCAAAAAGAATTTTTAAAAAAGACTGGGAGTGTAGCACAGTGGTTGAGTACTTGTCTACCATGCATGAGGCCCAGGGTTTGATCTCTAGCACTGCCAAAAGAATAAATAAATAAATAACTTTAGTGCTTTTTTCACTCTCATTTTTTGCAAGTGTACAGCAGTTTTCCAGAGGCCGTGTGCCATGTAATAATGATATAATTACTGCCACGACTGATGGAATGTATGAGGTAAATTGTTTTATAAATATAGCATTAAAGTATTTGCACACCTCTAATCCCAGCACTCGGGAGGCTGAGGCAGGAAGATCCAGTTTGAGGCCAACGTGGGCTACATAGCAAGACCCAAGCCAGCCTGAGGTACACTGTGAGAAACTGTCTCAAAAAGAAAGAAGGGTTTTTTTTGCTTTGTTTTTTTTTTTTTTTTTTTTTTCAAAATGGGATGGGAGTTTAGTTCAGTAGTAGAGCTCTTGCCTAGCCTATGCAATGCCCTAGGTTCGATCCTCAGCACCACACACACACAAAATTTGCAAAAAAATGTATGACAATGCCAGTGTTTTCACTAATATTTTACTTTGGAAAATGCAATTTTTAACTAAAATTTTATTTATGTTGATACGTAGTAGATTCATTATCAGCTAAATGAATTAGTAAACAAATATTCTGTTATACTTCCTAATACAATAAATATTAATAGTTACCTACATGGACAAAAGGTTTTGTGGTTTTCAATAATTTTTTTAAGTACTGCAGGGGGTCAGACCCAGAGATTCATGTGTGCTAGGCAAGTAGTCTACTACTGAGCTGAACCCCCAGCCACTTTTTATTTTTATTTTTTTTGTTTTGACATAGGGTCTCGGTTGTACAGGCTGCTTCTGGCCTCAAACTTGTGATCCTCCTGCCTCAGCCTCACAACTCACCGGGATTAGGCATGTGCCACAGTGCCCAGCTTTCAATAATTTTTAAGAGCATAAACATACCCCAAGAAAAAAGTTTGAAAACCACTGCTTAAAGTTTTTAAGAGTGGTATTTTATTCAACTTCTTACTTAAAAGATAGTTCAGGTTCTTTGTCTTCATTGTGAAAAATCTGAATTGTGTACATGTAGGGCACAAAGATGATGCATTCTAATTTGTTCCTGAATTGCTCAACTTGTGAAGAAGGCAGAGTGAATCCCCTAGCTGTTAAGAAAACTTCTCAGCTGGCCTCCAGAATTTACAGTCTCCTGGCTCTGATGGCAGGACTTCTCACACGTCAGGTAATTAAAAAAATCCAATTCTTTTTTTTTTTTTTTTTTTGTGGCATTAGTGAGTTGAACACAAGGCCTCATGCATGCTTTGCAAGTGCTCTACCGCTGAGCTGCACCCCCAGCCCATTTTTTACTTTTTATTTTGAGACTGGGTCTCACTAAATCATGCAGGCTGCCTCTGGCCTCGAACCTGCAATCCTCCTGCCTCCACTTCTTGGGCTTACAGGCATGCACCACCATGCCTGGCTTAAAGTCCAATTCTTTAGTGGGATTGGACCAAACCAGGAAAGGCAATAAGGGATGACAGCATAAAGTTATGAAAGAAAAAATGGAAGACAGAATACAGAGTTCTAACCCAACAAATCAGCCTTTCCTCTTTCCTATTGCCTCTTAACTGTTTATCTTTCTTCAACATCTAATTCCCACAAGCCGACTATAAAATAAAATATAATAATATAATAAGGCGAAAAGGAAGATTCTAAGTGAACCCTTTCATTGGTACGTCTACATTTCAGAGCAATAGTCTTATACCTTATGTCAGTCTGCTCCTAGTGATTAATGATTGTTCATATCATGAGCTGTTTGCTTAGTCCAAAAAATACCTTTGGTGCAGGGGAAGCTGTGTATATTAGTTGAAAAAGGAATGAAATATCAGATGAGTCCAAATTCTGACTTCACCACTTCCTGACAGTGTGGTTCAGCCAAATAACCTTTCTCAGCCTCAGTTTCCTCATCTGAAGTGCTGTAGAGGCATTTATGTCTATTGTCCTTGATCTTTTTTTTTTTTTTCCCAGTACTGGGGGGCTGGACCTAGGGCCTTGCACATACTTTGCAAGCACTCCACCACTGAACTATCTCCTCCGTCCCTTTTTGACTTTTTTACTTTGAGTCAGTATCTTGCTAAGTTGCTCAGGCTGCCTCTGGCCTCAAACTGGAGATCCTCCTGCCTGTGCCTCCTGAGTCACTGAGATTATAGGTGCACAACACGACACCCAGCTTTGTCCTTGATTTTTATGGATTATCTCACTCAGTCCTTATTTTATTAGGCTTTAAAAAAAAAACAACTCAGGAAAACAAAGCAAGCCTTAGAATAATGGAGATTTTTCTCTAAAGTCTCCCATACGGTTAAGTGGCAGATCTTAGATACAGACCTTTGCGCTTTTGTCCTCTAGGTTGAATTGGTAATATTATCTGTATTCTGGAGATCCCTTTGAAATGTCATAGTTAGAGCTTCAGTATTATTGAGGATGTTGAATTGTTCTGATGTCAAGTATAGCAATTTGTCTAAAATTTGGATTTTTAAACAGTGATAGTCTTGAGTGGCAACCTGATTGGATTAAAAATGCCTGGAGGATTAGGGAAGCACACCTCTGGGTGTCTGTAGGGGCATTTCTGGAGACCATTAGATCTCCAGGGCTCCAACATAATGAATGGATTAACCCCTAGTGTGGCATTAATGAATGGATTAACCCCTGGATGGAGTCACCACATGATGGCATTACAGGGAGGGGGCGGGAAACGGGAGGGAGCAGGTCTGTGAGGGCGTGTCCTTGGGCCCAGGTCTTGCCCTGGCTCTGCCTACGCACCCTTTTTCTCTTTCCTGTCTGCCATGATATGAACTGGTCCACCATGCCCTCTATGCCATCATGGGCTGAAACCTCTAAAATCACGAGCTAAAATAAATAATAATTCTCCTCAATCAAGCTGTTTATATCAGGTATTTGGTCACAGGGACACACAGTCTTACAAACACATAAATTGACTAGGCTAAAGAGGGACAGACATATGAATGTATAAACAGGTATAGCTATTATAGACAGGTGTTAACGTCTTGGCAGTTAAACTGACCTGTCCAAATAACAACTTATGTAAAAGCATGAATCAATATGAAATCTTTCTGTTAACTCTTATGTCTGTGAAGAGTATTTGATGATTGAAGCTCAATATGATTTTGTCTCCTTTAGTTATTTTATAAGGAAGTTTTTTTTTTCATCTGCCCTTTTTCCTTCCTCTTTTTGCTTTATGGAAAACCTTTTAATTTAGTTTTTCAAAACTATTGTCCTTAGGATATCACCAGTCTCGATGATGAACATTTCAAAGAGAATGGGAAAGCTAGTGACATAATGCTGCAAAAATTGAAGAGCTTTCAGCTTAAAAAGAAAGGTTTAGATGAAGAGGTACTACATTTATTCTTATTCTAAACCTTTAGTAAAAATAAAAAAAAAAAACAGTTAAAGGGTCAAGAGAATTCACTCCAAAAATTTGGGTTGTGTGTGGGAAGCAGATTAGCTTTACTGTGCCCCTCACTAAGTAGATACAACATTTGACTTGTTTTATAACTTAAGTTTCTATGGGAAAATCTCATTCATCTACAAAAAAAAAATGGTACAATATTTTCATTTTTGCATGGTACTGCTGGTTCCTAAAGGGTTTATGTTGACATTTCTGTGGTGATGTCAAACTTCATCACTTAGAATAATGGGAACATTGAAAACAAATCATTTTATTTCTCAGGCAGTGGGAAGGGTAAGGTCAGAGCTTCCTGGAGCTCCTTCAGTCACTCTCTTTGGATGTGGTGGCAGAGAGATTGAGGGATAAGGTTAAGAGAATAAGTTAAATAGGGCAGATAACAACAGGATGTTAAATTATGTCACACAATGTTCAAGTCTAGAGTCTGGGACCATAACAAAGTTAATTCTGTACTGTGGACCGACGGGGGTAGACATATGTTACCAATGCTCTGGGGAGCCTCCTGTCTTCTTACTGACCCCTGGAAGGGAGGACCAAGACAGAGGCACAGCTGTAGGAGCAACTGCTGGCCTCCACATCTGTAAACCTGCCCTTCAAACATGAACCCATTGAGGATGCTACAGAAATACCATTCCAGACGTTTATGTCCTTTTGGTCAATTTCTGTGTCACTACTGAAATACTGACTGAGGTCGTGACGTGATGTCTGCAGTTTGAGTCGGTGAAGAGGGGACGGAGGAGGGAGAAAAGGGGGAGCAGAGTGGCTGGGGATTTAAATCATCCGAGATTGAACGTCAGCTGGTAACTTTTTGAAGGACAGCTTTTATGATTTTTATGTCCAGGAAACTTAGCAGTGTACGTTTCACCCAGCTTCACGGTGAGTGATTTTAGCTCTGGCCTTTCCCATCTTGGCGTGTGAGCCAGGTTATGGGCCCAGCACACTCTCTCTACAGGGACAGCAGATCTGATCAGCTCTGTCCCTGTCATAGATTCTGATGGCTTCCACCAGCTTGCCCAGAGCCACCCTGCCGTCCCCATCAGCTGTGTGAAGGCAGTGGTGTTGCACCTCTTCCTGTGGGCTTAGACGTCCCAGGCTGCTGTTCACACACATGCCCTTTGCCTAGCACATACCAAATTCCAGCCCCCAGGAAGAAAGGCAGTGCTCAGTTTAAACCACATGCTTTGGACAGGTCAGCCAGGCAGCAGATGGAGGAACCTGCTGCCCACTGAGGCCCGGGGTGACCTGCTAGCAGGCCTTCCTGAGCGTGTCCCTGGCCTGCCTAGGAGCTCTTTTCTCCTGAAGAGCTGTGAGAACACTATGTCTTTAGGAGTCCAGAGACTGGACTGCGAGTGGCTTGATGATTTTATCGTAAGTGCTACAGAACACAGTTTTGCCTGCTCTCCTTGAAATATAAAATGCCTTCTTTCCTTAGCTTCTGAAACATAAAGACAGAATCAGAACCCTCAGAGAGCTAGTTGCTAATGAAAAAGCATTTCAAGATCACACTACTGAGGTGAGATTAATATTTGTTCTCCATTGTCTTTAACACACAAAAATAGAGTTTCAGATATTTATGTTCTCCTGGTAAATTTGTTGCAGTCCTTCTAGCTCTAAGCTCTGGACTTCTGTGATTCTAGCTGCACATCACTCAATTATCTCTCTGATTTTGAGTCAAAAATATAAGTATTGGAGCTGGAGATTTAGCCCAGTGGTAGAGTGCTTGCCTAGCAGGTGCAAAGCCCAGGGTTCGATCCCCAGTACCAAAAAGACAGAAAAGAAAATCAACAACAAAAAAATATATATATAAGTATTGAAAATGAGCACAATATATTTAATCTCAGGTCACAAATTTTGATTCAAATGAAGCCAAAAATGTCAGAGACGGATCTATCTTCTTGAGGGCCAAACTGGATAAGTACCACAGTCTAAATGAGGAGCTTGATTTCTTGGTAAGGAAGACCTTTTACTGCTTTGTTTTTATACCCAGCACTATGTTACTCACAAGTTTAAGAAATTATTGGCATTAAATTTTTTTTGTTCATCAAAATAGTGGCTGTGTTGGGCTGGCAGAGAATATGGGAGTCAGAGAAGTGCCAGGGGCAGGAAGGAGGGGTGACCAAGTGGCAAGAGGAACTTTGCTGGTGGGGTGGGAGTGATGGACGTCATCATGATTTTTATTGCACTAATGGTTTTGAAGGTGTAAACATACGGCAAAACTTAACAGACTGTACGCTTTGAACATACAGTGCGTATTGGAAGTCCATTTGACTTATTTATTTATTTATTTATTTATTTTACTTTTATTTTTTTGTAGTCCTGGTGGTGCTGAACCAGGGCCTGGCACTCGCCTCCTTTATAAGTGCTTTACCGCTTAGCTGCACCCCAGCCCACTTTCTGACTTTTTTATTTTGAGACAGGGTCTCACTAAATTACACAGGCTGCCTGTGGTCTCAAACTTGTGATCCTCGTGCCTCCACCTCCTGTCACTGGAATTGCAGGCATGCGCCACCACGCCTGGCTGGAAGTCTATTCCCATGCACTAATAGGCATTTAGTCATTTGGAAAGCTGTTTCATAATATCAGAAAAGGATAATATTCCATTATAATTCCTGATTACCTGTCTAAACAGGATCTAGCTCAGGGTCTCGTGACTCACCTATGGTTTAGGAGGCCATTGGAATAAAGTGTGGCTCACTGCCCTCGTTTGTTCTTAACACCCGTAGGTAGCTTTCATGGCGGTTTCCACATTAGTATTTTCAGTGCTGTTTCTCCGTAGATCACAAAACTGGGGAGTCTTCTAGAATCCAAGGAAGTCCACTGCAGCCAGCTCCTTGAAGAGAATGACAAGTTCCGGAGACATGTAGGCAACTTAATCAACAAGGTACACATCTTGTTGCAGAAAAATTCTTGCCTTTTAAAAACTCTGCCAGATATTAAGTAATAGAATTCTGGAGCTGGAAAGGAGCTGAGATTGGACTTGGCCACCTTTATATTGATAAAGGCACATTAAGTGCCCCCATCGCCTCCTTGGCTGGAAGCTAGTGCAGAGCACGGCACACGTAGATCCTAGCGGCGGTACGCAAGTTAACACCTTAGCGTTGCTACTTCACTTTGAGGGTGGTATGGGTCTTGCCAACTTAGTGCTCTAGTTTATGTGTTTAAACTGCATTAACTTTAACCAAGTATACTATAATGCCTACTGGGTACTTTTGAGGTGTGATCAAAAGATTTGGTGAATGTTTAAATCTAAAAAATTATTACAAGGAGAAGTTTTTTATGGAACTGCTTTAGAAAGTGGCAGGAACAATGGGATAAGTGCGTTCGATGCCAGAGAGAGTGCTTTGAGGTCCACCGATTGCAATGTGTCTTTTACCGCAATAATTTCTTTCTTTTTTTTTTTTTTGGTACTGGGGGTTGAACCCAGGGCCTCGCACTTCCATGCTCTGCAAGTGCTGGACCACTGACCTGCACCCCCAGCCCTGTAATAATTTTTAAAATTTAAACATTCACTCTAGCCGGGCGCGGTGGTGCTCGCCTGTGATTCCAGTGACTCGGGAGGCGGAGGCATAAATTCAGGGTATTTTTGTTTGTGTGTGAGTGTGGTATGGGGGGTGGAACCCAGGGCCTCGCAGGTACCTCACAGGTGCTTCAACACTGAGCTGCACCCCCAGCCCCCTTTTTTACTTTTTATCTTGAGACAGGGTCTCTCTAAATTACACAGGTTGCCTCCGGCCTTGAACTTGCCATCCTCCTGCCCCTGCCTCCTGAGTTGCTGTGATTACAGGAGCGCACTACCACACCAGGCTTTTCACTGTATTTTTTGATCATACCTTATACGCTGTTGTGTGAAAACAACTGGATTATAATTGACTCACTAGAGAAACCCATTTTTTGACATTTCACTTTTCTGTGTGATGAATAGGGGTGTTATAATTCATTGTTACTCGTATTCCTGATCTCAGAATATAAGGAGAATGTTCTGTCTCTTGTAAAATAATCATTGATCATAGTCAAATAATTGAAGTTCAATTTGTAGAGATTTTAAAAAGGACAAACAAAATAATATTAAATAGAAATATTAGAATTGATCAAATAATTTGTTTAGCTTATTTTTTCAAGGTAACATCATATGAAGAAATCATCAAATGTGCTGACCAAAGGCTTGAGATATCCCATTCTCAGATTTCACAGTACGTCGATAAAACTTAATTTTTAATTTTGTGAACAATTACTAGTATTTTATTTCACTCTCTGGCTTCTAAGTTCCTTTTCTCTGACTCCCTCAGGAAGAGGGAAAATGTGCAGCTTTGTAAATTCAGACCATTCTTTATTAGTAAAGCTGGTCTGCTTAATGTACAGACTATTTGAACAGAGTTAGCAGCCAGTTTTCTTTTGTTTTTTTATTTTAAAGTACTGGGGGGCTGAACCCAGGGCCTTGCACATGTTTTGCATGTGCTCTACCACTCGCCCGCAGCCACAGCACCTTTTTGAGTCAAGGTCTCACTAAAGTACTCTGGCTTCCTCTGGCCCCAAACTGTCAATCCTCCTGCCTCTGCCTCCCAAGTTGCTGAGATTATAGGCATGTGCCACAGTGCCCAGCTCAATATCATTCTGGGTTTTTTTTTTTTTTTTATCTTTCTCTTTTTGTGGTACTCGGGACTTGAACTCAGGGACTTACACATGATTTTGCAAGTGCTCTGCCACTGAACTGCACCCCCCAGCCCATTTTTTACTCTTTATCTTGAGACGGCCTAGCTAAATTACACAGGCTGCCTCTGGCCTCGAAGTCACTCTTTCTGCTTCTGCCTCCTGAATCACTGGGATTACAGGCGTGTGCCACTGCACCAGCTTTCTGTCTCCTCTTTAAAATCTGACACCACTGCTGTAGCACTCCTACACAGCAACATTTGGCAAGAGCTGAGTAGCGATTTCTCTCAGGCCCAGATGTTTGAGCTCTTTTGCTCTCAGCTGGCTTCACTCATTTTCCCTCCCTGCCTGACCCTGTGGCTGCTGCAGTGGAATTTCCTCTCCAGGGGTCTCTGTATCTGTTTGCTTTCTACCGTAGGCTGAAGAATAGCTTCTAAAGGTGTCCAGGGCTGATTCCTAGAATCAGTGAATGTCAGCTTTTTTTTTTTTTTTTTTTTTTGATGGTACTAGGGTTGAACCTGGGCCCTTTCACATACTTTGTAAGCATTCTGCCGCTGAGCTGCACCCCCAGCCCCTGTTTATATATATATATATTTTAATTTTAAGACAGGGTCTCACTAAGTTACACAGACTGCCTCTGGCCTCGAACTTGTGATCCTCCTGCCTCTGCCTCAAGAGCTTATCTTACAGAACCTATGAATGGAAAGATTGATCAAATAATTTGAAATGGTAGTAAAGAACCTTAAGTTCCCATATGGGGAGATGGATAGATGATGTATAGATTATGTAGACTATCATGTGAATTCATTCTCTCAAATTCACTATGTAATCTATAAATTACTCAGCTAGGAAAAGTCCACTTTGCTCATAAAATGCAATTGTTTCTCTTTCAGTTTGGAAGAGAGAAATAAATATTTAGAAGATTTAATTAGAGTGCCCAGAGAGAAAGTCAAAAAACCAAGGTAAGTTTGCCTTCATTTTTAAAAACAATAAGGTCTTTAAAATAGACATGGTACTATTTATTATAGTATGTTTAAAAATACTTTGGGCTGGGATTTAGCTCAGTTGGTAGAGCACTGTGCTGCAGTCTCTGAGGTCCCGAGTTCAATTCCCAGCACCGCAAAAATGGGAGACGGGTCTGGCAATCCACTCCCAAGGCAATCCCCAAACAGTCAGCCATTGAAAACCCTATGAGGGTCGCTATGAGTCAGGTACGGACTCGACGGCACCTAACATCAACAACAACAAAAATACTTTTTTCATTACCTCGATTTGAGATAAAGAAGATGCCTTATATGAAAGTGCTTGGTATTTTGTCTAGCATTCAATAGTGGTATGATAAAAGTTATTTTTCAGCCTTGCACAATGGCACCTACCTGTAATTCCAGGGACTCAAGAGGCTGAGGTGGGAAGATTGTGAGTTTAAGGCCAGCCTGGGCAATTTAGTCAGATCCCATTGCAAACAAATCAAAATAAACCCAAAAACTGTTACTTGGAGTTTTTTGTATGTTTCTTTCTTTCATTGTTTGGGTTTTTTTAGATGAGGTCTCAGTTTGTAGCCCAAGCTGGCCTGGAATCTTCCATCCTCCTGCCTCAGCCTCCCAGAATATTGAGGTTATAAGCATGTGCTACCACACATGGCTAAAAAAAGATTTTTGTAGAGCCTGAACCGGAAAGCCAGGCTGCCTGCCCTCATGGAACGTATCATCATCTTTAGGGAAGATGCTATAAAAATTGTGAGCAAAGATTTTTGTTTATAAAAACCCTGCTTACCCTACTATGTATTTTATGACCAGATTTTCTTGTGCAAATATTAAATCTTAAAATCTGTTAATTTAGAAGAGTCTCTCTCTTTCCCCACCTCTTCCCCGGTACTGGGGTGTTTGCATCCCAGTGCCCTGCACTTGCTAGACAAGTGCTCCCCCACTGAGCTGTACCCCCAGACCCTTTTTTATGTTTCATTTTGAGACAAGGCCTTAGTAAGTTGCACAGGCTGCCTGATAGCGAAAATATTCAAAATCCTTTCTTCTACCTTTTTTAAATACACAGTGCGTTATCACTGTCTGTAGTCCCCACCCTGTGCAATAACAGGCCCCCAGAACTCCTTACTTCTAATTACAGCTTAGAAGCCATTGCTCAGCCTGCCCCACTGCTCCCTCATTCACTCTTAACAGCCTCAGGCAACCACATTCTTTCTTACCAGGGAAAAATCATAGCTAAGGGGGCCACAGTGGAACTCAGTAGTGGAGCACTTGCCTAGCAGGCACGAGGCCCTGAGTTTGATCCCCAGCACAACAAAAGAAAAACAAAAAAAGGAAAAAGAAAAAAAGTCAGAGTTAACTAACCTATTACTTTGTAAACACCAGTTTAAATCTGCTCAAGGAGTTTGATTTCCACCTCAATGTGGATCTACTCTGAGTTGTTGACAGAAACTAGGGAATATTATTTCCAGAATTACTTTAAAGTAATAAAATTTACATAGACATTGACATGTTTCACTGGTTGAGACTTTACTTATGCTGGGCATATTTTCACAGTGGATTTGAGGTCCATTTGTTTAGATTTGGACTGGCTTGAACAAGGGGGCAACTTGGGACAGAAGAACTCTTAAGGCCCTTTTCAGAACGTAAGGCTTTTGTTGGAAAACTCCAGATTCATTGCAGCGTTCACCCAGCACCATCTCTGAAGCCTTGATTGACCAAATGACCTTAGTTCATTCAGAACTAAGACTTCTTTGGCATCATCTTAAATTTATGGTGCTGTTTTGGACCATTGGCTTGGGTAGTGGAAATAATGGGAAACTGGGATATGAAAGAGAGCACTTCAACATATTGTTTCGGATGTCTAATTTTTGCCTCTAATTCTTTATCCCTTTCAAGGAAACTTCATACATTTTCAGTTCACAACCAGAAACCTATTCTAAGTAAACCTTAGCTGTTAAAGGTCGTGAGAGTGTGGCTCAATATTGTTATCCAAGAGCATTGAGAATGCTCACGTGTTGCATATTGAAAATGTTTATTCTTTAGGGTCTCATAGTTCCATCCTAAGGGGCAGGGGATCAAGCTCAGGTGGTAGAACACTGCTCTGCACACTCTGAGGCCCTGGGTTCCATCCCCAGCACCACAAACAGGAGAAGGACCTGGCAGCCCACTCCCGAAATAATCCCCAATCAGCCACTGAAAACCCCATGAACAGCAGAGACATAGTGCCGGGCATGGCCCAGTGTCAGGGAGTGTCTTGCTGTGTTGTACACAGGGTCTCTGTGAGTTGGACCCAACTCAATGACAAAACGTTGTATCCTAAAGAATAATTTTTCCCTGAAGGTAAGGGGACATATGCTAAATAATGGAATCTCTCACCTTGTTCACTACTCGAGTCCCCCCCGCCCCCGCTGTTTATGTTATTTTCTTTCTCTTTCCTACAGGCTAAGATCAGAAAATCATTCGAAGTCCATGACCTTGGTAGGTCATATCGATGGCCATTGCAACGAATGTTCTATTTCAACGTGAATTGACAATGATACAAGATTAAATATGCATTCCTGAAGTTACATTTCCGTAGCGGGTCTCTTTAGCCTTCCCCCCTGTCATCAGATGGGGGCATGTCCTGCCTGCTGCCGTGTCTGTCTGTCATTAGAAGTCACCCGTGAACCTTGTTTGGGTCACCTTAACTTTGTCCTCACTGCCCCTGGTTCATTTTAAGCCCCTGCCATTTTCCTCTGACCAAATGCCATTACCTCCTCGCTGGTGTTTCTGCCTCTGGCTTTGCTTCACCCGTTCCAGCCTCCACAGCACAGACCGGCGATCTTTCAGAAGCGAAACGTGGTCACGTCTCTGCCCTCACCGAAGTCTTCCAGTGGCTCCCAGCCACACATCCCAGGTCCTCTGTGATCTGGCCCTGGCCTCCTGTCCAGTCTCATCGTCCCCTGCTTTCTCCTCAGCACACACATCCGCCAGCGCTCACCACCCAGTTTTCTAAACATGCTGTGTCGCTTCTCTGGAGAAGGACGTGGCAGCCCACTCCCAAAGCAATCCTGAAACAACCAGCCACTGAAAACCCTATGAGGGCTGCTGTGAGTCGACCCAACTCCACGGCACCTTGCTCTGGGCCTTCCTGTTACTGCGCATGCAGCTTTCCTAATTCCTTTTCCCTTGCTGACTTCAGCTCCCTCTCCCAGCAGTGCAATACTCCCTCCCGCTGTGCAGCCTTTTCTGCCTCATCTGCTGGGTGGGACCAAGCGGCTTCCCGCCATGTGCCACACCTTACCCCTGGGCCTGACAGCACCTGTAGCCTGGCACTACAGTTCTCAGCCCATGTGTCCCTTGACTTGGCTAGAACTCTCTTGTGCAGGATTCATACACTCATTTTGGTGTCTTCAGGCACTTATCACATAATAGGTACTAAGCAGGAGTGTTAGATTTGGGATCCAGAACTAAAACTATAGCTTTTGGAGCATTCCTAAATAGAAGATACAGCTGCTGCTGTCCCCATCCTGCCCCAGGCCAAGGGTATATATTTCATGAATACTGTGGCCAATATGTCACAGCTTTGTAGAAAGATATGTCTCCCATTGAGACCTACCTTTCTTTTTTCTTTCTCTCTTATTTATTTATTTTTGCCATACTAGGTCCTTGTGCGTACTTTGCAAGCATTCTACCACTGAGCTGCACCCAGCTCCCCTCCTCTTTTTTTGGTATTGAGACAAGGTCTTGCTAAATTACACATGCTGCCTCTGGCCTCAAACCTGCTGTCCTCCTACCTCAGCCTCCCAAGTCACTGGGATCACAGGTGTGTGCCACTGTGCTTGGCTCAGGCCCTCACCTCTTAATGCTACCACACTGGAGTTTAAGTTCTAACACATTCAGACAGTAGCGTGTGGGCGGCAGTGCGCACAGCTCTACTTACGTGCCACAGCTCTATGGCTGCCTCTGGTCCAGCCTGGATGTTTCAGACAGGAGACGCAGCTGCGCTCACAGATAACTATATATTCAGGACCCCCAGGTGAGGGGTGTGGACTGTGGCGGCCTTCAGGAACGCCGGCAAGTGGGAGAAAGGAAAAGCCTCGGGATGCTTTTGCCTAAGAGGACCGTGCAGCTCTTTACTGCCCTTATAAGGGCAGAGGGGAACCCAAAGTGTACAGCTCTACTTACGTGCTACAGCTCTATGGCTGTCTCTGGTCCAGTCGGGATGTTTCGGGCAAGAGACGCAGCCGCATTCACAGCTGCTCTCACAGAAAACTATATATTCAGGACCCTCAGGTAAGGGGTGCAGACTCCGGCGGCATTCGGAACACCGAGAGAGGAGAGAGGGAGAAAGGAAAAGCCTCGGGATGCTTTTGCCTTTGGGGGTCTTGCAGCTCTTTACTGCCCTTATAAGGGCAAAGAGTACAGCTCTATTTACATGCTACAGCTCTATGGCTGCCTCTGGCCTGGCCTGGATGTTTCAGACAGGAGACGCAGCTGCGCTCACAGATAACTATACATTCAGGACCCTCAGGTGAGGGGCGCAGACTCCGGCAGCATTCAGAACACCACGAGAGGAGAGCAGGAGAAAGGAAAAGCCTCGGGATGCTTTTGCCTTTGGGGATCTTGCAGCTCTTTACTGCCCTTATAAGGGCAGAGAGGAATCCGAAGTGTACAGCTCTATTTACGTGCTACAGCTCTATGTCTGCCTCTGGTCTGGGCCGGACGTTTCGGACAGGAGATGCAGCCGTGCTCCTGTCCCAACAGGAGAACAGGAGAAGGTGGCATTTGGAATGCCGCAGAGAGGAACAGGAGAAAGGAAAAGCCTCGGGATACTTTTGCCTTTGGGGACCGTGCAGCTCTTTACTGCCCTTATAAGGGCAGAGAGGAACCCAAAGTATTCAGCTCTATTTAAGTGCTACAGCCCTATGGCTGCCTCGAGGGCAGTGCCAGCCCTTCTGCCACTAGTGCTGGGCCGGGAGACTATCCTCAACTTGATTGTCTTCCTTGAGTGTGCCGTCCAGAAGTCTGGGGTCTCGTCCTAGAGAGCTTGTTCCTTGGTCGTCGTAGAGACTGGAGAAAGTTATCTTCTCAGGTTGATGGTCTGGTGAAGACCGAGAGAACTGGTCCAGTTCAACTGTTTATATAGCTGGCCCAGAAATGGCCTGAGCCAATCAGCTGAGTCTACTGTCTTTACATTGTCCAATCAAAACGAGGGATACACGAAAGGGCTTGAAAAATTGTCCTATCAGCACACAGCAAAACCGACCAATCACATTGCTGTAAAACTGTCCAATTGCATTACAGAAAGGCATCCAATCAGGTTACACCAAATTCAACCAATTACGTTACAGGAATATTTACAGAGTTACAAGCCTACTCGGGCAGGGTTTTGTTGCCACATGTATGCTGCTTTCACTTCTGGCTTTATGTTTCTATATTTTCCACCGATTCCTCAAATGCTATTTTTCCCGTTTTTGGATTCCTTCCTTTCTCCTCCCCATTTACCCCTACAGTAGCGGGTGGTAGCTTTTTATTGAGATGGCTGCCCTCAGTCTCCTGCGCTTCCTTGATTTCCGTATCATAGAGATTAAGCAGTATGCTGGTTGGGGCCCACTGTCTTGCCTCTCGGGAGGTGTCTCATTAATAGTTGTCCTTGACCCCCCAGGTTACTCCTCCTGCCGGTTCCCCACCTCTCCTACTCTGACCCTGTGCCCACCTTGTTTCCACCTGGCCTCCTGCTCATCCTATCATCCCCGTTACCCAGACCCATAGTGGCATCTCTGCCCTTGGCCCTGGCCTGCTACGCACAGTGGACCGCTGTCCCTCCCACCATCCTCACAGTGCATTCCTTTCCACCTTGACGAAAGGAAGGTCCTCCAGCCCCTTGCACAGGAGGGACACAGGTGGGTTTTCCAGCGTCAGGTAGTATTCTTGCAGGCTTCCACTTAGCAGCCAGGTGGAGGAGAAAGTGTCACAGAGATGGAAGAGAAGGCAGCTTGGTGTGGTTGTCCGTGAGCCTGGAGAAGCAAAGGGGAGGGAAGGTTAGTGTGAGAATCGTTAGATTTAGTAAATTTTAGTGCAGTGTTCAAAGCAAAAGGGCAGCTGGGATAATCTGAGGAGAAAATCGTGAGATGAGACAGTGCTGTTTTCCCGGTGTCAGGGAGCTGAGAAATGAGGCTACAGTGAGAGGCCAAGGGAGAGTTTTTGTTTTTCACGCTAGGCAATAATTAGAGCTTACTTGAATCTTGATGGGAATGAAGAATTTAAAAAGTAGAAATTTACTGCGCAGTTAAGAAGAGAGGGCTGTTTTCAGAATCACGTCTTGGAGTAGGTGATGGAACCCAAACTGCCAGTGGTGGCTGGCCTTTAACAGGCCTGTAAACATCGTTTTTTATTGCGACAGAAGGAGGGCAGCACCTGAGGGTACGCAGGCAGGTGAGTGGTAGGTTTTGTGGTTGCTATTTCCCCTGTTCTTTTGGAAGCAGCAGAGCTGGGGGTGGAAGGGTGCTGGAGGCCGGCTCTCCTTTTCTTTCAATGTTTTCCTTGCTTTCTCTTTCTTTTTCCCACAGTGCTGCTTTTCATGAGGCTGAGGAGAGCTTTTTTCTTAGAGGTATATATAGTACAAAAAAACCTTAATTTGATTTTTAGCCCTTGCTAGGTGAAAGAACATTTAAGTCTTTGCTTGCACATAATAAACGTGATAGTTTTTCCTCAACTTTTTATTTTTTACTCGGTGTACAATCAAAATTGGGTTGTACAGTCAGTCATGTGACGGTGACAGTAGCATACCTACCCTGACTGAGCAAGTGTTTACTAGCTGGGCAAGGCGATGCACGCCTGTCATCCCAGCACTCAGGAGGCTCAGGCAGGAGGATCTTGAGTTCGAGGTCAGGCTGGGCTACACAGAGAACTCCTGCCTCAGGCCAAAACAAATGCGGCATTACAGGCTTCCCACTGGGCGTCAGGCACTGTTTTGTCCCTCGGAGTCAGAGGCATAAAGTCCCCTGGGTGCAAAGTGTTCCCGGGTGAGAGGGGTGAGAGACGAACAGGAGACCCATGAAGTGTGCATTGTGTAGGAAGACAGCAAGTGCTGTGAGGAAGAGAAGAGGAGGAGGGACTAGAGAGAATGAGAGCAACGGGGATTGTGATTGTAAAGCAAGGGGTCAGGGTTCCTCGCCGAAGAGGCGACAGGTCAGCAAAGACTTGAAGGGCGCTCAGTTACCTGGGGGACACAGAGGACAAACCCAGGGTGCACCAAGCACTGGCTGAGATGCCCAGGGAATTAAGCTCGGGGCACTGTTCCACCACCAACCTACCCTCCAGCCCCCTATTTTCCTCTTTCTATTTTGAGACATGGTCTCACTAAGTTGGGCAGGCTACCTCTGGTCTCGAACTCAAGATCCTCCTGCCTCCGCCTCTCCAGTCTTTGGGATGACAGGCGTGCACCACGGTGCCCAGCGGCTGAGGGGAATCTTACGTGATCAGAGAAGGGGTCCTCCCCTCTCACAGATTCTAAAGGAGCGAGGTGACACAAGTGCAGAATCAACTGCGGCTCTTCCTGAGTGCAGGCCAGAGAATGTTTCTATCAACAGACACCTTCTGAGCGATGGGGGCAGAGGGCGAGTGACAGGATGGGGATATACCCAAGGGGGCTTAAATTAGCGGACGGAACGATTACGTCCAAAAACTAAGGGCTGGAATTAGCTGGGGGAAGCATTCTGGGCAGGCGCTGGGGGAGGACAAGGAAGCGCTCCGGCCAGGGTGTGGTACTTTTTGAACCGCCTGCTTCTGCTTTTTGTGCTGACAAGACAGCCCTGTGGGTCCTTTCGTCCTCTGTTGGTACTGTCCTTATTTCCCTGACATCCACTGCATCAGTGACATCCGGAGCAGGCATCCTTTCTTGGTTCCTGCTGCATCTTTCCCAGCAGATGGTCTAAAATTCAAGTCCCAAAGACAACCCCCCAGCGCTGCCTCTGCTCCTGCCGCTGCAGCTGCGTGGGGGCCCCCTGCAGGGGTGCAGACCCCCTAGGGCATCCTACCACTCTGCCACTGCCACCCTGTGCGGAGCCACCAACACTGCCACCACCGCCCTCCCCAGGTGGCTCAGATCCTTGTCAGCTCTGCCCTGACAGGAAGAGGCTTCCTCCTCACCTCCGAGGTGCTCGTTTCATGACTTTTGGTTCAGATCTCGTCTGGGCTCCTGACCTTGGGTAGCTTTTATTGGGTGTTCGCTTCTTCTGTTTTGTTGTTTTGACAACACATCCTTCTGTTTAACTTGCTGCTTTCTCCCGGAAGTGGGAAGAAATGGCACTGTAACTGACAGTACCGTTACATACCATGCGGGACCCAAAGCCACCACCGTGGAGCATCGCTGTGGCGGGGGTGTCTCACTGATGCTTTTCCCTTCAGAGGACTGACTTGAGTGAGGAGAATGCCCCATTCTTATGTTACAGAGGTTCCAGGAGGTCTTCCTCACCAGTTCTCAGGACATGTCTGGACACAGCCTGAACCTGTAGGGGTTATTCAGTTTACGCTTAGGCTGGGTTATTTGGTTTAGGCTTAGGCTTAGGCTCAAGCAACTCCTAGTGGATTTTATTTGGGACCTACCTGTCTCAGAGGGTCCAGAAGAAAGAAGGTCCGGGTGGCCACACAACTGCTGCTAAGAGATTGTGTTTGGAGGCTCTGAACCCAACAGGGGTCTTCTGGACAGCCGGATTTTATGGCATGGAAACAAACTAAACCACACAGTATGAACAAGACAGGCAATTCTCCTTTATTGAGACTTCAGCTTGAGCTAGTACACTCCATCTGAAGGGAGCTACCATGGACCAAGAGGGGACCAAGCTGCTCTGTGAAACAAAGGGAGCAGTAGGTTTTTGGGGAGTGGTTTAAATTGGTGGTTGCCCATAAGTTGTGGGCATGGTTTAAAAATATATTCTTGTGCACAAGCATCATGCCCTTGTACTTGATGGGCTAACAACCAGCCAGCTCCATCTTGGGGACTGCTGAGTTACAGCTGGTGTCCCATCTTGCATAAATGTCTTGGCCTGATGATAGGGTTGAAGGTTTTTCAGTGCTTGAATTGCAGAGAAAGCACAAGGATGGGGTAGAAGAAACCTTTCATCTGCTCCACTGGGCAGAAGGCCAACGTATCCCTGTATTAGTGTCTTAGACGAAACATTTCTCAAATGAACGTGTCTACAGGCAGAGCCGAGTAGTCTAGCCCAAAGGTTTTGAGGCAGCAAATGGAACAGACATGATAGGAAGACAGGTGCCAAGTCTTTTATCCTGCTTTAGTCATCCATTAGATCGATACAGGCTGAAGGGAAGAATCAGTGTTTTTAGCAGAAGTGGCCTTCACGTTCCTGCACTGTCACCATGATCCACACGTCAGAGGAGTTACCTTGCAGCAGACTGATTCCGCTCTGACAGGCTGCCTGACATCCGAGTTGATTCTGAGGGCTTACTGGAGACATATCATGGGATGAGGCTTTTGCTTAGTAATAATTCCCCTTGTTTCTGTTATTTTGTGAAGCCATTTTGAACCTCCCTATTTTTTAGCTGGGTTTAGTCATAAGGACCTCCTAGTCTACAGATGTTTTGGCCTTGTATCCTAACCCGGCGTTATATGACAAAGCTGTTGAGAAACCGCTAGGATGGGAAAGAAGAAAACACACAGCAGGCTTTCACCAGGAAGCAGGTTAAAGACCCAGAGCTCACTAGCACTGTGTGCCCTTAATGAGACAAATGTGCCCACGTTTCAGCCTGGCCAGGTGAAACTAAATTGATTCAGCCCAGCTCTGTCAGGTTGTGAATTTAACAGACAGTGGCAGCAGCAGCCACAAGCTGCCTTCACATAGACCCCAGGACAATGAGGCCCTAAGACCATGCAGAAGAACCATATGGGGTCTAGGACATCAGAGTTTGAAGTCAGGAACCATCTGTGAGCTCAAATCTTGCACCTGTCATTTGTTAGCTTGTTGAAGCCTTGGGCAAATCACTAACCTCTGTGTCTGTCCTCTTCGCAGTAAATAATCTCAGCTCATGAGAATGTTCAGAAGATTAAATGACTTCATGTACGAAAGTGAGGTTCTAAGAAAAAGTGGTAGACAAATACCAAGAGCTAGTTTGTTTGGTCATTATCAGTATTCAGATTAACTGCATGAAGTGTCAGATTCTTGCAGCGACCCAACATCCCAAATAGATGAGAGGACACTAAAAACTCTGCAGCCATTGCTGCATCCATTAGTTAGTCTGTGCCAGGCGCCCTCCCAGGTGATCTATAATCAAATTCCAGAACTGTGTCTACACGAGAGAGTGTGGAAAGATGCTCGACAAATTTTCCTCTGTATCGTATTTTTGTTTTGTTTTTTTCGTTTTTAACAGCTATCCACTTTTTTGATCTATAATCAAATTCCAGAACTGTATCTACACGAGAGAGTGTGGGCAGATGCAGGACAAATTTCCCTCTCCATTGTATTTTTGTGGTTTTTTTTTTTCGTTTTGAACAGTTACCCACTTTTTTTTTTCTTTTAAATACCACATAAAGACTTTACCTTCCGTACGTCACTCTTCCAGGCTGTGCAAGCGAACGCCCGACCGCGCGGAGCCCGGCTCAGAGGAAGTGACCGCCGCCGACGGTAATTGACAGGGGGCGGGGCGTGGGCGGGGCGCGCCGCGGACCACAGGTCTCCAGCCCCGTCTCCGCACCGCCGCGGCGGCGGCGTGGGCGTGGCGAGGGCGCGCGCGCGTGCGCGATGAGCGTGCGCCTGCGTGCCCCGCCCCTCGCCCCCAGAGCCCGGATGAGGAGTAACGCCATTGCCGCCGGAGCCGCCGAGAGCCTGGCGGCCGCGCCCCGGACGCCGCAGCGGCCGCGCCATGAGACTCCTGCCCCGCCTGCTGCTGCTGCTCCTGCTGCTGCTCCCCGCCGCCGTGGTGCCCCGGGGCGGCCGCGGAGGTGAGGCCGGCGGCGGGCGGGGAGGCTGGGGCGGCGCTGGCGCGGGGCCCCGTGCTCCTCCGCACGGCCCACGGCGGCCCCTGCTGCGCGGCCCCGCGCCGCGCCGGGCGGGGAGAGCGGCGCCTGCCGCGCTGGGCCGCGGGCCCCGGAGGCTCGGTCCCCAAAGATCCCCGGAGATCCCCGCCGCCCCCGGGGGCCGCCGTCCGCCCTCCGCCCGGCTCTCGATGTCCGGTTTTGCTGGCTGACAGCTTCGCACTGCGCGGGTCGAATGGTGCAGCCCGAGCTTTACTTTGTAAACGCGGGTGCAATTGTTGCAATGGTTGACCCCATTTAGACGGCTGAATATGGAGATGTGGACGCCTGACCGCTGATCCTGGTGTTACCGTGAACTTCGGCTTTCTAATTTGTAAACTGAAAGAGTTAGTCCTAAGTGGTCACTACACTTCCTTTCCACTGGGCAGACCGCGTGGCATAGCCAGTGGTAGTGCTGGGTGTCCACGAGCTGGTTAGCAGAGACGGGGAAGTGACTGGCATCGGTGTAGCGGCCGGTATGAAACTGGATCCAAACTGGATTGCCGCATGTCAGAGATTTTTCAAGACTAGTTCTCTAAAATGGCTTGCGTTTTAATCCTTGCCAGCCAGTAAGAACCCAAGGAGGTGAAAAACTTAGAAAATGCACGGTGTTTAGTGTATACTGTCCTTCCTGGGCATTGCATGTGCCTCTCCCCCTCCCCCGCGCACACATTTTTTTCTCTACTGAATTGCCACATCATCATTCTGGGAAGCGGTGTGAGAGTTGCCATTACTTCGAAATGCTTTTGAGGTTCTTGCCTGAAATAGATTTTAATGTGGCTTATTTAGAATACTTTTGCCTCAATGATTTGATATTACGGTGATTCTTAACTTTTACTTTGTGATATTAAAAAAGTATTTTAGAACGTGTTCTACGTCATATTAACAAATAACTGGATTCTTTCTTTGCTGTCAACGCTGACGTTCCCAATATATTTTCCTAAACAATATGTTTTGTGCAGTCTGGTTTTTATCATGCGTATGGTACAGATCTTTGTCCATTAGAATAAGTTTCACTTGTAGTTAATACTAATAACAATGTTTTTTCCCTAGATATTGAGACTGTTTTCTTTTAGACCTTAAAACTTTTAGTTATGTTTAATTTTATATTGGTTAATTTTAACAATATAAAATTAAATCAGTGAATTAAATTGAAGCGTTTCATACTTTTACAACAGTCTTATTTTTCTCAATTTTCACAACAAAATTGCTTTTTTCATTTGGGCTTTGGGTATCTTTAGTTTCTGCAGTTTGTTTTTCCAACTCTGAGGTGCTTGTTAAATTTCAAGTGCATTTTCCATCAAAATCAACATGCTGTAAAGACCACTAGTAAAATAATACATTCTTAGGTGCATGGTAGTTTGACATCTTGCAAGTGACCTGGGAGATTGAGTTACTCAGGGGGAACATTTTCTTGCTTATTTAGAACCATTAGTGTTCAGGTGAAAGTTAACTGCCTATTTTATATTTTAGGATCATTAGCAGCGGCTCAGGATCTTACAGAGGATGAAGAAACAGTGGAAGATTCAATCATCGAAGATGAAGATGATGAAGCTGAAGTAGAAGAAGATGAACCAACAGACTTGGTCAGTGTTCTGTTCTGTGCATTCTACACTGAGTCCTATTTATAGACAAATACAGTGTTAAAATTGTCGCTTTTAAGGTTTGTAGTGATGATCAAAGTAAGTTGAAGCTGGGAGAGCAGGGGCTAGTCGCTGAAAATGGAGTCTGAGTATTTTGTGGCACAGGGACGGAGACAGTGCACTTAAAGACAGTTGCAGATCCTGCAGATGTGAGCGTGGGAGGGTGACGGAGTGAGACCAGCACTGGGCCATGAGTTGGTAGATTTGGGGTCCATGGTGCTTTCTGGCGTCTGCCCCTGGGTCTCAGCCCCACTTTGTGCTTGCTTGCCTGCTTTCATTCAGTAAGCAGTTACTGAATCTCCTTCAGCCTCTGCTATGTCTCAGGCACTGTTCTGTGTGCTGCAGTGAATAGGCAAAGTATCTTCTCCATTCTCTTGGAGTCCGTGTTCTCCGAGGCCATGTGTATGTGTGTTGGTGGCAGGGAACGCAGAGTGAGTAGATAGTAATTAATATGTAAAATGCGTCCTTTGAAGAGTAAGGGGTTAGAGAAGACCTCTTGGAAGTTGGGGAGCTCTGAAGTTCTTACTCTGCAGTAACGACATGACGTTAAGAATACCCAGCTTGAACCAGGGTCGCCAAAGCATGTGCAAGCTACTTTTCTCTCCGGGGCTACTGTAATCTGTCCTGCACAGATTTTTTCCTTCTGTTTTCGTGCTGTGCTTGAGCTTAAACTCTTTCGTGATTCTAGATTTTGTCGCTTTCTTCAAGATTAAACCATCAATTCTCTATTTTCTCTCTCAATATCAAAACTATTAGCCCTATACATAGATTTTATTTCTTCTTTTTTGACTTGTCTTCACTTGTATGGAGTATGCCTTCTACCCAAGCTAATCTTGCTGTTTTGTTGATGTTTTTGAGTTGCCATAGGCACACTAGCTCACCAGGGTAGAATACCCCAATTTGTGTATTTTCCTAATTTTCCCATTTTTAGGAAACTTTTACTGATGACTTATATGTCAGACCTTTTATGTATGTGCTTACACTTTTAGGATTTATATTAGGTCTGTGCATCTTCAGCCTGATTTGTCAGATGGACACCCTTGGTTAGACCAATGCATGTAGATATCAAGTTTGGTAGGAAATACTTTACTGTTCTAAAAATAAAAATGCTGCTTGTAAGATAACTTAGAGTGACTATTGAAAGAGAATTTAGGATTAAAGATGATATTTAGGACTTGAAATTTGGATATATACAGAAATTTAGTAATGGATTATATTGCTATAATCATTTTTTTCTGATATTACTTGGCCTCTTTGGCACTGAAGTATACTTATTGTATAGTAAGGGAGCAAAGAAGAATGGTTAGATGTTTGGTATTTTTATGATGTTGACCAGAACTTTCCTATACCTTAATTACTTTCCCTGTCTTGAGGCCCTTTAGAGGAAAAAAACAGCTCTGATTGTCCCCTTCTCACCCTGGACAACAAGTACAAAAGTATTGGTACTCTCTGCTCTGTTGCTTTCCTCAAATCAGAGAATGCTTAGGGTAAAACATTGCATTTAGTGGGGAGGCTGAAGCAGGAAGATCTCAAGTTGGAGGCCAGAGCAGCCCGTGTAGCTTAGTGAGACCCTGTCTCAAAATTTTAAAAGGTAGCTGGGCGAGGTGGCACATGCCTGTAAACCCAGTCACTTGGGAGGCAGAGGCAGGAGGATTGCAAGTTCGAGACCAGAGGCAGTCTGCGTAGTTTAGCGAGACCCTGTCTCAAAAAGTAAAAAATGGGCTGAGGGTGTAGGCCCCGAGTTCAACTGTCTAGTAATGAAGAGAAGGAAAAGAAATTGTAAAGTAGATTGAAATAGGAAGCAGGGAAAGTGTCCTTCCTTCTGTGTAGGCTGCCTAAGAAAGGTGGGCTCCCAGAGCCGCACTTGCTTCAGAAGTCAGTCGGGACCTGAGAGCTGGAACTTTACCATTACTGTTTCCAAGATTTCTGCATTACCAACTTACCCAGCTGCTAAGGCTTCAAGGAATTGTGAGATGTGGTAAGATCCTCTGCCTCTGTGCCTTCAAGTAAAGCAAAGAAAAGGGGCTGTTTCCTCAGATGTGAGATACAAACAGCTTGTCTAGAAGCGTGTTATTGGTCTGATATTTTTCAGTGCCAACCTTTTTAAGTACTGGTGGGTCGAATCCAGGGCCTCACATGCTAGGCAGGTCCTCTACCACTGAGCTATATCCCTAATCCCTTAGTTCCTATGTTGAGACAGGATCTCACCAAGTTGTGCAAGCTACCTCTGCCCTCACACCTGTGATCCTCCCATCTCAGCCTCCTGAGTCGCTGGGCGGGTGCCATGGCGGCTGGCCAGACTTTTTTTTTAATAAGTCACCTTGTGTTTTCCTCTTCCGTTGATTACCCTTTTACTCTACAAAGCTATGGGTAGCAGTGTAGCTTGTCATTATTCTCTGAAAGTGCAAGTGTATGTGTATTTTTTTAACTTGATTTTTTTTTTTTTCAGGGAGGGTGGTGGGTATGAAACCTAGGGCCTTGCACCAGGCGTGTGCATTACCACTGAGCTGCATCCCCAGTCCCTATTTACCTGGAGTTTTTTAAAATCAGAAGTGATAGTGCTTTTTGCTGTTATTTTTACTAAAAACCAGAGTGGTAAGAACACAAGCTTTTAAACATGATCGTGTAAAATGGCATGAATTATTCAGACATGGCAGAGTTTAAAACGAGCAAGATCCGCGCGGAGAGCGTCCCGAGGGCCAGTCTTCCCGCCCTGGAGGCGTCTCCACAGGCAGTCTGGGCTGCTAGCTTCTTCATTCTCTCCCTGGAGATAGTCTGTGATGGCTGGACTAGTTCGGAGCTTTACCAGGTAGCTGGCACTCAGTTTTATGCACCTTATGATCGTTGATAAGTTACAAGGTAAATGAATTACTAACCTTCCACATACTTTCCACTTGTCTTTTGGCGGTAAAACCGTCTTTGATGTCAGAAAGGGAAGGCCATCAAGGGTGAACCCCATCAGGTTTTCTGTTTCTAAGCAGTACATCACCCAGGCCTCTGCGTTTTCTTTAACAATGAGTTGTGCTTGGTCTGTTCTAAAGCCCGCTCTTGTGCCTCTGCTCTCCATTTCTTTCAGTGGGATCTCACTAGGCGGCTCCTTGCTTCTGTAGCTTCAGGCCCCGGTCCTTCTCACTGGCTTCATTCTGTTAAGCTGCACATGTGCTGGCCCCCTGTCGGTGCACCTTAAGCTGGCACCCTCCTTCCTACCTTTACCAGCACCAGTTGCTGCTTTTGTTTGTCTGTTTTTTGATTTTTTTTTTTTTTTTTTTTTTTTTTTTTGGTGCTGGGGGTGGAACCTGGGGCTTTGCGCGTGCTCGGCAAGTGCCCAGGCAGCTTCTCGCTCCTGCTCACGTCACGCTCACTGTCTGCCCTGGCCTGGTGCAACATATCTGGTGAAACCGCTCTTGCTAAGGTCACTGCAACCTGATTGCCAAACTCCCGGCCTGTTCTCTAGAGCTACTCTGCTTCAGCTTGTTTCAGCATTTGCTGATTACGCCTCAAGTCCCTTCACGGTGGCTTCCATGGTGCCTCTCTCTTGGTGTGTCCGGCCCAGTTGCTACTGCTTGGATTCTCTCTCTGTCACCTTCTCTTCCTCTGCTTATCCCCTTAGCGTGGGTGAAACTTAACAGTTTTAGGCATGGCTACCCTATATTGATGACTATCTGGTCTCATTTCTAGCCAGCTGCCTTTCTGAGACCCGTACCTGTATTTCCACCTCTTCTCAGGGCTGCCCCACCTGGCTGCTCCTATGTACCCCAGATTTTACGTGCACGGGGGGATTCAGTATTTACCGTCCATCCTACCTTTGTAACCATTCCTTGCTTCAGCATGGCTTCAGTGAGTGGACCTGTTGCCTTGTTACCTCTTTCATTTCTTTTTATTCTATAATCCATTATTAGATCTTTTGGTTTTTGGGACAGGGTCTGTCTTTGTAGCCCACGCTGGACTGGAACTCGCTGTGTATACCAGACTGGCCTCGAACTTGTGATCTTCCTGTCTCAGCCTCCTGAGTGCTGGGATTACCACTATCAAATCTTAGGTGCAATTTCTCCTCTCTCTTCTCAAGTATACCCTTTCTACTTTATTCCTACAGCACGTCTCCAGCCTCCCTCTCTGTTGGTCTGTCTCCCCTCCACCCCTTTTTTTCTCTCTCTCTTTTTTTTTTTTTTTTTTTTTTTTTTTTTTTTTTTTTTTTTTTGACAGATGTGCTGTTTTTGCCTAGGTCAGCTCAAACTCCTGGGATCAGCCAAACCTGTCTCAGCCTCCTGAGTCTCTGAGGCTACAGACATTCCCTGCTTTGGCCTGCTTTGCGTATTAAGTCTGACTGTCTCTCTTTTACACCATTCCTAATCATGTGACTGATTGTCCCAGGGAAATTGTCTGGTTAATTGGAATGGAAATCTTTATAGGCTGCTAACAAGGTGCTTGAGGACAGAGCTGAGCAGAATGTGGCTGCAGGCCAGGTCCGGCTGTGCTAGCTCGTTATTGTCTGTGGCTGCTTCCATAGAGGAGCCGTCAAGTTGGGCCCCAAAGCTGTATTTACTGTTTAGCTCTTTTATGGGAAGGAAGTTTACCAACCCCTGTTCTACACCCTTGTGGCTCAGAGTGTGGTTGGGAGGACTGGCAGTGTTAGCGTTTCCTGGATGCTTGTTAGAGGTACAGAATCTCAGGCTTCACCCTGAAACTCACCCTTCCGCCGTGTCCCCGTTGGAGTGATGTGCACATTCACAGGTGCGAGTCCACTGATGAGGCACAGTGAAATTCACACCCCTGACACCAGCAAACCCGTAAACAAGCAACATTTTGTCCCAAATACAGTGAAGTCTCTATATTTAAACGATGATGGTTTTTTCCTTACCTGGTAATCCCTTTTCCATCTTTTTCTTAGGCAGAAGATAAAGAGGAAGAAGATGTATCCGGGGAACCTGAAGCTTCTCCCAGCGCAGATACTACTATCCTATTCGTGAAAGGAGAAGGTAATGCAGAATTACCAGTTTTAATTCAGATATAGGGTATGTGCTAGTATTACTAATACTTAAGATGTTTTTTATATACTAAATTACACAAATAAGTATTTTGAGAAAAGTCTTGTATATATAAACACCGGTATTTGTAGTATTGCTGGCATTTAGACTAAACAGAAAAGTAAATGCTATCTGGTTTAAGTAGAAATTCAGTGTCCTTTTCAACGATACTGGTCTTAAACATTTTTCATACTACATCAGAGGAGTTTTGTTTGTATATGTCCGTGTGTGTATATTTTGTGTGTGTGTGTGTGTGTGTGTGTGTGTGTGTGTGTGTGTACACATGAGTGCACACACACACACAGACATATTTTTGGGGGATCTTTTGAAACAGGGTCTTGCTATGTAGTCCTGGCACTCACTGTGTAGCCCAGGCTGGCTTCAAACTCACGATCCTCCTACCTCGTCTCTTGAGTGCTGGGCTTACAGACACGTACCACCATGCCTGGCTGGGATTTTCTTGTAACTTTGAGTGTATAAATATCACTAAGATAGTAAATCTTTCCAATTATGTCTTGGTTATAACCTAGGTTTCATTAAGAGAAGGTTCAGGTTGGGTACCTATTCTTGGAAATGTTTGAGACCGGAAGTGTTTTGAACTTCGAACTTTTTTGGATTTTGGGGTATTTCCATGTACACCATGAGATGTTTTAGGGACCCCGTCCAAACATGGAATGTATATATTTTGTCTACACCCTGCCCACGTAGCCTGAAGATAATCCTACATGGCATTTTCGGTGTCCTTGTGTTTTCCTGCAGCTGATCACTTGCGTCAGTGTGGGACTTTCTACCATGTCTGCCCTCAGAACGTTTCAGATTCTGAAGCATCTCTGGTTTTTGGATTAGGGCTGTTTGACCTGTAAATATAATGGCTGGTATTTGTTTGGAATTCTGTGACATGGACTGTTCTCAATACTTTGCATGTATTATTTAATCCTAACTCTGTCAAGTGTAGGTATCATTGAACCGAGGTTTAGAGAGACTAGGAAACTTGTCTAATGTTACCTAATCCATAAATAGGTTGCGGAGACCGGACTCAAACTAGATCTGTCTGACCCCAGAGCCTGTGGTGTACTGAGTAGAACTCATTGTAATGGACTGCAGTACAGTTATTAAAGACTTAATACTGGAAATTATTAATTTTCTTGGTCTTCTCAATTTTTCTGTTTTATTTCCAAGTGTTCCAACTTTATGCCTACAAAAAGTATAATGGAGTGATTTTTTTTTTCATTTTATTTTTGTAGGTGCCTTCAAATTTGCATTTTGAATAATTGCTTAATTGTGTAAGGATTGCCTGAATTTTTACGTTCCAATAATGGTTTTCTGATGAACCTCTTAGTCTTTTTATTTCTATCATTCTTCTCTGTTTATATGCATAGATTAACATACTAAGCTGTGTAACCTCATGTATGATAATCTTGCTGCCAAAGGTATACTATTATTTTTTTTTCCCCTTAATTACTGGGGGTCAAACCAAGGTCCTTGCACATGCTAGGCAAGTGCTCCACCATTGAGCTGGCCCCCTTCCCTTCTTTATTTTTTATTTTGAAACAGCGTCTTACTAGGTTGCACAGGCTGCTTCTGGCCTCAAATTCACAATCCTCTTGCCTCTGCCTCCTGCATCACTGAGATGACAGGTGTGTACCACGGTGCCTGGCTTACACAAATCTTTCACCACAGGATTTGGAAGTGATCTGGTCTGAAATCGAGCTGCACAGTTCACCACATAAGTGGAATACTAGAATGCAGACAATAGTTTGAGCTTATCCCTCATTACAGTCAATTATTAGTGACTAGAGTGCTCTGTTGGAAGGGGTTATGAAACCAGCTCCACATGCAGCAGGAAGGTGCCAGAATCCATTAGCAATGTCTGCATTTTATTTTGTGCTCTAAATTTGTTCTGATTTTCTTGTCTCTGTTTTGTTTCTCAGATTTTCCAGCAAATAACATTGTGAAGTTCCTGGTGGGCTTTACAAACAAGGGCACAGAAGATTTTATTGTTGAGTCTCTAGATGCCTCATTCCGCTATCCTCAGGACTACCAGTTCTATATCCAGAATTTCACAGCTCTTCCTCTGAACACTGTAGTGCCGCCCCAGAGACAGGCAACTTTTGAGTACTCCTTCATTCCTGCAGAGCCCATGGGTGGACGCCCCTTTGGTCTGGTCATCAATCTGAACTACAAAGATTCGAATGTAAGGCTAAGCCGTGTGAGTTATGTATTGTTTTGGTTAGGTTAGAGATGGCTAGGGACCGTTGACATAATTTAATAAGTATTTTCCTATCTATTCAGGTGGCACATTTTTTGGTTGAAACTGTGATAGACACCAAGGATGCAGAGATAAATTGCACGTCTGTCTTCATGTCGGCAACTCAGTGCGGGAGGTGGTTGAACATAGGCAGTGAAATTGTGATGAGTGACACGTACATACTAGAGCTGTGTGTAATAGGTCCTGTCGTGTGAGCACACAGGTGACCGGAGCTGGGCCCTAAAGGGAGCAGTGAGCCCCATAATGGAGACTTGTTATTGGTAGGCGCCATTGGGTCGGGTCTGACTCGTAGCAGCCCTCACAGGGTTTTCAGTGGCTGATTGCCTCGGGAGTGGACTACCACAGGTCCTTCTCCCATTTTGGGGATGCTGGGGATAGAACCTGAGTCCTCAGAAAGTGTGGAGCATTACTCTACCAACTGAGCTGGCGTTTAGCTCAGTTGATGGAGTGCTGCTCTGTGCTCTCCGAGGACCCAGGTTCAGTCCCCAGCACCATAAACATGGGAGAAGGATGGGGCAACCTACTCACAAAAACAGTCAGCCATTGAAAACCCTATGCAGGTAGCTGTGAGTCAGATTCAACTCGATGGCACCTAACAACAACATAACTTGTTAGAGTAGTTACAAAGATGAAGGATGATAATGGTTAGAAATTACTTAAAACTGTGCCTAACACAAAGCAGGTATTCAAATGAATGTAAACTAGTAGTGGAGCCTGTTATTTATTTATTTGTTTATTTAAGTACTGTGGGGTTAAACCCAGGGTCTTACATATGCTAGGCAAGTGCTCTACCACTGAGTTGCACCCCTCAGCCCCTCCTATATATATTTTATGTTTTATTTTGAGATAAGGACTTGCTAAGTGGGGCTGGTTACCTGTGACCTAGAACTTGGGATCTTTCTACCTCTGCCTCCAAAGAGTCACCAGGACTACAGGAGTGTGCCACAGCACCTAATTGTCGTATTTATGTGTAGAATATGTTAAGTAATTTGTTTTTTATCTCCTTTTATTTCTTGCCTTTTGCCCATTTTACTGTTTTTAAAGACTCCTTTTCCATAGGTAAAATACAACTAGCTTTTTAAAGATCGTTTTAGAAGCAGGGTTTATGTCTTAGTTTTAAGTTATGAGAACCAATGTCCGACTGAAAGCTCTAGTGTCTTACGGTAGGGGTGTTATATGTCTACCCAGTGACTGAATGAGAGAGATCAACAAAAATTTTGCTACTGTGATTTGACCTGTAGGCGCAGGCTGTTCTGTCCTTGAGATGAGAGTACATCCACACTTCCCTTTTCAGTCTTCTCTTGAAAGTTTTTTCTTTTGGGCTGAGGCTGCAGCTCAGTGGTACAGCATTTGCAAAGCTTGTAAGTGCGAGGCCCTGGATTCAACCCCCAATACCACAAAAAAAATAAATAAAAATTTTCAGAAAAAATTTTTTTTCCCTTCTCCTCCTCCTCCTTCCTCTTCCTCTTCTTTTTTTTTTTTTCCTTCAGTGCTGGGGATGGTACCCAGGGCCTTGTGTGTGCTAGGCCCTGTCGCACTGAGCTGCATCCCCAGCCCTCTTGGAAGCTATATTCAAGCTCTTCATCACCCTGGTGCTAACACGTATCCCTTCTGAGTTAAATTTTTTGTGCTGCAATTAAGTTGTCCTGTGTTTTTAGAAAGTTCCTTAGTAGAGAAGAGAAAAGGCTTTTTCATTCTTCATTCTCCCATCTTCAGGATGCATAGTTAAGAAACTGGAGAACTGTCCATCTCGTTTCATATTATTTCCAACTGGAATGAAGGTTAATACAGTTGATGTATGTGTAGTCTCCGTTCCTTTCTGAGCGTGATGTTCCTCAGTGTCTTCTGAGCCCTGGGACTGTGCATCAAGGACCGCCCATTGAGGGACCATGAAGTACAACTTACATAATTACCATGTAGCGATAAGTGACAGTTTGGACAAAGTGCTACTTTTGTGCAGAGCGTCAAACTGTTGAGCATTGTGGTCTGGGTGTGCACCAGTGATTCTGATATATTTGAGAAGTGAAGTTTTGTTGAATCAACAAAATTGTTTCAAGACCATAATAGAAAAAAATATTTTGGTGCTGAAAATCACTAACTCATTTATTATGAAGAATTTGCTTTCCAGCCCGTTTTCAGGTTAGAGCATGAATTTTGACTTTTGTTCGGGTCTTCTTCCAATGATGTGCTGCTGCAGCTGTTGCAGATTTTCATGTTTCCGTTCTTGTTTCTGAGGATGACACACTGCAAAAGCTAGAGCTATTGGTGTTGGACTCCTCTGTGAGCTCTGTTTCTGCAGGTTTTTCTCGTTTTTCCTCGTAGATGCTCCTCACTTCTCACACCATCTTCTCCTTGCTCCCCAAAGAAAATGGAGGACGACTTTGGCGAAGTTGGAGGCATTTTATTTTATTTTGTGGCGCATGGAGGTTGAACCCAGGGCCTCACACATGTTGGCAAACGCTCTCCCACTGGGCTGCACCCCTAGCCCATTTTTTATCTTGCAACAGGGTCTTGCTCAGTTACTCAGGCTGCCTCTGACCTCAAACCTGCAATCCTCCTGCTTCTTCCTCCTGAGTCTTTGAGTGCCTAGCCTTATTATACTTTATTTTATTTACTCTTTTTTGATTTTTTGATTTTTTTGTTTTTGTTTTTCATTTTGGGTGGGGTTTTTTTTTTTTTTTTTTACATTTTTATTGTGTAGGAGAAATTAACATCATAATGTTGAGTCTCTGGCATTGAACAGTACAATAATATCTGACTTTGCTGGGTCTTACAGCTTAAGTGGTGAGAAAGCTATATTAAGTCTGTTAGTATTAACAGTTTTAAGAAATCTTGTTTCCAATTTCTTAATGCATTTCAGATTTTTGTGACTTTTTAAATTTTTTTTTTTTAAACAGGGCAATGTATTCCAAGATGCTGTCTTCAATCAAACAGTTACAGTTATTGAAAGAGAGGATGGGTTAGATGGAGAAACGTAAGTGAAGGCTGCAGTATGTAGGTCTTGATCTCATAAGGTGGGCCTGCAAGATGTGCTCTGTCATGAAAGTATTTTTTAATGGTCAAAGGAATGGCCGTACAGATTTGTGAAACCCTGACCACATCCATCCGTACTTCTGGTGATTCTTACACCTGTTAATGGTAAGCTAGGAAAGGTGCTTGGAACTGACGAAATCTTTCGTAAAGGTAGTAGTTAGCCTTCTATTTTTCTGAATTCTTTTCTAATCCATGCTCTTTTAAGCTGATTTAGTCTAAGCTAAGTTGCATGCCTTTAAAATACGATTTTATGTAAATTTGAAGATTTCATCTTGAAAAATGTAAGCATTGTTTTTGAATGATGAATTGTCTTACTGTGAACTTAGGTAATTCTCTCAAGTAATTTTTAAAGCCAGTTCTATAAAATCTAAAATTTGAGAAAGACAGACTTGATGCAGTGATTTTAAACTGTGAGCTTCGGATAAAGCAGAAAATTTTAAGTATTTTAGATGATAGATTTGCTTTGTTATTGACAAGTTGCTCTTCAGTATAAATCAAAGGAAATTTGTAAAACTTGTTGCTTGGGTCTGAGTTGAATTAAAAATATTCCTTTTCCCCCACAAGTTATTTGGAATGCCGTATTTTGTGTGAGAATTACAGTTGTAATTAGCTATTTTATTTCTTATGAATTAAAGCCAGTTTATGTTTATCTTCCTATGCCAGAATCTTTATGTATATGTTCCTTGCTGGTCTTGGGCTTCTGGTCATTGTTGGCCTTCATCAACTCCTAGAATCCAGAAAGGTAATTACCGATGCATAACTCTTGAGCCATACTTTAGAAGCTGTTACAGTACCAGGTACAGCCTGGTTCTTCATACTTTCTTCCTGTAGTGTGGGCTTGTAGACTTATCCCTTTGTTGTAGCTTTTCAAGTAACACCCAGTGATGAGGCCTTGGATGTGTGACTTGAATCTGTTGAGACTTTCACACACGTCCAGTTAGGTAGTGGGAGCCGAACCCAGGGCTTTGGCGTGCTTTGCATGTGCTCTACCACTGGGCTAGACTCCCAGCCCCTTTTTATTTTATATCTGGAGATTACCTCTGGCCTTGAACTCATGATCCTCCTGCCTCAGCCTTCCACATTGTTGGGATCGCAGGTGTGCACCACCACACCCAGCTCCAGAGGAATCTTCTACCATCTTTCTGTAACTCTGAGTGGTGTTAGTTTTTATTCCTCAAACTCAGATACCGTTGTTCTGTTTATCGAATTTATTTCATGGATGTGATTTTATTGGTAAACAACCCACCTTTTGTATTTGCTTTCGTCCTCTTTACAATAGGGATGGTTCTTAACTGTGACTGAGTCCTTCCTTTTGAGGAGGACAGACTTCTGCTGTCTCCGTCCTGTTGGTGGGACGTGTGCTTTCGTGGTTTGGGTTGTGAAGTGGAACACCAGAGCGCTGTCACAGTCAGGGCTCTCGCCCCTCCACCATACCCGTGTTCCCCTGCTTGCCTCATTTTCCTCCCTTACTCTCCTGCTCTGCCTAAAAGCCCAGCCATACTGTTCCTCCTCGTGGGAAAGTAGAACACAGCTTTCCCAAGTGTAGTTACCATAATCCTTTTGGCCCTGAGCAATTGCTAGCCATTCTGGTGTTTGTAACTGTCTGTGCCTCGTTTTCATAACGGGTGGGATTCTCGCTTTAACTGTGTGTTAGGTGTAATTGCATCTCCAGATTGTTTCTTTCATCTAAATGGAGCCAGGTTTTAGTTATTCTTTGTATTCAGAATCTAACTTGTAAACTATATAAATAATATTGTTTATATAGATAATTAGGTTTCGGTTCTTTGATTTTGATTTGATTCCCAAGTGGAATGAAGATCATTTTGTAAGTAGATATTCATACTTATTCCACCACTGAGTAATACATGGTGCTTTATGGCAAGGAAAAAGTCTTTAAAGCCTGAATATAAATAGTTGTGAAGATTTATTCTTTATAGTTAGTGGTAGACATGATTTTACCCTTTGTACTTGAACTGGGAGTTATGTTTTAAAACTAGAAAAGAGCAGTTTTTATTACTGAAGATGCCCAAATTATGTTTCTTGATCAATGTTTAAAAATTAGAATAAACAATACTGGGGTATGCCTTTAAAAATATGTCTTTATGTTCTTTTAGCGGAAGAGACCCATACAGAAAGTAGAAATGGGTACATCAAGTCAAAATGATGTTGACATGAGTTGGATTCCACAGGAAACTTTGAATCAGATCAGTAAGTAGCCTTACAAAGTTGATAGAAGTTTTTCTCTTAAATGGAAATATCTTAGATTTAGCCAGTAATACTTGGACAGCACTATTTAACATTCATCTTTTCCATTAGCTGTATAAAATCTAATGTAATGATTAATGAAGACTTTAAAGATTTATTCTTTTCATAGTTATTTTCTTCTATAATTTAAAGTCAAACCTGCAGTTCATTTACAAATGTCTGAGTTCTCTATATTCCTAATTTATTTCCTGTCTCTTTTCTTTCCTGTTGCTTCAGTGCAAAGTAGAAGAGGTGAGGCGATTAATTTTTTTTTAATAGTATTTGCTAGAGTTTTGGGGGCTTTCAGATAGCACATGAACAGTTGATAGCAAGTTTAATGAATAATGGACCAGTTGTACTGCATTTTATTGAAAAAATATTAACTACTCGCTACTCTTTGAAGGGGGCTTGGATTTAGCTCAGTTGGTAGAGCGCTGCGCTGCAGGCTCTGAGGTCCCGAGTTCAATTCCCAGCACCACAAAAATGGGAGAAAGACCTGGCAATCCACTCCCAAAGGCAATCCCGAAACAGCCATTGAAAACCCTATGAGCATTGCTATGAGTCGGATATCGACTTGACGGCACCTAACAACAATAATAACAACTCTTTGAAGGAATAAATCTAAAATATTAGCTGATAGTTTACCTAACAAGTATTTCAGTTTTACTACATAGACAATTTGTTTGAAAAAAAATAGTAATTTTGATGGAGTATAAAAATCTTTTCCTCCAGTTCTTGAACGACTTTTAGAAAACATTTATTATAAAAGCAGTATAGCCTCATTGTAAAAAATCAAATTGTACAGAGGGAAGAGCTAAAGTCACCTCCTGACATCACTGACCCCCTTTTT
The DNA here is from genome assembly GCA_007922755.1 of Pedetes capensis. Taxonomy (NCBI): domain Eukaryota; kingdom Metazoa; phylum Chordata; class Mammalia; order Rodentia; family Pedetidae; genus Pedetes; species Pedetes capensis. The sequence goes on along the minus strand of VMDO01001887.1, from coordinate 17,632 downwards.
TTAAATGATGGGTGTTTATGTGCCCTGAGTGTTTCTGCACATCCTTTTTTCTATGTGCGTGCTTAGTCCAGATGTCCACCTGCTGCTCACAGCTCTGTGCTGGTTAAGTACAGTTTACCTCATTCTTTGTAATAATGTGACAGTATTCTTCTATGTCATAAGAGGAAGAAGCCTTTCTATATGAAGGGTGTTTTGAGTTATTTTCAGTTTTCCACTCTTTGAAATAATGCTGTAATGAATCTCATATTTAAGTTTGTATGAGAACTTCTTAAAAGTAAGGATAGCCAAGTTGAAGATTATGTGCATTGTAATTCTTATGGACCCTGTCCCTTTTCTCCTCTCAAAAGGTAGTACTAATTTATATTCTCAACAAAGTGTCTCCCCTCCACTGTCACTAACCATTCTTAACATAAAGATAACTCCTTTACACATATATTTAATTGAGTAGTTTTCCTTACAGCTTTCTGTGAGCTAGCTCTGTTTGAAACATAGTTACTGTGAGGCAGATACTTTATTGAAAGTGGGCATCCCCTAGTGAGGGTGAGGTGTGGGCTGGCCCTTCCCCTCTGGGAGAGTGGGAAGTTGTTTTCCGGAGCAGTTGCCATGTGGCTGGAGGCAGGGTGGGCTCCACCCTCTGAGGTTTTATGGACTATGTAAGGACTTTTGACTTGTCTTCTAAGGAAAAGGGAGCCAGTAGACACTACAGCAGAGGAATGATGTCACATTTTAAGAGGAACTCAGGGTGCCTTTCTTTGTGGAGCAGAACTGGCAGCCAGGAGCTGCTAGGAGCAGACGTGCACCTCAGGATTTCAGGGCAGCACAGGAGAAAGAGAACCTGAGCAGACGCAGAGGGCTTGGGAGGAAAAGGGCGTAGAAGGGTGTTTCAGAAGTAGAGCTGACGCGGCCTCTGGTGACTGACTGGACGCCTCAGGGAGGCGTGAAGGAGCACCCTGAGCCTGGGCGGCCGGAGGGATGAGGGTCCAGCCACGGCCACAGTCTGAGAGGCACAGCACATGCGGATGAGCGATGAGCTTGGATGAGGTGACAGGGAAGAGCCCGGGGCACCTGGTGGGCGTCCAGGAGGCCATGGCAGCTCAGCTGAGACATCAGGACACATAGCCCAAGTCAAGGGGTAGGAAAATGTGTGAGACAGGGATTAACCTCTCAGATTATCCTGACATTCAGTAGAGCAAAAAGCAGAATTGGGCTGAATTATAGACCATGGCCTATTCACCATGCATTAAAATTACGGATGAAGTCTTGTATGTGTACAATACAGATTTTTCAAACACAGTTAAAAATTTAAATGTCTTGTGCAGAAGTACCTGGTTCTACTTTTTAAAGGCATAAGTTATTATTAAAAACTAAAGCAAACATTTGTGGAGCTGCTCCTCCAAGCAAATTCTTAGATTACAAATAGATTGGGGAGTTGGGTTTCTGGTGTTTTCTCCCTGACATTGCCATGTTCTTTTGGTACTGGGGGTTGACCGACCCCAGGGCCTCCTGCATGCTAGGCAACTGCTCAACCCTGAGCTGCACCCTCCTCCCTTTTTTCATTCTTTTATTTTAAGCTTTGGTCTCCCTAGGTTGTGCAGCCTCCGCCTGGCCTGGAACTCCTGGCCCTCCTGCCCTCAGCCTCCTGAGTTGCTGGAATTACAGATGTGCGCTTTAATTCCATTTTGTCAATGTTTCTGCATAATTTTGTATGCATGTGTTTTTTGGTTTTGGTTTTTCCCTCTTACACTTGATCCCTCAGAGCCAGGGTTCTCAAAGCTCAGCAAGTCCCTGGCATCGCTTAGAGCGCTTGCTCAGTGCGTGTTGCTGGGGCCGCCTCCTAGAGTTGCCAGTTGAGCATTTCCTGGTTGGGACCCAAGAAGTTGATGTCTTAAGTTCTGAGATGTGCTTGATGCAGCTAAGAACCACTGTGGCAGAAGGTGGCATTTTAGAGTGGAAAGGCTGAACCAAATTGCAGATGTTTTAGGAAAAACAGCCATTTCTCTCAAAGATAGGATGTGGACTTCGTATACTTGAGGAGAGAGTAAAGAAAACAAATTTTGAAGAACGTGTAACATGGTGTGTGGCCAGAAGTAAAAGGCTCCCCACGCTTTGCAAGGGACTTGGCTTTGCAGAGGGTGATGTGGCGCGTAGGGTGTTCAAGAGGCTGATGCTTGGTGAGAGCTCACTGTTCTCCCACTCGTCACGGTATAAGAGGCTTTGAGGAAGTTTGAGTCTGTAACTAAGCAGGTTTTTCCTGATGCAAATTTTGCATTTCAGGTTTAGGGTGCTTCAACCTCTCTGAAGTGTTTTTACCTATAAAGTACTGAATTAGCCAGTTTTCATGGAAAAGAATGGGATCATTGCTTAATAACAGTGTTTTTTTTGGTCGTTATTTGTTTGTTTTGTGGTACTGGGGGTTTGAAGCCAGGGCCTTGTGCAATACTTTGCAAATGCTCCACCACTGAGCTGCACCTCGTGTTTTAAAATTTAAAATTTAAATTTTAAAATTCTCTTGAATAAACCCTACTAAAAATCTAGTGTAGGAGAAAAAGGGAGAGGTGTATAAAGATAATGCTTAAATGCATGTAGTGGTTTTAGCATTGAAATACTAATTTCCTTTATGTGGTTGCTCATTCCAGGTAAATTTGTATAATTTGCAAAAATTATATAAACTGCTTTTATAAGTGTTAAATCTTGTATTATTAACCAACATAAGTATTTTTAGCTGCAAATGTCATTCCTTTTAAACTACTTTAAAAAGTATTTACTTAGGCATGTGTAAACATGTTAAGCTGTGGAATTCAAGATTTTGCATGGTGTGTCCATCATTTCAGTAACCAAGAGCAGATCATTTTACTACACTAGTTGCTTTAGCTCAGTTGGTAGAGTGCTGCTCTGCAGTCTCTGAGGTCCCGAGTTCGATTCCCAGCACCACAAAAACGGGAGAAGGACGTGGCAATCCACTCCTGAGGCAATCCCCAAAACAGTCAGCTATTGAAAATCCTATAAGGGTTGCTACGAGTCGGACACGACTCGTCAGCACCTAACAACAACAACAACACATTGCAAAAAGTTACTCTTGGAGGCTATTTTACAAACCTGCAGCTAGGTAAGAGGCACGTCTTATTAGAAGTCATTGTTGCATGCGTGTGTTTTCTGAACTCGGTAAAAGTTGAAGGAAAAACTTCTAACCCTTAACTGGTATCGAGGTTCTGGGGTCACATGTGACCCACCATGCATGCACCTGCAATGAGGTAAAGTGCTGCGGTGCCCTGGGGTTTTCTGTTGACCCTGCGATACCAGTTAAGGGTTTAAATGTTTTTTGCATCCAGTGTATGTAGAATCATCAGTCAAGCTGAAAAACCTTCTCTTCTCTCGTAGATAAAGCTTCCCCACGAAGGCTGCCCAGGAAGCGGGCACAGAAGAGATCGGTGGGATCTGATGAGTAAATGTTCCTTTGTGCACCAGTTCGGTCTATGCTTACCCTGCCCTAATGTGTTGCGGCCTGATGGGACTTAGTGCAGAGAAGCCATTCACCACGGAAGGCAGCTACCGCTCGCGTGTGGACTGAGCGGTCAGAGTCTGTGGCGAGAATGTTGCTGAAAATGCACTGCATTCATTTTCCTAAAGTAACACATCTGGTTTTTTTTTAAACCATTAAAACCTCTGCGTGCGTGTGTATGTACGTGAGCAGAATCATTGTCGAACTACCTGAAACTTGCCTTTAGAATACTAAATACTACGCCATCGTCTCTTCCTTTTTCACAGTTTCCCATAAACCTAATGAGCATTTCCCCAATTACGAGTGCAGATGTCCTGCCTTGAACTATTTTAAGGGAACAGTTTTCCTGCTTGGAATTATTCAAATCCAAACTGACGGCAAAATGAACAGCTGTTTCGTTGTTCCGTTACCACTGGTATTCTAAAGGCACACGCAGGAGTCGCTGCTTCCTTAGCAATAGAGTTGTTGTGGTGTTTTGCTGCTGTTTATTGTAATGCGCACCTTCAGAAATCTCATCAGATGAGTTCGGGGAATCTGGGGATATCTAGCAACACAATTGTGAAATGTGAGAATTCTGCCTCTAGAGTACAAATCCTAACCCTACACCCTTTTTTTTAACAAAAAGACAACAGTACCTTTGTGGAAAGTGGGTTGTGTTGTCCGTTGTATTTCTGGCCCAGAGAGAATTCTGGAATGACCTTAGACCTACTCAGTTTTTGTTTGTTTTTAAAGAGACTTTTGTTCTGCTTAATAGAAAGAAGTATCCTTTCTTAAGAAAAATTGCCTTCATCTACAGACCAAGCAGATCAAGGGATAGGGACAGAGATGTGTCCCAACAAATTCCAATCTACAGAAGCATGAACTGGAAATTTTTAAAGCAGTTACACAATTTTTCCTTATTTAATCTTTTGCAGGTTTTGGCTGTTGACATACCTTTATTTAGTTAATGTGAAAAGTTCAAAAAAATTTAAGCACCTCCAGCCAAAATTAAGTGGAACTTCCTAAAGTCCTCTTAGAGAATTACTCTTGTCCTAGGTAGTAAGTTAAATTTGGCATTATCGTCAGACTGGATAAAAGGTGAAGTAAATTTTAGTATGAAGAAATAAGAGCCCACCCCCTCCCCTGTCTTTCAGCCATATTGTCCAACATATATGTTGTAAATGAAATTTTAGTTGCCCTTTAATGCCTGACCTCTCCTTATTCTCATCTTCTTTGGTATAATCCCCTCTTCCCACACTCAGACCTACATATAAAAAATAGGAAAACACATAAAAAAAAACTTTCCCAAATTAAGTACTTAAACTTCTGAGCCAATATAAAGAGTTTGAGTTTGTAACTGGTCTGTATGGTCAGTAGTTTATTTTGAAAAGTTCTGTAAGGTATAAGTAACTGCATGCTTTTGGCTAATGTAATATAGGAGACCTCACTCCGAAACATTTTCCAACACATTTTTGTGAGTATCTAAGTTTGGGAAACTACTAGAACATACTGCGGTAAGGTGTAACTACAAAATTCAAATGGCCTATAGAGAGTTTCACTGAATACCTGGTACTGTATAGGCAGTTGGCAAACCCAATCTGAGTTACACCTGCCTGCCCTTCTCACCCCTAAGTAATCTGCCTTACCTACCAGCTCTTTCATTTCTGAGGTTCGCATTAGTGCCTCTGGAATGCAGAATGTAATATAGCTTGGGGACAGCTGAAAACTCAGACCCTCAGGTGCCAGGAGTCTACCTTAGCATCAGAAACGTGCAGCAGACACTGACTCCTCAATGATGGGATCAGTTCCACACATGGTTGGTCCAAGCACACTTAATATGTAGTCTATTTTTAATTGCCTTTTTAAAATGTAAATACTTGAAGTTTTGTTTTGATATATTCATTTGCTACATCAGCCATGATTTCAGAGTTCACCTTTTGAACAGCTTGGTTTCAGAATCTGTAAAAAATGAACTCAAGGATGTTATATATCAAACCTGTCACTTAGACATGCTAGAACATCGTGTTCGTAGAGCCTGGGACTCGCCTTGGTTGTATAGCTTCACCATTCTATTCATGGAATTGCCTAGTAAGTGACTTTGAGACTGATCTTGCCCTATAAAGCACTGCCTGAGCAGGGGAAATGGAAGTGGGACCTCAAGTAGAAGCCTCACGGAAGGAGTGAAGTGGACATCAGAAGGGAAGAAACGCTGACATCCTGTTAATAAGGCTTTGTTTTTTATCTTAAGCAGCTTCAGAAAACCTGACCAACAGGCAGAAAAGACATATTTAGATTTTAAAACACTATTGAAGAGCTACTGCCTGAGGAGTGTATCTGTGGCACCTCAGCTTGAAACTGCGTGTTGTCTCATTTGGGGAGAGGCAAATGGCAGTGATGCAGCCTTGAGACCTTTACTTAATGACTCGTGTTAATTTTGGAGGCGCAGTGGATGGATGTAACACAAGGTTCAGACAGGACATCTTTTTTTTTTTTTGGCAGTACTCGGGGGCTGAACCCAGGGCCTCACACATACTTTGCAAGCGCTATACCACTGAGCTGCATCCCCAGCCCTTTAAGTAATTTTTTTTTTTTTTTTTTCATTTTGAGTCAGGGTCTAAGTTACACAGGCTGCCTCTGGCCTTGAACTTTCGATCCTCCTGCCTCTGCCCCCTCAGTCGCTGGGTTTATTGGCGTGCACCACTGTGCCCAGCAACATTCATCTTTTGCAGTACAGTGATATCAGTACCCTCGGTGTGAAGGAAAGTTTGCTTGGTTACCACATTTGAATAATGGTTTTTGTTGCATGCTTCTGTTTTGCTTTTGAGACGGGGTCTCCATGTTGCCCAGGCTGGCCTGGACTCGTGGTTTCTGGTGGTCATCTTGCCTCGGCTTCCCAAGTAGCTGGGGTGACAGGCGTGTGTGTGCTGTGCCCAGGATAAAAGACTTCCGTAGCTCAGCTGTATGTTTCCTCTCTGGCCAAGGGTGTCGGTCGACTACACCCTTGATTTCTCAGTCTTTATTTTAGGTCCAAACATTGGTGTTACGGTGGGTTGAAGGGCATTTCCAGAACACGACGTGGGGGCTGCGACAGCCCTGTAGCTGAAGTCACTGGGTTTGCTCTGATTTTCTCTGAACCACCTCCTCCAGCTTAGTGAAGGACAGCTAACAGTCCCATCACGACAAGTGTGAGGAGTGTGAGGTTCATGCCAGACCATCACCCTTGCCAGACGCTTAGGAAGGAGAACAGGTACTTAGAACAGACTCAGAAATATCTAAGTAATACTTTCTTCAGCACTTGTGTGAGTTTTACTAATTATTTGTGTAATACCATCTCTCTTCATTTACCAAGTCTGGACTCTTCAGGTAATTAGTTATATTATCTGAAGTTCTGAGGGTTTTCTTTCGTAGATTTTGGAATTGCTTAGTATTACAGTGCTTAGATTTCAGTGCCATACCTCTTTTCTAAGGAAGTGAGAAGGGAACTCAGGTTTGATCTGTTTCCCTGCCGTCCCTTATTCAGACTTTGGTAGCTACCTGTGACAGTCTGTCTCCTCCTCCTAGACTGTGAGTCCTGTGTCCTCTTTTTGTCCCCAGCTTCTAGGTCACAGTTATTTGGAAGCCTATTATGCACTGTTTAAAGAAAGAACAAGAAATTGTGGGCCAGTTTCCACTTGCCATTCTTCACGTGACCTGTGCGGTCCATAAAGGTTCCAGCAGTAGTCCAGTCTCAGGATGGAGGCCATGCAGTGTGACGCCTGACGCCCTCTCGGGAGTCAGGAGACTCTGGTCTCAACAGTCTGCCCCAGCTCTCACCAAAGGCACCTCATCCCTAACGTCTCCCTGAGTTCTTTTGTAAATTGAGGGGTACTTGAAGTGTGTTTTCTAAACTGTCTCATTCTGTTAACCTACACACCAAATTAGAACAATGGTATTAAATTGTGCTTCCTTCAAACCTCATGTACTTGGCAGAGGATAACTGTTTGGGTTCAAATCCCTGTTCCCCTCTTACTTGGAGACGAGTTTTTTATAGAGTGTGCCTCAGGGTTCAGTACCTCCCCCGTGGGATTGTTACATACAGCTCAGGAGTGTGAGGTTCTTAAAACACGTGAGGCCCACAAAACGCCGTGGGTGGCAGGGCTCAGTGTTGTGAATTGCTGTGCTGTCCTCGCACCCCACCAACACAGGAGGTGGGGAGGTGAGGGCACCTTCTGGACTTGGATGTGAAGTAATTAAGCTCCACAGAATGTGCAAGGTAAGAGGTGCTCTTTCGTGGACCAAGAGTAACTATGTTGAACGTTTTGGACTGTGGTGTGGCATGGCGACAGAGCGTCAGCCTAGCGTGCACAGGGCTTTGGTTTCTGTCCTTGGCACTGTGAGAAAAAAGTGAAAGAACTGAGTTTGTGAGGTGGGCGTGCAGTGTGGCGGGTGCTGTGGGTTTCCTGACCAGAGGGGCAAGGCTGGCAGCAGAGTTTGTGGAGTGAGTCTGTCGGAACCCCACGTCCAGTCGCTCTCTTTCAGAACGTCAGACAAGGCCACGTTTTCCGGTGACGCTATTTGTGTCCACAGCTTGTGTGAACTCTCGTCCCAGGGTTCCCCTCGGCATGAGACTGAACGGCCTGGGGCAATCTTTTTTTTCTGAATCCAGTGTCTCCAGAAATCACACGGGTCTTTGCGTTAATAGGGGCTCATGGCCAGAAGGGGTTTTAGAAAAGAGTAGGAGAAATACTTTGGTCAGAAATAGTGTTCAGTACGTGGCAGTGGTGGCGCGCATGCCTAGCGTGTGCGAGGCCCCGGCTTTGGTCCCTAACACGGCAAAAGACAAACTTGATGCCATCTTAAGTCTGGTAAACCCAAGATGTAAGTGAGCCTTTCCTTCCGGCTTATTTCTACTGGTCAGGCCTGTTTAACCGCTCCCTCGTTCTCTCAAAGGCATCTTTTTATGTATGCATCCCATACTAAAGGCTGATTTTGAAAGTGTCTGTGCAGTACGAAGTGTTTCCTAACCGCTGGGGACATAGCTCAGTGGTAGCGCGCTTGCCTAGCATGTGCAAAGCCCTAGGTTCCATCCCCAGCACCACAAAACAACAAACAAACAAACAAAAAAACACCCTCTCAGTTTGCTGAGCATGGTGGCGCTCACTGGTAATCCCAGCTAAGGCAGGAGGATGGAAAGTTCCATGCTGGCCTGGCTACATACCAAGATGCTCTCCCTGCCAAAAATAGTTTTCTCAAGTGCCAGCCCACAGAACTGGTTCGTCTTGAAGAAGAAAAGCACAAAAGGTATCTAAAATACTAAGGAAAAAAATGAAAATGTTGCAGTTTTAATTTTCCCCTCAATGAAAATGGTATTCTGATCCTAATTCACCCCTGCAGGTTATTTCTTAAAAGTTTACGCACTTTCTGCATACAAAATTTTGGCGTTTCCGGTAAAGCGTTGTAGAATCAGGGTGCCTCTAGCCTTACCATCCTGGTGTCTGAGCTCATCGGATCCCAGAAACTATGCAGTCAGCCTGGTCAGTCCTTGGGTGGGTGACCACCTGAGGATGCCGTGTGCTTGCTGTATGTAGGTTTGAGAGAAGGACCTGGCAACCCACTCCCAAAACAAACACGGAAAACCCTATGGATAGCAGAGAAGCACTGACACAGTGCCAGGTGTGGCACAGAGTTAGGGATGGTTTTGTTTTGTTGTGTTATACCCAGGGTTGCTATGTGTTGACCCGTCTCGATGGCACCTAACAATAAGAATCAAAGTGACTTAAAATGAGTTTCCCACGCGCAGTTGGGCTGTCCATTTTTCAGACTGTGGTCATAAGAGACCACACCCCCCTCCCCCAGTCCCACTCATACAGAGTGTGGGTTTGTGTGACTGCATACGCTGCCCAGACCGTGATGCTCCTCCGAGCCCGCAGAGGGGTCTCTGACTGAACATCCTCATCTAGATACCCAGTGAGTTGGTAATTCCTAAGTGGTAAAACTGAATTCAGTGTGTTCACAGAAAAAGTAACTTGATTAGAGGCTGCGCAAACCTTGGGGAATTAGTCTCTGTGACTGTGTAATGTGTTCAGTTTTTGCTGAAAGGAAAGAGTGCTCTGAAGAATTAGAGGGCAGTGAGAGCCAGCGTTTTAGCGTCTCCCTTCAAGGCCTGAGACACCTCAGTACCACACTTTGTTTTAATCCTGAGTCTAAAGAGAAACGCGCCAAACTGCTAAAGCAAGTCTCCGTGCTGGGATGGGGAATCTTTTCCTTTTCAAAATGTTTGTAATGTGCTTATATTTTATAATGGAAGCAATAAATGCAAATGTTAACTTTATCCGAGCCTCCAGCAATGAGTGTCAGTCACAGTGGTTGGGGATACTTTTCTCCAGTCCAAAAAGAAAACGAGCCGCTTTTTAAACCCGGATGGGTTACCACTGTTTGAAGAAAGTCGAGATAATTATGAATGGAAGCCCCTGGGCAGGGCTCCCTCCACAGGCCCAGCCTGCCCTCCAGTGTCCTGGGGCCCTGACCCCACCTGCCAGAAACCCCTCTCTGCCTTCCAGTTGCACGTGTGCAGACGGGGTTCCATTGCGGCCGTCAGGCGCCCTAGGATCTGCCCATCCCTGCCTCGCCCCGCCTGTGCCTCCCTGGGCCACCCTGGCCGGCCCTCCACAGTCATCATCCGCTGTGCCCACCCACCCCGTCTTCCCGTCTGCCCAGTGTAGTTCCTGAGCACGCGCATCACGCACCCTGCCTTCTACCTGGTCCTAACCCTGTCTGTCTCCTTCCACTGCCAGTCACCCCCTGTGAAATGGGAGCACCAGGACAAGAACCGTTTGAGAGCAGGGACCTTAGCCTGGTGCCAGCGCAGCTGCCTAGCACATGCCTGCACCACGCCCTGGCTCTGTGCTCTGCACTGCAAAAGTTAAAGAAAAAATGGTTACCACATCACCAAGTCTTAAAACAGCACCTGGCACAATGGTGGGTGTTCAATAAGTATGAATTCTTTCCAGCCACACAGAGAGGTAGACGCACTCCCATTTTGCAAATAAGGAAAGTAAATATTCAGGTTTAAAAGCTTGCTTTAAAAATCACCTGTAAAATGATGAATTAGAGATCCAAACAGGTTTGTCTGTCCAGATTATGACTCTTGTGACGCTGCTGCCTCCCTCATAGAGGGTTTCCCCTAGGCCACCGTCTGTGTGCCATTCACTGAGAACCCAGAGTTAGGAGCACATCGCCATGCTTGGGTTTCACAGATGCATGAGTCTTGGCTTGGACTTTGCTGGCTCTTGGGGCACAGGCTGCACCCTGAGGAGTCTACAGAAAAGTGAGGGGTTGAGGGCTGGGCATGGCACACGCCTATAAACCTGGCAGCTCGGGAGGCTGAAGCAGGAGCATTGCAGGTTCGAGGCCAGAGGCAGCCTGGGCAATTCAGTGAGACCCTGCCTCAAGATGGAAAATAACAAGGGCTGGGGGTGCAGCCCAGTGGTAGAGCACTTGCAAAGTATGTGTGAGGCCCTGGGTTCAACCCTCAAGTACTTCCCATAAAAAAGAGGGGGGACTGAAATGGTGCCTTTGTTATATTTTGCAGCCCGGCCAGAAGGCAGTCACCAAAACTAGACTAAGAAAATTGGCAGCCAGGTGCCTCGGAGCTGGCTACAGGCGGTTCCTGTGGAACCATCAGATGATCTCTCGGAAAGAGAGTGCCACAGTGGATGGAGGGCAGCCATAGCCTTGAAAAGCAAGGTTTGTCCCCAGATTGTAAACCAGTTCCAACCTCCAGTATTTTCTCCTTAAGTGCCCAATGACAGGTGTTTCCAAGCGATACCAAGTGGAAACAGTTAAGTACCCTCTCGCAGACACACAAAGCTGCCCACTGGCCATCACAGAGCCCTGGGAGGAAAGAACAAAGGAAAGGGAAGAAGTTCGGGCCTTCCAAGTATTGTTGAGTCAGAACAATATCCAAAAATGCCACTATATTTTTTATAAGGGGATAATTAGTTATCTGCATTGTCTTGTTCGGTCTGATCATTTTAAATTCCTGTATTCCTCCACTGCAAGAATTCTGCAAATGATACAAACATTTCAAGGCATAACTAGTGTCCTAGGTGCCCCCAGCCTACAGCTGTGGCACTGTGGTGTCCGATCCCCTCAGATCTTGGAAGCTAAGCAGGGTGGGGCCTGGTTAGTACTTGGATGGGAGACCGCCTGGAAAACGCCAGGTACTGTAGGCTTGGGAGAAGGACGCAGCAACCCACTCCCCAAAACCAATCTGCCATTGAAAAGCCTATGAATAGCACAGAAGCACTGACAACAGTGTTTTGTCTGTTGTACGTAGGGTTGCTATGAGTCAGACACCGACTCCCCGACACCTGACAACAACAAAGGTGCCCCCTTTGCCTATCTGCGGGGCTGGGATTTAGCTCAGTCCGTAGAGTACTGCACTGCAGTCTCTGAGGTCCAGAGTTCAATTCCCAGCACCGCAAAAATGGGAGAAGGACCTGGAATCCACTCCCAAGGCAATCCCGAAACAGTTAGCCATTGAAAACCCTATGAGGATTGCTATGAGTCAGCCTTACTATCCCCTAGTCTTACCATCCCACAGACCGCACCTAACAACATGCCTATCTGCACATGTACTCTTTGCCGCCCTCTGCTGCCCATGGATGGTACAGCATGAGTGAACCACCCAGTCCCAAGGCTGCGCCTTGGCATTGCCGCAGAGCAGACGCCTTGGGCGGAAGACAGGACAGGAATCCTTCTCTCAAAACCACTACCTCCTCCCACGGACCCGCCCACCCAACCATGCCTGTGCTCCCCTCGCCCCCAAGTGACGTCGCCTCAGAGTGGAAAACACTGCTTTCCCGAGACGGCAGTGAGAAGATCTCGGATTTTTAAGTTACGTGAATGGTTCTCATCCACAGCAAGAAGGAAAACGCAAGACCCCCTTCCCCGGGGCCACCTGCGGAGGCGAGCGACCACAGGCAGAATGAGCTCCCGGCGTGGACAAAGCCCACTGCCCCTTGCTGTGTGTGCCCGTCACGTCCTTACCTGTGCACACACGTGGGACCTGGGTGAACAGGTCAGATGGTCCCACTCACTGGATGGCAGAGTAGGCGATGGTGTGTGGCCCGTGTTGGCGTCAAGACTCACACACGTGCTGGCGGGATAACCAGAGGGCAGGCGCCTAACTGGGCTCCACTTGTTTTACCACCTGCAAAATAATAATGAGTTCTTAGTCAAAATAATGAGTTATTTGCTCAGTGGATCGTTATAAATTCCTTGTGATATGTCTGCTGTTTTGTTCCATATTATTACTACTATTATTATTTTGCAGTGCTGGGGATGGAACACAGTGCCTTGTGCATGTTGGGCAAGTGCTTTACCACAGAGCTGTGCCCCAGCCCTTTAGCTTTTTTTTTTTTTTTCGGTATTGGGGGTTGAATCCAGAGCCTCGCGCCTGCATGCTCTGCAAGTGCTGGACCACTGAGCTGCACCCCCAAACCTTTTTTATTATTTTTTTTTAATGTTTTTTGAGACAGCGTCTTGCCAAATTACACAGACTGCCTCTGGTCTTGAACTTGCGATCCTCCCACCCCCACCTCCCAAGCCGCTGGGATTACAGGCGTGCGCCTCTGCACCTGGCTCCCTTTTGCTCCCTTTTGCAAGATACCGCATAAAGAAAAGAAAAGCAGACCCCCAGTGCCTGACTAAGAGTAGCTTTCTAGTTCTCATGACTGGGAATGTTTATTTCCCTTTTACCTAAGTAACACTTACTTGTCAGCCTGCTGAAAACCATCATTGGCAACCTTTTGTCCCATGAATTGTTGCTTAGGTTTGGTCCTCATTTGCCAACTTTGTGAAACCTCCTAGAACATCAGAGTTGGAAAGAATCTGAAGGGTCGCCTACTCCAGCCCTTTGCCCAGCATAAACTTCTGTAGGGCCACGAGGACACCTCCACCTAGCGGGTGGCCCATCTAGTCTCTGTACAGCTCAACTCTTTGTTCTTCTTGAACCCAAATCAACTTCCTTGTCCTCCTCGTTCTGCCCTACAGGTCTTAGGAGCAAACATCTTATCTCCTTTATGGCAGCTCTTCATGTCAAAAATCCTGTTTTAGGGCTGGGTCTGCAGCTCAGTGGTAGCACACTAGCCCAACAGGCTGTAGGCTCTGTGTTCAATCCCCAGGACCACAAACAACAAAAAGTCTTCTCCCAGGCTAAAGTAAAAGGTGATTTTAGGATATATTTTTCAAAAAGTTTCCCATAATTTTGTTTTTCGAGGAAACCCTGCCTTTATTAAGATGTTGGGAACCTTACGTATTTTATTAGATTGTATAAATTAAAGGACCCAAGTGAAAATAATCACCATTCATTCTGTCTCCAAAGCGCATTACTTGAACAATGAGTTCTTCTTCCTGGAGCATTTGCAAACGGAATTGTACAGAGCTGGGGGTGAGGGAGACTTGCAGAGAGCACCAAGGCCAGTGCTCCTGAGTCCGGCTCTGCATTTGACCAGCCCCACCAGCTCTTCCTGCAGCCACACTGGGGCTGTTCCCCAGAGGCATCCAGGTCCCTGGGGCTGGCCGGCACAGGCGCACCGACCACGGTGAACTGCTTCCCCACAAGGCTTGGTGGCTGTGTGCAAACCCCCTTCCCGGTGTCTCTCGCCCTCTTGGGAGAGGCTGAAATCGGTGTGTGGGGGCTGCTTCTAAGCTATTACTCCTGCTCCGTCATTTACTTCACCACTTGACAGACAAGGACACTGAGGCACGGAATGGTGGAGCACCTTGCTGCAGGCCTCCAGCTGCGATGTGGGTGCAGCCAATTGGCCCCCGAGCGTCCCCTCACACCTCGCCCTGCCATCTGGACCTCACCAGGGGAGCTGGTCATCTTCCTGTCCCCAAACACCTGCTCCTTCTGTGTGTCCCCTCGGTCGGTCCCCTCACTTCCACAAGACCCTCTCCTCGCAGGGCCCCGTCCCCCCATCTCCTGGACCCGGCTCTTCTGCAGCCGGGCCTCCGCCTGCCCTGGGCCTCCGCAGGCCAGGCGGACGCCGAAGCCTCCATCCTGCATGTTCAGGAGGCACCTGCCAGGCGCTCACACCCTCAAGGGGTGGCGGCTCCTGCCAGAGCCGCGACCGCCCTCCAGGCCCACCCTGCCCACGAGTCCCCTGCTGCTGTGGCCACTGCAAGGGTGGCCCTGTGATCCCTCGCTCCCCATGGCTGGTGGGTGGAAGGCGAGAGGAAGACCAGGCGCTTCCGCCTGCCACCTGCTCCCACCTCTTGCCAGGCCCTTCTTTGAATGTGCAGGTCGCGCGGTTGTCACCTCACCCACGGCACAGGCTGCCCTCTCCCCCTAGGTGGACAATTCAGGCCCCCTGCCCCCTGATGGGGACCCCGTTAGAGGGTACCTTTAATTGTGACAGTCACACATACAGAAAAATTGCAAAATCATACCCCACGCCCCTCACCCTCAGGTGGACCACTGTCAGCGTTTGCCACATTCACGCCTGAGCGCGCGCACAGCGCGTCCAGTCTGTCTTCTGAGCTATCTGAGGGTGAACATACGGCTTGCGCTGTAGCTCGGTGGTAGAGGCTCGCCTAGCATTCAGGAGGCGCTGGGTTTGATCCCCAGTCACACAATAAATAAACAGCAGCCACCCTTGGGCGTGTGGTGCAGGGCTGTAGTCCAGGTTTCCACAGACTGAGGCAGGAGGATTGCAAGCTCCAGGCCAGCTTGGGCTACACAGAGACGTCTCATCTCCAAAAAAACGGGGAGAGGGGTGAGTCGTGAGTCCCAGGCACATCATGCCCCTTCACCCCTAAAATACATCAGCATCTGCCTCCTAAGAACACAGACAGTCACTTCGATAGCTCAATTACTGTTAGCAAAATTAGGAAATGTTGATGTTTACGCCATGTTCTCTAATGGGTGGGCTGTGGTCAGATGTCCAGTTGTCTCACAGTGTTCTTTACAGCTCTCTCTGTCCGGGCTCAGGGTCGTGTTACGTGTGGCTGTCAAGTCTCCTTAGCCTCCCTTACCTAGGACGCTCTCTCAGTCCCTCATGAAGTTGGCATTTTTAAAGAGCAGCAGCTGGCTATTTTGTAGGATGTCCCCGAGCTGGAGTCTGTGGGATGTCTTCTTGGAATTAGATCCACAGTCGGCCTGGCTGGCAGAAACGGTCCAGAAGTAATGCTGGGCTTTTTTTTTTAAAGTCCAGGCTGGGCTGGAACTCAGATCCTCCTGCCTCTGCCTCCCAAGTGCTGGGATTCCAGGCTTGTGCTGCCACACCCGGATTGATGCCGGGCCCTTCGAGGGCCACAGGCTGCTGCTGCATTTTCCCGTTACTGGTGAGGGGGACGCAGATGTCCGGGTAAAGAGAGGGCCTCATCTCATTCATTTTTCTAGCCTGTTTTCTTGTTGGCTTCCAAGGAAGCTTCCTTAGACCCCTCCACCCTGCAGCGTTGTAGGTGTTGATTCCTTAACACCAGGGCTGTGGGTGTCATTCAGAGTCAGAATGTGACCTTGACCTCAGAGGATCATGGACATGGGTGCTCAAAGTGTTCCTGAGATGGTGAATGGATGAGTGAGAATGTTTGGGAGCTGATTCCGGTCACGAGAAAGAGCACCAGTCTCCAGGTCTTTCCAGACAAGTCCGCCTGTGGCTTTTCTCTGCATGGCAAAGCTTCTGGGTTTCTTCCGCTGCCAGATTCTCGCGGAAAGCTTGAAAAGCTGACTAAATTGCGGTGGAGAAGCATGGTATTTTCCCTCCCTTTGGGGACCAGCTCAGCTTCTGGGCCAATTTTAGAAACTCTGAACTCCCGGCCTAGATGTTTCCATTGGGTTCTTCACGGGAGGAGGGGCGGGCGAATCTCTAGGTCTCTGAAGGGTGAAGCGTTTGGACCCAACCCAGCGACCCAGAGAATCATTGTGGTAGGGTGGCCCTTGGCCCCTGCCTCGGCCCCACACACTGCACACGGGGCGGCGGCCCAGGGCACGTCCGTCCCTCTGCTCTCGGGTCACCGGCTCCCTTTGCTCTTTCAGACGCCGGAGGAAGGAGGTGCACTGACTGGCCACTGGAGTGGCCCTCGCCTGGCCGCGTCGGGAAGGACCCCCCAACAGGCGCTCACCCCGCCTCTCCTGCAGCTCCAGGTGCCCCGTGCGACCCAGGCCGGCACCAGCTGCTCAGCCGGACCCTCACCGCGGCCTGGGCGAAGTCACCGCCGGGAATGGCTGTGTCGCCAGGGCCTTGGGCTGATGAACAGCGGCCGCAGTGCTCTGTCCCCACTGGAGGCTCCCCACGGGCTGGAGGGCGCCGTTCCCAGCCAGGACCACAGGCCCTTCCGCTCTGCCTGCTCTCCTGTCCCCGTAACTTCCACGTCCTCGTGACACAGATGGCCGCTGAGGCTGACAGAGAGGGCGCGTGAGGCGAGCCAAGACGTCCCCACGAGGGGACCAGGCCGCAGCTTCCGGCTCCATCCGAGGAGCCCATGGGAGCCCAGCGCCCGCAGCTGGGCCTCAGGGCCGTGGAGGTGGAGCCAGCCACTTGCGCTGTGAGTGCTGGTTCCTGGGCCTTCGGGGCTCCAGGCGGCTCCTCGGGTCTGTGCCGTGCTGGCTGAACGAGCGGAACTACAGAGTCGCGCCATGCTGAAATACACAGATGTGAAAGGCCTGGCGTCTGCGTGAATCTCTTCTTGGGTGCCGGGGCCCCAGGGGATGGAAGACAAGGTGACAGCCTGCCGTCCCCCCAGCCACCAGCCTTCCAGCAGCAATGGCACGGTGGCCCTGGGCAGGAACACTGTCGCAGGGGTGGAGTGGGGATGGGAGGTGGGAGGACAGAGCTCTGAGAGGGAGGCAGGCTCTGAATATGGAGCGGGAGTCAGAGGAGAAGGTGAAGGCAGCTGGGCAGTGGAGCAGCCTGGAACCCAGCGACTCGGGAGGCTGAGGCAGGAGGATCCCGAGTGTGAAGCCAGAGGCAGCCTGTGCACCCTGGCAAGACCCCAACTCCAGTAAAACACGCAAAGGGGCTGGGGGTGCAGCTCAGTGGTAAGAGTGTTCGCAAAGGATATGGAAGGCCCTGGGTTCAACTCCAAAGTACCACAGAAAATATAGAGAGGGCTGTGTGTGAGGGAGAGAGGGAGGGAGAGGGACAGAGGGAGGGAGGGAGGGAGGGA